>JAZGTH010000008.1:6012500-6357500 GCA_036877525.1 Chromobotia macracanthus
TGACATTGAATGTAAATAAGGCATGTGGATCCTGATGCGGTAGCGATAGCAAAGAGCACCTGAACAGGAGTGGAGAGAAATATAACAACCTTTACATAGTGCCTTGATCCATTGCAACAAACTGCATAAGAAGAGACAGAGCCATGTGTATTAGCAGACAGCTGCAGACAAATTGCCTTAGGGTCACTATACTACTTTCTGTGGAATGTGTGCCGTTTGGAAAATGCGACATTGCATGCATAGCATGTGAAAGCTTTTATTTGAAAAGGTAAGACAAGGAATGCTACGCTTAGGACAAATCAAATTCTTAGCGTAGACAGTGAGTCTAAAAAAATGGTTTTCTGGGACAGAGCTGTCAGCCAAAGTTTATATGCTGTCAGTAAACATGAAATAAGGATTTGAGTCCAGCTAAACAGATTATTTACAACACTTAGAGATTTATTGCATTCATTCTCGAGAAAGCATCTGTCTTCCCTTTGTCTTGTTATAATTTTGGTGGAACGCCGTGGAAGTGCAGTTCATTATTGAGGGTAGTCGTGCAGTGTCTGCTGTGATGTCATTGGCTAGCTGAGTGATGCCCGAGTTCTTTATGGAAGCCATCAGAGCTCAAATGATTGGCATGAACTTGTTTCTCTCCAGGGAATCCAATGTGATGGACAGTTCCTCTGCCTCTACCAGGTTGTGTTTGTAATGATGAGAGCACATGGGGCGTAACTCTGCCGCATGATAGCTGTCTGTCTGCTAGGTTACGAGGGGCCCCAAGGGGTGCTTCTAATTTTTGTCCCCAGTCTCTCTCTCGCTCTCTCTCTCTCTGTCTGTCTAGGTCTCTCTCTCAATCTGTAGCTCAACCTGGCTTCCCTCCTCCACACCTAGTTTGGGAAATGTCAGCATATGCTTTGTGCTGAGGGCAAAGCCACAAGCTTGAGCTTTTAATTAGTTTCATTGTACTCATGACATCACAATCTTACGATAACAACACTACACCAAATGCCTGTTTTACCTACAGACAGACAGACAGACAGACAGACAGACAAATAATGAATGGATGGATGGGTGGATGGGTAAATAGGTAGATGGGTAATCAGCAGCTTAATAAATGAAGTGCCTGAGATTAATATTAAACATTGTATGAGGACTGGTAGATGTTTGCTCAGTGACAAGCTTTATGGGAAGCACATCAAAAGATAATTTCCACTGACATAAGTTGGCTAATCGTTAGTGACTGTGGCTGTTACCATGCATTTCCTCCAGTCTGAGCAGGGACAGGACGGATCGTTAATAACATTCTGAGTAAAGCACAATGTAGCATTGAGAGCAAGACACACTCACCAGGCAGACTAAATGGGGTCCCTGAACTCACAGAGAGGGAGAAAGAGGGATGGAGAAACAGAGAGAGAGAATCTTATTTCCCTCCTGGCAACGCTACTGAGGTCTTTTCACTGCAGTGTAAACAGGGAAGATGCCGAGATGTATTTGGCTAGCTTTCAGATGTGCAAGACTCCACAGTCACTGAGACACATTTACACACATGCAACTCATTTTACAGCATGGTACAAGTTGGATATCATTCCTACTTTCTACCAATATAAACACTCTATAGTAAACAAAATAGTCCTCCACACACAAACAGTAACTTCACAATTCAAAGAATGCTTTGTTGCTTTGAAAATATAAAATTCAGTAATTCCCTTTGGGAATCGTTCTTCACAATTATTTTCACCTTTGTTCTAAGCTTGCATGTGTGTTTTTTCCCTCCCCCCTTTTCTCTGTTTTTTTAGATTCATCCCCGGACCTAACAAAGAGCTCCTTCACAGTCAGTGAATGTGGATTCTCTGTCAGAATGGAAGAAACCATTACATCAGAGGGATGTTTGACTGGATTATCTGTGACTAAACAATAAAGGACATTTCTTGGAGATAAAGACGAGATTTGCTTATTCTGTGCCAAGGAATATAATATATATATATATATATAAATAAAGCAGTCTAAACTGTGTTTTTGATCAGTGAGCCCAGCGCTGTGGACTCCAACAGGCGTGTACAATTCTGTCAATTGTCTGCTTTTCTCTTGACCAAAATCAGACAGCTTAGTGGGACCGTTTACTGGATTTAAAATTATATTTGAAGACTTTACCACACCTTAGGTAAACTGGACAATCCCAACATAAGCTGTGAACGACTGTTTGGGGGATCCTGGAGGATAAGCAGTGGTCTGAGAAAATGAGGTAGAAATCAATAGAAGATATCTTCATTCCTCTATCATTTTGTCTTCGCCGTCGACGCTGGCTTTGGTAATAGACTTGGAGCTTGTAAAAGCCCTGCTATTTTACTCCATTTCTGAGTTTACTGCTCACCACTAGAGTACACTGTTAATCTGGAACTCCCAACCCCAGGTCAAAGGTCACCTCACTGTCTACATCTGCTTGAGCCAGATATCTTTTAATTTGTCAGCATGCTCAATGTGTTTTGTGGGAGCTTTGTTTTGAAAGTAACTGTATATATATTTCTGTATATATACATATAGATGCATATTAAAAGATGTCATATGGAGACCTAACATGCCCTTAAAACCTGTTCAGTGGGTTTAAGTAATTCTTGACTGTATTCATGGTTTTGGTACCTTATACAAGAAGTACAATTAATCCCCAATTTAAGGCTGTCTATGGAAATACGTATTCTCTCGTTGTAATGGACATTCTGCTGTGCTTGCCTAAAATAAGAGTGGAAGAATTGTTCCATTGGGTCCATGATGGAATAAACAAAGATATCTGTTTGATGGACACTGGCTAAACAAACAAGGCCACAGTGGTTTACAGGAACACAGATTGCCATTCATTACCTATAGGCAGTTCTAACTTCAGTTCATGTTCCAATCTGTTCCATGCTGATCTGAGAATAGATAGTGATCATCATGCTTTTGTAGGTTTCATAAATGCAACACAATAGACAACGTTCAGCTTGTTAAAAATACACATAAGAAAACACTGGTTCTGCGTCACTGGACCAAGACATGATTCAGTTCAGATAAAGGAAGCCCTTATCAAATAATTCTCCTCAATATTTTAGTTTGGTAGGATCAGTTTCATAGGGTAGCTGAGTTGACATTTTTAAGCAAAAACATCAACCACATCTTCATAATGCTTAGCAGCTTGTAAGCTACAGTTATGTACCGCACTACTGCATTAATTCAGAGGGAAATGACCATGCATTGAGCTGGGTAATTGTCATTAAGTGTTTTTGCTTTGCTGTGTAATGTGTTTTTCAAGGTGAAAGAGATTATGGGAAGTAATGGGCTTCATTTCTTTGTACCGGAATCGGTTTAGACATGCAACTACAGTAGCCCTGGTCCCTTATAGATTAACATGCAGCCTTATCAGAAGCAAATCAATATTAAAAAGGTTTTCTATACATACTGTCTACCTTTGATTTATCTGTCAGCAATGCTGTTCTATGTTGATTTGCATGTTTTGTCATAAAGCTACACTGTGATGTTTACATTTTTTCATGTCTGCATCGCTGGACGTTTCATAGTAAACAAATCACTTTAGTTATCCACTCTGAGGGTCTTTGAAGTGAAAACACAGATGGGAAAAGTGGAACATATTCTCAGGTAAGTAAGACCTTCTAAAGGCCCTTTTGACTCACATTAGAGCTTTAACGCACCGCTCACATGCTGCTTTGACCTCCGAAAGCATTGCAGATGGCGTCATGGAATGACAGGAGTACAAGGTTGCCAAATAGTGAGACAGCAGGAGGTGTACACAGTAAACAGAAAATAATATTTTAGCTCAGAAAAAGAAATTATAACTATTATTTTAATACATTGCAGAAACGTTGCCATACATTCTAAAAAGAGGCATAATCATGTAAAAGATTACATAAGCGCCTCTCATTGTGAAAAACAACATTCACAGTCAAGTAAACATACAGTAAAATATGAATAATTTCATGAAACTATTGAGTTGTTCTGGTAGAGTTCTTACAGCCCTCTAATTAAACAGAGATGATATTTTGTAGTGTTTAAAGTGCTTTAGAAAAGACATATTTCTTATATTTGGTTAATTAGTATATGCAGTAAAGATACACAAAAAAATCAAGTCTTCAAAAATTTGTTTCAAGTTACTTTGTCATGATAGCTAAACATGCCCTAATGTGTCTAAAAAATAAATAAAGGGGGGAATTATTCACTACTACAGCAACATTGCCTACAGGGTAATACATGTGTTCTGTATATACAGACATCCATAACTGGATCTTTGAATTATACAGTTCCCTCTGGCACACTGCATTTATCAACATTGCCCATTTGGTTAACTTATTCAATTAGAATACAGGTTTTCAGTTCCATGCCAAGAATATTCCCATCTGACTTACATAATGAATCTTCCGGGCTCTTCAGGTTTGTTTTCTCTCTTCAACAAGTACCATATTGTTAATCATCCAATATGAAAAAAATCTGTTCCATTTTGTTTCAAGTTATTTTTTTTTATCAGTGAAGTCACAGAGGGTCCAAGATTGACAGCTACATCGATCTCCCAGCAGTTTTCCTAGAATGCTAGGCAGGGAATTGCAAATAGAAAGCCGTGTTTCCCCTTCTTCAACGAGGCGTTTCCTCATTTTGTTGTTTTTTCTATCTGAAAGGATACAGAGCAGCTCAGAGCCCCAGTGTGCGCTCGGCATGTTGTAGGAACCAGGGTTCCAGCGGCAGATTTTTTAACAACATACCATGCCTGAGACAGAACGGTAAGATTATCCCAAAAAAGTATGTAAATGGGTTGTAAAAGGTGCTTTGGGGTGGATGTTTAAGGAAGAGCTTTATTCTGCATAAAAGAATTCTCTTTTATGCATCTGTTTTCTAACTAAGAATGATGGTGTCATGCTGTGGAGAGAGCACTAATTCATCTCAGAGGGAGAGCTGTCTTTGTATAGATAACCGGATGCCTTTACCACCCCTGACATCTTTATTTTGCTGAGTAAACTTCAGATGAGTTCTTAGATGCATGCAGAATAGACTTAACCCTAACAAATAGACTAACCCTAACAAAAATTAAATAGGGCTGCATGTTATTGAACAAAAATGTGATACGTGATAGCTAGCTAATTAATGTGATATGCGATGTCATCTTGTAAAATATTGTTTCTTTTAAATTAAATTAAAATATATTTAAAAACTGAAATTATATAACCCACATACATTTCACATTGTTTCTGGGAAAAGAAAGCATCACTATGAACTCTAAAAGTGAACAGACATGTAATGTCTAATGTTACAATAACATTCATGTGCTAGTCTCTCTGCTATCTACTGTACATCGACCTAAAACTTAGAAGTATTGAAATTATTATTGCAAACCATTGCAATATGCATACTGTGATATGCACATCTGCAGTATTTGTATGTTTTATATATATATATATATTGTATGTTATATATGTTATATACATCAGTATGCTGTGCAGCCCTAATATTAAATATTATTAGCGTATTAAAAGTGCTATGATGTCACAGTCTGACAAAAATGAGCCAAGTTTTAACAGTCACGTGATCAAAGTTTATGACTTTCAAAAGCTGTGGTCCTAATAACTCTTCTCTGGTTCATTCTCCCACCTGTGTTCCCTCAAAACAAATGAAATTTGAAATTCACAGGCATGAGACAGACCAAACTGAGAAACCCATCATTTTCTTGCTGAGTGGGTGCGTGTTATACATGACAACTGTCTCTTGTGGGACACACAGAAAATTGCTGTTGCCGGCTCTTGCTAGATTTCAACTTTCCTCCATCCTGTTAAGCCCAGAGGTCCACAGGTTTCACAGATAATCAGTGATGTCATTTGAAAAATCTGAAATTGTACAGCATTTATCAGATATGGTTAACATGACCCTCTGGTCAGCCTGCTGTTTTTGTAACTGTCCTCTCATGACAACTATATTTTAAATGAGTGTTAATATTCATGTACTTCATTACCACCCAACTGATTCATCAAGCTGTAAATGACCCATTGAACTTCTTGTCCTCAATGTATAAAGCTTCTTTAGCTTGCTAAGGCTAAATGCTTTCTAAATTAGATTTGTCTACTTTTTGGATTTGTCTGTTTAGTCCCTTGTGTGTGTTACATTTTTCTTTATCTGACAGCTTTGATGGCTATTAATAATTTAAGTATTATTCTCTAAGCTTAGATCACATTTGCCATGTTTAAATTCATTTCACGCCAAAATCATTGTGCAAAACGTTCATTGTTCATACAAATAAACAAACAATGAGGTTTAAAATATAAGAAATGAGAAACACTGTAATGTTGCTTATTGTTTTGACAAGTTAAATATGTTTGCCTTACCAATGGGAAAACTTGAATGGATTTTATTACAATATTCTTTTCATGTTACTTCATAACATTTCTTTGTTTATCAATCATTTATTCTCATCCTCTCTAGAACCTACATCAGATCACTTGATGTTTATCCTTGGAAAAGATGTTTTTATTTTTTTCTCCTGCACTTGACAGGTTTAACACAAAAAAACTCTTTCTTGTTTTCATTTTGCTTATTTATTCATTCAATTATTTTTTTGACATTGATTAAACATTGATTTTATCATATAAAGAACTTGGAATATTTTATATGAAACCTCAACAGCATTAAACTAAATGCCAAGCAGACAGCAAAAAAGATTTTTGCATTTCAACTTCAAAAAAGTTTAAAATGTTGAAACAGGCAACTAGGTTTTAAACTGGACTGATATCACAAATAGAAAATATTTTTTTCCAGATGGACGTGCAGTCTCTGAATACAGAATTTTGTAGCAGGTGCTGAACAAACAAATAAGCCATAAACTTCAATTTCTTTTAGCGTCTGTCATCTTTAATGCAGACTATAGGCTGAATGTGAATCTGCAAATTTCCTTATTTCACTATTGAAGCAATGAAAATGCCCAAACCCTGCTCAAACTGCCTTTACAGCAGGCACGGCTGTCATCACACAATCCCACAATGCAAGATCAATAAAATTCAGGTTAACACTGACTGTACTGCTGGCTCATCAGATTCACTCTTGACAGAGGGCCAAACACTTTCATTGGCCCTTCCTAACATTCACTTTATTCAGCTGTTCAACTCAAAGGCAGAAAATGTTCATGCTATAGGCAAAGGCAATTGATTCCCATTCAAAGAAGAGAAGCATCCTTTTAAACTGCTCTGTAGAGACTGACCCATCTCAACTTTGGGTTTGCTGTGGTCAGGTTGTTCTTATTCGTTCTTATAAATAACAACAACTTGCCACAGCAGCAAACTTATAAATGTCCTAGTATAACTTTATTATGATAGCAATTCTGAATGTTTTTGTTATATTTGTGAATGTGAATGATTATGAATGTAAAAATTAGTAACTGTTTTGTGTTGGTACAATAGTCTCAACAGGAAAGTTAATTTATCTGGGGTGGCTGCTGAATGTTCTTTTGATCATAACTACAATATATGGAACAATGTACTTAATTTAGCTTTAGATTGTTTTGAAGGACACTCTCACACTCTGGAAAAAAAATTCAGGGTCAGTTGTTAGAATATGATCCATGCATTATCTTATTTGGTCTCTTTTTGTTCTGAAGTGTGTCTTCTGCATTGATATAAAACAATTTTGTTTTGTATAACAGATTTTTAGGTCAGATAGCCGATATGCAAAAACAATGTTTAATTATAATTTTGTTTCTACTTTTTGGCACAATATTTAATTATTACACTGCAAGAATAAAAGCATGATTACTATGATTAATTGTCACTACAGTACATTTATGCAAAGTTGTCTTGCAATCTAAACAGTAGAAATTTTTTAATTTATAATTCTTTGTTTTTATTGACTCTGCTTTGCTGACTTTAGTTAGCAATGAATATATCAAAAACAAGGCTGATTTCTATTAACACAATATAATACATTTTATTTAAATTTATTTTATTTAAATAAATGAAAAAAAATGAAAACAAAAATCTGTTATTGAGAAAGTACATGACAGATCAGTGTCAATACAACCTCTTTACCTTACCCCAATTCCCAATCGTAAGTTTATAACAATGATTATAATTTGAGCTGTCATGTCCAATTTCCATGCAAATGTCAGTTTGGCTTCATCTGACGTCAACATACATAATGACAATATGTAAAGTAACCTGCAATTTTATGTTTTAACAGAGATGGCAGTAGAGAGGCAGAAGCTTTAAAGAAAATCAACACTAAAATTGTGCTAATCCACGTTCTCTCTACTTTCTACTTTGTACTGCATATTGAAGTTCAATGGCCTCTACACCATTTCCAAAACTAAATCAATGTCCCATGTCTAACACATTCCCTCAGCACCTTGTGCTTTAAAACATTAATCCAATTCATCATCTCTAATCTCCTTTTTGTGGCCGTCTTTGCACAAACAGTTTGCATAGCCAACTTGAAAGTGCAAGAGTCAAAGAAAGCTATAATTAATGAGGACGACTGCGACACCTAATAAGAGATCTAATTAAGAAAATGAATAAGGTGTCAGCCCCCTTTCAAAGACAGTTCGACAGGAAGATTAATCGCTTGCTGGGCTAATTTGATTTGTGAAACGAACAGGATGACCTGGTGAGTTGTTTTAAAAGATTTCATTCCTATGAGCATATGACATCAATAAAACATGACTGTGGGTACAGGGGAGGAAAAGACCCTCCTCAGGGTTCAAAGCCCAAATGGATAATCTTCTCTAGCCATTTAAAGAAGGATAAATTCACTATTAAATTCACTAAGACCACTAGGAAATCTGTCTGTGACTAACTCAGGACTAACTCAGTGTCTTCTTATATCAAAATACGTAGAGGTATTAACTGGTCCAAATCCTGATCTAGCTTTATTTTCATATTATATTTTCATTGGTGGGTTATACATATATAGGAGGATTCTTTAACTTTTTGTTATATGAAGGTGACATTAAAACTGTCTTGGAATCTTTTAAGCCTACCTTCACCATTTGGTTTCTATACCAAGGCAAGAACTTTCGATCTTCCAATATAAAAAAAATCCATCATAAAATACTGTAAAAAATGTATAAAAATGTTTTAAAAATAATGAAATTAGTGAGGGAAAAGTGTTTTAAATCCACAGAGCCAAAGAGTTGCAATACAATGCCCATAGTTGCAGAAGAACTCTGACAAAGAAGTTACCAGTCTGAATTCTCTTGTGTGTACTAACAAGTGTGTAATAACAAATGCATGTATAAGACTGTGCCCTGTGGAGAAATCTTAATGCTCTGTGGAAGTCTGCATAAATGCACATGATTCAGACTGATTAAATTATAGCTGACATTAATAACCATGTGATTAATGTGAACTACAGCAGACTAGACATATGTGGGCGGAGCCTTCACTTATGTGCATTTCCTCCGTTCGGCATCGGTGCGTTCGTGGATCAGGGACTTTGAAAGCAGATCATGGTTTCAGAAACTCATCAATCACAACTGGTTCTGCTTGAGAATGAGCAACAACCTGAAAGATCATATTCACAATGTTCATTTGGGTGAAAACATGATGTGTCACGTAAACATGGCAGATTTCATACAACTAGAAAGCTGATATTAATTTGAATTACTCGCTGTGATGTCTGTCTGATGTACAAGACAGGCTGCCTTGATGAACAAAGATGTACATCCTATAGACTCTCATACATCTCAGCCAAATCTACATCTACAAGTAAAATTGATTTTCCTTTCCGTTCCTTTAAACATGACAGGCAATCTGACCCCGACCGTCAGTCAGGGAGTAAACACCACTGAAAAATGGAGTCTGCACAAAAAAGTTCAGAAATAAAACGAGCAAATATTACGAAAAATAAGACCAACCTCTGTGTAAAGCACTAATTTTTTTCAGTGTAACACTGTATAACAATGACATCAGCCGATAAATATTCACAGAGACTAACCTCTAAAAAAACAAGCAAATCCAAAATATTTTTCTGCGTATATAACAAAAGCACATTTTTGTTTACATGTTTGGATGTTTATATAAAACTTTCCATCACGTTATGCTTCGATTTATTCATTGACTCTCCATAGTCAATATGTGTTTCATCTTCACATTTGAAGGATTTACTTGGTGGAAAATACGGTCTTGCTGGAATAAATCCTCCAAAGAGAAGAAACGGGTCAAACTGAGGCAGGTTGTTGAGGCAGTATGAGCAGACAGATGCACTGAGCTGCTGAGAAGTAAATTCATCACAGGACTGCTGGTGCTTACAGGAAGTTCTCACATAAATATTACAGCAAAAGTCCCTGTAAATACATTCACACCCATATATACTGATGCTTTCAGCTTCACACTTTTAATATAATTGGTGTCTTGACTGACTGCTTGAAGGTGTAGTGTGTGATTACACTACTAACAGCACTAGACAGAAATACTGCACGTAACAACATTGGCTCAACCAATAACATGAGTTTGAGTTGGGACCATTAATGAAAGTGTAAGAACTTGTTTGGAAACAGTGTCAATTTTTGCAAATCTGTTTGGTGCTGCTAGTAAAGCAGAATTCACAGATTTCTGATGATGGTAAGATTGATGTGAGACAGTTCTGTAAAAGATTGTGGAAATGAGAACACTAGGGTTTGTTAGTTCAATGTGA
The DNA here is from genome assembly GCA_036877525.1 of Chromobotia macracanthus. NCBI lineage: Eukaryota > Metazoa > Chordata > Actinopteri > Cypriniformes > Botiidae > Chromobotia > Chromobotia macracanthus. The sequence continues at coordinate 6,023,130 of JAZGTH010000008.1, forward strand.
AGAACATTACAGGCAAGGAAATGATATTTACACCAGGGGCAAAAATTAACGGGCAAAAATGCTTTTGTATATAAAATGCCCCAGATATTTACAATGTTGGGTCTAAAAATGCCCCTGTAGTGAATTCCTCTGTGTTTAACCTATTCTTTAACATTTTGTACATTTAATTATTTAACAATTAAAATGTATGTATATATATTATATTATATTATATGCATAGTTTTATATAAAATATAAAAAACAATAATTATCTTGACTTTACCATAAGGTAAGTTTTACAGTGGTCCAGTCTGATAATGATAGTAGGATCTAAAAATTTTACATGATTTTGTTTATATATTCATCTCAAATTCAACTCTCTATGGTTCAGTTGGTTTATGTATTAAACCTAGTTAACTTAGACTGCATGCCATAAAACAATTTTTAGAACTAATTAGATAACCGATTAGTGACATGTTGGACTATCTTATTACACGATAGACTGTTCGACACCATTACTTTACTGTGCAAATTTGTTAACACAGTTTTACATTATGAAATTGCTGATGATATCTCAGTAGTAATCAGCTAGCAGATAACTGTGTTCTCAGCACTGCTTTTGTTACATTAAAGGCTATTAATTGTTGACAATGTTATTATCATAGTTTTGGTCCCAATGTAATTAAAGTGTCACTAATGAATCTTGAGACCTAACTGATCCTTGTTACTCTGACTAAACACTTTATCTGACACATATTTGTTTCAATGGTGGCTCTATTCATAAACAATATGATTTCTTTCAGCTGGGCTTTCCCTTGGAGACGCTGGGTTTAGTCAGTGTTCTCTATGGTCTGATAATCAGTTTTCCTTATGGTCTGATAATCACACACGTTAGGGCTGATTTTCAGCGCCAACTTTATGAAGGATAATTTTTATGGCCGCCATATCTGTTAAAGGTCTGGTTTTTGATTGGAAGGAGGTTATTGTGTGTAGATGTTAAAGCTGCCATTTGTAAATTTTGCCTCTCTACTGCCATCTCTGTTTGAAACATAAAATTGCAGGTTACTTTACATTTCATTATGTATTTTGAAGTCCATTGACATTTTCCGGGAAATCGGACCTGACAGCTCAAATTACAAGTCATTATATAAACTTACCATTGGGCATCAGGGGAACATAAGGAGATTGTGTTGAACACAATTGTACTTGTGTACTTGTGATTGTGATGACTGAGCAATGCTTTTTGAATGATTTTTGTTTATTTTTACCCAATAAAAGTTACATATTGCAGCTTTAAGCATATAGGCACATCATCCCAGTGTTGTGTTGTTGTGATTGTCTCTGGTGTTTAGTGATTGTGGGGACTGCCAGACTGCAGACAGGCTGGTGACACAGACATATTGGGAAGATTGGAATACTGCAGCCTACTGCAGGACATGCCATTTCCTGCACAGCATGACATCTTGGTGTGACAGGACAGTAAATCCAGATGAAAAAACAAGTCAGGATACCAGCCAATATGTGTGGCACAGAGCCATGAAAAAGGTATTGTTTAAAGTTTGAAGTTAACGGGATCATAATTACCCCTATTTGCTTATTGACCCATTTCTAAATACAGTAATCTTTTACATTACTATCCTTCTGATAGTAATGTAAATGATTTATCACTGCACAATATACAAAAACAAGTTCTCCACAATCTTTTATCAAAATGTTATTAAAAAAATTTATTTTATCAAAATCTGCTCCATTTCTAAAACAACATTCCTTTTTGGCTTTATTTGACCAAGTTTCCTTATATGTAACTCCTCACCATCCTTTGTCATATAGGGACCACTTTTCACAATCCAATTAATTAATGTATAAAATCAAGTCCTGACCTATTCGTTTCATTGAATATCCTGTTTCATTTACAAATTCTCACATTATTGAAGTAAAATTGGTTGCAATCATCACTTCACCTTGACCGAAATTGCTTGTGTTATTTGCCATGTACCATGTATATTTTCGTAGCTTATACGCAGGGCAATTTTGGCAGTGTTTTTGTTGTCAGTCAAACCAACATTATTCTGCATTCAAAAATGCTTTTGTTCATGTTACACTGTTAGTTGTATGACAGTTGTCTTGAACTCATACTAACATCAAGCGCAGATGCAGCATATAAAGTAAATACAAATGAAATGTTTTCCATAAAATTGCAGAAAACTGTTGTTTGCAGTTAGCCGAGAGAAGGTTACCAAGATAAAGTGACCATTATTTGCCTGGTCATCATGACTACAAGTCAAATTGGCATTTGTAAAATAAAACAGCTTTTATTTGACTGATACACTACTCATGTCTTCATCTTATGCAGGGCTGGAAAGTTGTTAATTCTGGGCACACTAACACTGTATATTGCTCTGACACCCTTACATTAATGCTGGACTGTATTGTTGTGCACCTTGTGCCCATTTGGGCCCCTACCTTACAACCCAGATCTTATGTCATTAAACAATAGCAGAGAATAGATACCATTCATTTCTATATTAGTAAGTGTTTATAACGAGGATAATAATGCACGTCTTTAACAAGACTCCCCTGACCTGTGATACCACTGTAGGTCATCACGTCAACATGGTGCCTGTGACCCACACTTCCTTCCATTGACACATTACCCTTAACACCCCAGGCCCCTGACAGAGCAAAGACTGACCCTCGCTTGCTGCCCTTGCCTTATAACTCCTGGAGACAGTCAAAGGTCACAACAGGGTGGCAACATACGGCAGTCCACAGATGGAAGGAGACCAGAGTTGTGCTTCTGTCACATCAGCATGCGGTGGTCTCCTCCTGAGGGGAGATGAGAGAGAGAGACCCCATCCCCAATCCTTGGTCGGTTGTAATGAAAGGACACAGGGCCAGAATGGGAAACATGTGAATCAGTGGTGTGCCTGCAAATGCCCTGAGGCACCTTGGCATTCACAGGCAGCTAGCAGGTGGCAGAGTCAGGCAAAGTCTGTGTACTGCACACATGCACGTTCCCTCTATTCCTGTCTGAATGTCACAAGCTGGGAATGCAGCCAAGAGAAATCCGGGTATTTGTGGGGTTGTCAGTTGAACGCATCTGCGTAAGCATGAGGGAAAGGGAAATAAGTTATTGCAGTTCAAATGGGAAAACTCAGAACATGAGAAACAAACAAACACGACAAACAAATATTTGTTTGGTCAGCATGTTTTCTGTTATTCATTGAAAACATCCAAATCATGCAGTCAAATATGACGACATAAAAAAATTCCTATAAAAATTATAAAGATAATATTTTCAATTAAAGACGAATGACAATGTGATCAAATTATAAAGCTAAAAATGAATTAATATAGAATGATTAGGAGTCATAAATGTCATGCAACTAATAACTCTGGAGCCACAGGAAATCCTGACATCCTGAAAACACCAACGTCACATATAGTAGACAGAGAAAAAACACGAGTCCATTTCACACTGTTGCGAACAATCCAAAAAATCAGTCACTGGTAAAATAAAAACTATTATAATGAAATTAAATATTTGCATTTTATTTCAAGCAGCCTACATGCAAGGTGACTTTCTTAATTTAGTACAAAATAGTATTTTTTAAACATATTGGTCAATTGTACTACAGCAATCATTTAGATGTTTATGTATAACTTCAGACAATTACTGCACCTTCAAGAGACTGAAACTAGTAAACAAGAAATTGCCAATGGTCATTACACAAAGATGAGCCGGTGCTACACAAACACACTTTTCCAAATTGTATTAAAATTGCATTTAAAAAAGAATTGTATTTAAAAAAATCGCAATCAATACACTCTCAATAGTCTACACTACACTGTCAAAACATGATTAACACAGACTGCTAAAGCAAACAATTACAATTATAACAAATCACAGAAAAAAACTTAGTGCATCTACAGACTATAAGTAAACATATAACTTTATACATTTTACACTATAAATCATTGGATGGCCCCGTTCAATCTAACATCTACCCAACTGTGTCAGCTCGGATGATTTTTCCCATTCGTTTAGTCATTCCTATTCACTTGTTCCAAAAATTTCACAGATGTTTTGGCTAAACGCCAAACCCTTCACCTGTTGCTCAGCCACAAGCAGGTTTAATGATGCACTGACTGAAGGGATACTGAAAGCTCATTTGCTTGAAAGGCCGTACCTGATTTATTTACAGTTTATTTGCATGAAGAAGCAAATTTAACTGCTTCATTTTAACATTTCAGCCTCATTTTTAGAGGAAGACATCACTGGTCCTCCTCCTCACCTCCAAACCACTGTGACCTCTGAGAAAACATGACCGCATGTCGTGTTGCATTGAGTCCATCAGCTGTGCAGTGATGTAAGAGCAGAGAGAGTCCAACCGCAGGTCTTCATTCTCGTGCACTCTGACACGCCTGCCGGTTCAGGATCTTTATCTTGATCACACCCTGCAAACCTAAATTCACTTCTTCTGGTGAGACACATTAAACGTGACAGGCCTGCCAACACATCCGGAAATCAAGAAAGACAGAGAAAGAGAGATTAAAACAGAAAGAAAGCGAGAGACACTCAAATACACACAGTCCCCAGAATTAACTCTCTGGAGAAATGAAAACTGGGACAGAAAATGTCATAAACAATTAGTGTGAGACACATTTACAAGATAAACACAAACATCCATGATAATTAAACACATGCTATAACTAATACAGAGCAGCAGTATACAGTAAGACTTCCTTCCTGTTCTATTCATTTCTATTCAGATACAACATATGACAAGGAGAAAAAACACTGCATTGGAATTAAAAACAGAAAGAAAAATAACAGGAAAAGATCCGTTTCTCTCCCTTTTCCTTCTCTCTCTGTTATGGATGGATGGATGAATGAATGAACAAATGAATGGATGGATAGACAGACAGACAGAAAGAAAGACAGAAAGAAAGAAATATAAACACTTTCTTGTTGAAGATTCTTGTTGGTTCAATATTAATTGTTTCACACTTTAGACAGAAACATGTTCATCTAATGCTCCAAACTCCATATCATTTTCAACCTTCCCCCTCTCCCACCCATGAAATCAGACACAATTTGTCAAGTAAACAAGTCATTAATCTTTTAAACGGTTACAAATCCTGCATTCTGAGTATGAATGATGAATTATGTATGATATAGACAGAAAAAAATCCCGCTAACAACAAACATTTCAACATTTGTTCTGGGCCAAAGAAAACAACATTTTTGCAGACAGTTGTTTAGCTCTATACGCAATTGTTGCCATGGGTCATTTGCTAACTGGTTTCTAAATCTTATCCTGCATGCTGCATGCTTGACAGTAATTAAGAAAGGCAGTAAATCATATTTCCACAATTTTTGGGGGCAAAGTTCTTTAAATAGCTTTTTTAAGACATTCTCCCAAGGCTGTGTTGGGCATCATGTCTTTCATGTCAAATCATATCTCATTACATCACCTTGCAAAGGTTTTGTGAGATGAGCTTAAGAGTTTCTATGCATATTGGTGTCTGTTTGTGTGATTTATGAAGTGTTTGGCAGTCTATGTTTATGCTGTATGTGACAGTGAGAAATGTGCTCTCTACATCCAAGCTGTCATGGAACCAAGGGGAGGTAGAGACATAAATTCTGTTTTCCGAAACATACTGTAGGTAGCCTCCTATGGAGGCAGCTTTTTTGGCATCTTAAAATGCTGCCTCTTAAAATAACTAATTTCTAAGATGCATGTATCCTTTGCATTGATCCCACAATGCACTGCAACAAGCTCAATGGAAAAATAAATCTAAAATAGGAAGCACAAAAATGCTGATTACAAATAAACTTTCATTTTCATTCGATTTTAAAATAAATAAATAAAAATATTTAAGTGTAATAAAAATTGTTTATTTTATCCAAAAACTGTGTGATAATCAAAAGATGCTGTCTATGCAAGGCATTCCTGATCAGTGACTTTCAGTTAGGTTACCTTTCAGTTAGAATACTGCCTTTCAAAGGACCAGTCTATGTAGGCAGCAAGACCTAGCTTACTAAGTTTAGGGACAAAGCCAAAAGGAAAAGTGACAGAGCAACAGAGTTTGGTTACAAGCCCTAGAGGTGATATTACTTACAACTGTTTACAGGCTTCATACAAATAAATGAATACTGTATCACTTACAACTTGCTATCAAACACTAAGCCTTATCACTGACATGCACACACACACACACACACACACACACTTTTTTCTATTTACACACAGTATCCATGTGACAATATCCTGCTATTCACACACATATACAGTAGATGACATAAAACAAAGCATCACACACAGCTAGATTTAGAATAGAAAACTCACACAGCCAGAGGTTTACATTACATGCACTTACAGCACTATTTGTTTCCCTCCCCGGTTCATCCATAAAGCCCTTCTTCACATCATATGAATGTAACAAACACAATATCTGTTGCTTCAATCGTATCTGACACACTCCTGGTGCCATGACAGTGTGCCTGCAGATCCAGCACCCTGACTGTGAGAGAGAGTAGGTGCCCACAGGCGTGTGTGTTATCAGGCTTGGTCACATTGGCACCTCCCTTGGCACACATTAGTGAAAGTGAGGAGGGTGTTTGAGGAGAATGAATCAATGGTGTTCCTGGACTCAAGATCATCAGTAGTGGCTGGGGTCAACACGGAACACCACTGTGACTAATTGGTTCGGATAGATAACGAATTTGGATTATTGTAACACCAAGATACGGATAAAGAAATCTAATGGTTTCAGGGGCACAGGCTAAAACTCTCAAAATCTCTGCCTCTCTCTCTTGCGTTCTTGCTGGTGTTTTCTTTAATGATATATAGGCTTATATGATATACATAGACTTACAGACTTATATAAACACTGTAAAAAACTTTGCTGCCTTAAATTTTTAAGTTTAAATTTAAGTCATTTCAACTTACTCTTTGTAATCTTGACTGGTGTGGAGTTGAGGTAACATAAGAAATAGTTGGAAAATTGCTTAACCTATTTTTTTAAGTTATACCAGTCAGGATTTAAAATATTAGGTTGAAATTACTTGTATAGCCAAGTTGATTAAACTTAACAATTTAGGGTAGCAAAGATTTTTTTACAGTGTAGACTGAAATCAAAAACAAAATCCATAATAATTACGTGACCAATTTGTTATAAAAAGGTACTGTATGCTATATAATAAATTGATGCAGTTAAATTATCTGGTAATGTTTGGCCTTAGTTAAACCTACATAACTTGTGTGATTATATAAATTGAACCACTTTAAAATATTCAACCTCATACTTCATTTCATGCAAAAATCAACGTCTTCAAACTTTAACAGTAATGTTACTTATCTTTGGATCTCTTCCCATGTGTGCCTACAGTCCAAGTGGTGAGTCTCATAGCACATGCCTTAAAGAGCAGTAGTGCTTTCTAAGTGGACTGTAGCCGCTAGTCATGTTCTGTAATTAATTTCAGCTGTCAAACCAAGCAGCACATCACTCTAATTCAAAGACTAGCTGAGATGTCATTTGCTTTTCATACTTACTTTTCATTATTTCATAGTCTAGTATCCATAAATTATTCAACCTCAGCATCTTATATCATAGATTATTCATGCTTTGTAGAACTTTGACAAATTGTATTGTGACAGTGGTGCCAATGGAGAATTCACAAACTGGATGTCATTCAAATTCAGCTCATAAGAGTTTGAGGACAATGTCGTGCATGTGTTCCAAGATCTGTGATAAACATTGTGGGAGCAGTGTTTACAACAGCACATGATAATCTATTGTTTATATTGAGGTTTCAGCTCATTTTGTTGTACACAAACACAACCCTAAGAAATCCTCATTTAGGGTGAATACAAATTAAACTCAACAGCCAAGCAGAAACAGTGCTGCTTATGTTTAAGTTTGCCTTCTGATTTTCCTTCGTTTCATTGCAGAGAATTCTGGGTATGTGCCACCCCGTAGAATGAGCTAGTGTGGTTAAGTGGGCTCCTGGGACACTGATAGATGAGCACAAACATAACACTCTCTTATGAAATCTATCTGCAATCTCACACTCATTGACTTTGCTCACTCTTTGTCTTGCTTTATTTTCACAAGAGGCTGGTTTTGAGATTCATGTTTCCTGGAAGAGCACAACATTGATCCACCAATCGAAGATGTAGGTCAAGCATGTGGCCACAGGCATGGCATAGCTCCTCCCAGGTTGTTTAGAGTGCATTGTGTATAGAGAAAATTATTTTCATGAAAAACTGCGAGCCTGCATATAAAATATGTACATATAATAGATGTGTGTGTTTACGTAACTGCCAGTGCAACATAAAATGTAGTACATTTTATTCCACTGGCCCTTTAAATTTTAGTGACCTATTGGTGAGTCTCATTTCTTGTTTCTTCTCTCGTAGACAGCCCAGATATGCAGTGGCACACCACTGCCACTAGGGAGTGGTGAAAGAATTTTCTTCAAATATTGTTTCCTAAACCAAAAGTGATGAGGTGTAAGCCTATGTACAAGGTTTATCCTCAGAGCACAGCACCCTCTAGGGACGAGGGCTGACAAGCAGAGAGTCTTCGTCCTATTTATGCATCAGGATTCAGTGGCTTTTTGCCTCCCAGGAGAACGTTACACAACGAAGCCTTTTTAACTGTGGCGATGGATCTGTAGATACGCATACCCAATGGAAAACTACATGCTCAGAGGTTCCTTTCTATAGACTTATTGGAGATTCCAGTAATAAACCTTGTCTTACATGTACTTCCTAAAATTCCTTAAGAGACATGAACGTGGGAACAAATGGGATACATACAGTAGGGGTATAGAGTTATAAATCTAGTGTGGATTTTACAGAATAAATAGTTTGGTCCTCAAAAGATTTATGTTATGAGAAACAAAAGACACTGTATAATGTAAAAGTGTCCATTTAATTGCTGTCTAGGAAAAATCTTGAAAAATGAAACAGATACAGTAATATTTGTGTTTTGTTTTTTTACTGTGTAGACACGCACAAACATGCATGTCTGCTTTTTGTCTGGAGAAAACAAAAGAATGTACAGTTCATATGTGCCCTTACAGGTGACCGTCTGAAAAGAGAAGGATGCTGAGTCTCTCCCAATAGCAACAGACCTAAAAATACACTTGGATCATCCCAGTAGAGGGCTGACAGTATCCTGGGCTTCAGTAATGAGAATCTGAGATGGCTCTCGACCCCATCTCCCAAGGCTCAACACTGGAATCACAGTGGTTCTGATACATTCATCACAGCTCACAAAGCAGACGACTGGAGTCAGAAGGGGTTTTGAAACCTTGAAGATTTCTGGGCAGGCCCAGGGCAGGCCTACCATACAGAGCTGTCTTATAGAGAGAAAACCTCATTTAACACTTCACAAGCCGCTGGAGCCCGGAGAGAAACATCCAGAGATAAAGAGACAATGGTCCCATCCTGTCTCGCACGCTCAATCTAACACATTCTTCACCGGAAACGGTAAAGCTTGGCAAGAGCGAGTAAAGGGACAATTAGAGACCAGAATTAAAGTTGAGTTGAGTTAAAGCATGCGGAGAAAGTCAGATAGATTAGAAAACCTTACAATGATGAATGGTGGAGCTGATTCCATTTCAAACTTTATTACTGTGCAGTATTGGGAAGGAGAAATATCTCTTCACATTCAAGCTTATCTTTAAAGATGATCATAATCTCAGGCTGCAAACTGTTATCCTGAACTTGACAGAGTTTTCTGAACTTGACAGAGAGATTTTGAGAGTTTCAGAGTTAAAACAGAAAATGAAGTTAAAAACAAGACAGGTACTTGTTTTAAGGTGCACCGAGTATATTTTAGTTTATTATTTTGCAATATGACAGGGGCACTGACCTGACACCTGAATGCAACATCACTCAAAAACAAAAGTTTTAAATTATAAGTGCCATCATAGGAATAGCTTATTTGTAAGTGTAAATGTCACCCATTATTAATTTCTTACACAATCATAATTGTATTTTTAAAGAGGGGCTGTTGGGACTCTACAATAAAATTAGAAGTGTTCAGCTTCACTGATATATAACTGGACCTCATATGATTGTACATTATTTTACATATTTGTCAAAAGTACTATTCATTCCTTTAGTTGTAAAACTTTATAACAGTTGGAAAAAACATGTTGTGCACCTTTTAAGTGGTTTATATCTTTTCACAGAGTAACTGATGTTTTTGACCAGCTGTCAGTTTTAAAGGTGTTTTGACAGGAGTTGCATTTGTAAAGCTCACATTACATAACATTTTACAGCAAGAAAGAGCTGTAATTTTACAGCAATTTACCAATGTTTGACTGATGACTACACTTAGAAACTGCATTTCTACTGTTGTATTTGTGGAATGTAAATGTTTCTCTCTTTTATGCCATCTTACATCAACAGTAAAGGACTAGAAAACTCAAAACATCTCCATCTAGTGCAAAAAAGTGAATTTTTAATTTGTTGTTGTGATTCTATTTAGCAACTCTAATTAGAACTGTGAAATGACTAAAGAAACATTTTTATAGTTATGACTTGACCCAGAAGAGCAAATCATTAATTTGTGTCAATAATTTGTGGTCCACACATTCAGAGCAATCCCTGTTCTTTCTCATGAATATAATATTTACTGTGTGTTGGAAAGCGGATAAACTGTGTTAAACTACTGTGTCAGCATCGTCAACCTAACACACATACTATTAACATACATTTACATACAGATGCGCAGTCACCCGAGCTCCCAGCCAAGTCTGAACCTTTCCGAGGAAAGTTTGCCCTTCAAGCCCAATGTGCTATGATTACCTCTCTCCTATGCACAAGCACACACATACGCACAAGAGAGCAGCCACAGCCAACGGAAATCCAAAAAGCCCCTTTTAGCTGACAGATGCAGTCTTTCCCATGAGTGCCTGTGATGTCTAACGTCTGCAGTGCGCCAAGCATCGCGCCACAGGTATATACAGAGATCCTTGTCTGTCCTCATATCTTCTGACGAAGAAATGCAGTTATCTAAAGTCTACGATAAGCAAGTCCATATATCACACTGACAGAATCCTCTGTAATATCAGTGTCTTAAACAAGAGGGTCTCCATTTTCATCAGGGGGTTGGTTTAAAGTCCTAGGCCTCTTGACAGGGCAGCTACGTTCTTGCTATCGAGTGACCTGTGGGAGAAAACAAGAGGTACAATAGTGGACATTTGATACAATCACTTAAAGCGTCTATTCTGAGATGTTGGAAGAACAAGTTGTTTTTCTTCTGCTCTGAAAGAATTGCTCCAAATCAGTATTTTTGTCTTGTTTTAAGTAAAATCATTAAAATAGTATTATATTTATGCGAATATTTTCACATAAATACGAATATATAAATATGAATATATTTATTATATTATATTTTTAATATAATACAATTAAAATTATTATATTATATTATAATAAAAAATATTATATTTCAGAAACATTTGTTTCTGAAAACAAATGTTATACTTGTATGTTGTTTTTATTCTTGTATGTTATGTTGTATGTTAGAATTTTATTCTTGTAGTTAATTTATCTTGTTGTAAGGATGTTCAGCTATTTATACTGAAAAACAACAAAAGGTTTTTTGCAGCATGCAGCATGATAAATCTAGCCAGAGCCAGAGGTATATTGGTCTCACAAATGGATGATTTGTGCTGACCACTGATGCTTTAGTGTTGGAAAGGGACACAGAATGAACACCAAAGGGGAGACTGTGATTGGCTCACAGTGAGGAAGGATAATAAACACAAAGAAAATATATTGAATAACATCTCTCCTTCACCATCCTCTTAAAGTATAAGCAGGCAGATAGAAAGATGGACAGAGAACATAAAATACAAGTACTGGCTCATCAACACAATCTCCTGTGATGTGCACTAAAACCTTCCGGTAACTGTTCAATGTTTCTAATAAATTAATGCTCACTGAAGTAGTTGGACACACCCTGTCGCCTCCCATATTATATGTGTCTTGCTCTATTGGCTCTTAGGGTGGTAGAAGGTGGGACATAGCCCACTGAGAGTCAGCTCAGCCAATCACAAGCTGAATAAATAAGATAATGAATCTCAAATAAAAAACCCAAAGCAGTCATTCACTGTTTTGTTTCCCCCTCTTACCGACTTAATTAGAACTCTTAATTTGAAGGCCTCTGTGGAGCCCATAGCTGTAATGCATTTTAATGAACACAACAGATGTTCTGCTGTTACTTTATAACTCCAAGCAATTATTCTTATGGCAGTTGTGTGTTCTCTGCCACTGTTATTTCTTTAATACTTCACCTGTATGTCACACCTGCAGAGAAACAGCAGTCACTGTGGATTTCACACAAAAAAACCAGAAGCCTCTGTACTCACGTCTAATCTATAATCTACATGAGGTACAATTTATAAATGGGTATTTTTAAGTCTTTTTCTCTGTATGGGAGAATCCTGACCAAACCTCACCAACCCCAAGACATACTGTATGTATTTTTAACTTCAATATATCTAAACGTCTTAAGTCATATGTTCAAGGTAAACTGGTTCTTAAAAATGTCTTTCATTTAGGACATGAAAGCATATCACAAAATGAACACATTTTAAAGACTGAGTTGAAGTCAAAGTTAGTGTGAATGAACAATGTTGTCTCTGTGTGTTTGTCTACGCCTGGTCTTTGAAAATTCTCCTTTGGCCTTTGAAAGTTCTCTCTGTAAGACTGAAGTCCTCAGGGATTCATCGCAGAGCGTTCCACAAACTTTGTGGAGTCGTGCCGAAATTGTTTATTTATCTTCAAGCCTCACTCGTTCTTTAATAAGTCTCTTTTTGAAAGTCTCTAAACTTTGAGTGATGTGTCTGTCTATAATGTTGGGGTACAGGAATGACTGAAAAGTGGTTGACAAACCCTCATTATCTCCCAAAAACTGGCATCCCGCTGGTATGCCGATTGCTGCGCCCCTGCTATAACATGTCCGTAAACAGGTGAACATTTGAGCAGGTTGTTGAAATTTAAATATTTTCCTTTACTCTTAAAATGAAAATAAGATTTTAGAACATATCACTCCTTGTACTCTCAGAAGCTTCAGAAAACCCTCTTATCCAAGTAGAGCCTCAACAAAATGCTTCTTTGAACAATGGTTTGCCTGAGTAAAAAAGGCCCGGGGAGAAAGGTTCCTCAAAAGAAGACCCCTTCTGAGAATACTCCCAGGGTGTATTTTGATGGCATAAATAGTAGCTTTCAGAAAGCTCTGTTTAAAAGATTCTTTTATGGGAACAAAAAGGTCTTAGATGCCCCTCTCATCTGGTAGTGCACCACAGGCAGTGGACACTTTCCGTGCCAACTTGGGTTACTGGACTTAAAATGTACCATCAGAATGCTTTAGGCTGTGGCCGGGCTTTAATCATTACGGTGTACTGGGGTGGTCATATTTCCTGCCCCCAGAAAAACACATCAGCTGTGGCTTGAGTTCAGAGGCAACACCTCGGGGCCTGCAGTTACATGGGCAACTTACCTTGGTGGTTTTGACTTTGCTGCCGGTACTGCAGGACCAGCCAGTGAGATCTGGCAGAACTTTACACTCCTCACCGTCCAAACACGGGTGCATTTGACACCACCATTTCTGCACCACAATGGAAGCTGGAGAGATGATGAAAGGGTGGGTTACTACATTATTATCTTTAGAGTGTCTCATGTGTATCACAGATATATATCACTAACAATAATTTACGCTGACAATCCTAATGAAAAAGAATGTAATAAATTAACAACATAAACAATATTTGATTGACATGTCTTTATGAAACATGTGACTTGAACAATCTCAAGAACGTTGATGGAACACTACTCATTTACAATAATTGCATAACTGGAGTAACACATTCCGAATAAAGCAGCAGTGGTAGGTATAAGCTGTAATGTCAAATTAACAAACAACAGAAGAGTTATGACTGAAAAGAGTTATGACAGAAATTTTCATACAAAAATGTCCATGTATTAAATGGTAACAAATGGAAGAAACTTTGCCTTTTTTGTTGCCTTCTCTGAAACTAAACATATTCCAAACATCAATTCAAGGACATACCTCAAAATCCCAGAAAGAGTTTGAACACTTAAACCACACTTGAAAATGCATGAATGTCATGAATGCAGGAAAAAAACAAATTTGAACACAAAAAAATGTGTCCTTACAAAAAAGAAACTATTTTTATTGCCAGAGAACAAATAACTAATTATTCTGACCTGGTCTAAAACATACCTTACCAGATATTATACTGTTGTACTGAATATGATTTGACCAATCACAGGCAATCACGCCATGATATTCAGTTTAACTTTAAGTGGAACAGCACTTAAACTGAATGCAGTAACGTGACTTAACTGTTCAAATACTTTTGGGGCCACTGTAGATGACTAATGGATCTCATCACTTTCTAAGAACTATGTCAAATGCATGAAAAACAAAAATTATCTGTCCAACACACACCTGCTAAAGCAGAGGTTAAATAAACAGGTGTCAACAGCATTCCTGTCGATCACAGTTTTAAATAAAAGTCCTTTTCATTACCACCCTGATGTGTTGTAATGCAGGAAAGAAAACTGTGTTGCTCATTTATTCTTACAGAAAAAGTATGTTATATACATCGTTTCAATCTGTATTCATATTCAAACACTACTTACCTATAAATACATATCTTGTTGGTTACAATTGGTCAATGTAGTCAGGCCTGAGGAATATCAATGGATTCTTTATACTGTAATGGACACCTTTTAGCTGGGACACACTGTTTTAAACATCAATACACACAATATTACCTTTACAATTAATGTTGGAATATATTGGAAATATAGAAAAACTTCCTAACACAATATTTGGAAAACATCCTGCTTTATTATTTGAGCAAGGCCTGTCTATCTTTCTCTAAATAGTCTTAACTCACCGCTAACTCACTCACTTATAAACATGCAGTGAGACAGTTTGCACTAAATCCAGTCCTGATAAGCCAATCAATAGCCTGTTCAAATGAGGCTTAATGAGATGTGTGCACTCATATGAAAATTACCCACCCAAAGCCCATTGTCCCCATAATAAGAGAGGATATACACAGACAAAATGAGCTTTACACTGAATTATGTGTAAATAATTTGTGTGTGAACACCTTATACACACACAGGATGTGAAAACAAGTGGGTAAATGTGTAAGTTTGTGTTGACTAGTATTGCTACTCTTATTAAGACCAATAGTCAAAATTACATTTACGTTTATGCACTTGGCATTTTTATCCATAATCTAGCATGTATGTTCCCACAAATCAAATCACAAATCAAACCAACAACTTGAGTTACAGGAACCAAATGACCAGTCTCACAGGGTACTGACATTACTGAAGACTCTCTACCCTGATAAACAGCAGTGATGGTCAAGAGCATTTGATGTGTTTTGGATGCTGGTGTGCTGGAGTCCCTCCAGGTTTCTTAACTGGTTTAACCAGCTGTGCTAAAGTGTGCAAAGACCATGTCTGAACCAGCACTTCCAGGCACACCAGCACCAAACCAGAACTAACCAGCCTAGACCAGATCTGTTTTCTTAGCAAGGAAGCCCACAGTTTAAATGTCTGATTTATGTGGCTCTCTAATGGTTCAGAAAATCTGTGGGCGGATAATTATCATTAATGTGGCCATTATTAGATGTAATGATAACCTTAAGAAGGGATGTTTTCATTACAGTTGAGAGCACTCTATAATTTGTACGTGTGAGGTGTGTGTGTGTCGTGAGAAAACACAAACATGCAGAAATAGGTGTGTTCTTTCCGACAAATACAAAGCTGTTGTTACAGTCCAAAGCCAACTAGGAAAAATGAAGGCATGGACTCCAACTGTGGTACATGATTCAATTTTCACATCAAGCACACCTCTTCTTTTTCAACAGTAGTGTGAAAATGTTGTGTTACTGTTAACATGAAAGTGCTAATGCCAAAATCATTGGCATATTATGTCAAGTTATGTAAATTGTGTGCAACTCTCCCGTTTCCATTGTGGGATACAAATCAGGAATCAATTAAACAGCAATGATTTTATAATAATAAAGCCAATAAGCAAGCACTTACACAGCTGCAGATTCCACTGGTGAACGCATTTTAAACTTGAGGGTCTGAACATTTCTGCAGATAAAATGTGAGCTGAGCTACTAAAGCTTTTCAGGAGTTAAATGGCTTTAGCTTTGCAGTTGTGAACACCTTTGTCTCGACCTTTTTTTAGCTTTTCTTCACCAAACATTCCCATCCACAGTTTAAGCATTTAACTGGATAGAGTTTGGCCAAAGCTCTTAGACTCTGACAGATTTTGTCTGCTTTTAGCGCTGAAGTGGCAGTGACGGCCGCAAAACACATCCCTCCTTCTCTAACAGTTCCATTTCCAGTCAAGAAAAGCTCCAACTGAAGCCAAGAAGGCCAGGAATTTAAGCCATGATTTCCTATATTGCTCTTTTTTTGTATCTAGACCTTACTATTTCTAAAAATGTAAGAGACTATTTGGGATATAGAAATGTTTTTCAGCCCCCATTTCCTAAGATGTGAAAAGCACCTGTAACAGCAGGAAAACAGAGATGAGGAAGAGAGAAACATATTGGAAAAACTGGCGAGAGGGAAAGCAAGATGAAATAAAACAGCATGTCAGACATCTTGAGAAAACATCTCACTGTCTGTCTCTTCTTGTTTGTGTCTGTAATTGTTGGCACTGTGGTTTGTGGCATGTTGTATTAAGTCTGGTGGGGAAACACAGCATGCGATAATCATAAGTATCCGAAATCATGCAAACTCTCTCTTACACAAACATAGCCACTACTGTCACTATGATGCTTGTGCAACAATGAGGGAAGTACAGGAAACAACAATCTACTTAGTAGCTTTCAGCTTGTATTTGTGTGTGTGTGCTTGTTCAAGTGTGACTGCTTAAGTTCTGATTATGTATATTTCTATATTGCAAACAGGAAAACTTAAGAATTTAAGGGCACCAAAAAATGAGTGCCATAAATTTAAGCAGCGACCTTATAGCTAATCGTTGTTTGTTCATTTTTGTTCTAGGTGTAATGTATACAACAGACCTACAAAAACAGGTGTGGTGCTTTATGGTGCCTGGGTTTAATAGGACTGGTGTGCTTGTGTGTTTGTGCACATATCACAGCTAAACACAGCACATCACATGGCAGTTTATACAGCAGACTCAAATCACCCCAGTAATCAATCTAATTCCGTTTATACTGTCTATTAGATTACCCAGCACTCCATCTCAGCACCACAAAGGTTGAAATGACCTTATTTACAACACAATCAGTTTAGCTACAGTTTCTGCCTTTGACACACTTTTAATGCTGTGTATTAATTCAGCATCACTCTCCACAGGCTAACAGCACATTTGTCTCCTTAAGGACATGACTGAAAAGTAGCACAGAAAACAAACCTGACCTCACTGACCTATTTATTAAACAGCATGCGTTCCAGCTCATGAATTCAACACACAATCTGTTGTATGTCCAGACAGTCACTGCGAGTTTCCATATACTTGAGATTTATGTATATGGAAACAGAAGAGGAGATTTTAGAGACCTATTTGTGATCTGTTACATGCAGCAGAAGGGTGATGTCACTGTGTTTAGACATTATCAGATGAACTCAAATGTTTAAAAATGAATCCACTTTCATTAACAAGAATTAAAGTAGTTATGTTATTAAAGTAATTATGTTAATGGAAATTTCTTTGAGTTTATTAATTGATAAAAAGCTGAACCCCCATCTTAAATTAGCTGATTAAAATGATTGAATAATCAGGTGTGTATAAAGCTTGTTTGCCCAATTTCAGGAATTTGCCTCAATGAAACATAATAATGCATACAAAAGAAGTGCTTATAGACATTTGGATTACAGTGTGATTAATTGAATCATACAGACTTGATCTATAATCTGGGCAGGCTAATGTACTGTACAGTTACCTGACCATTATCACAAACCCTATCAAATTTTCAGCGGAACAGAAAGATCACCCATTGGGGATTTATTTTGCAATAATTATGGTATGTTATCTTATTATCTAAACTGATTTCTTGTAATTCCTGCAACCCAATGTCAGGAAGAACTAGGCGCTGGATTTAGATGCTGGATTAGCCTGTGGCTGAGCACTGAGACCCATATCTCCCACGGTAGTGGCTCAGAGAGGGTTTGTCTCAAGCCCTAAAGCAGTGCAGAATTCCAAGACACAGAGCATACAGAGAGGCCCTTATGCAGAGTAAAGCAGAATACCCCCTAGAGAGGCAAAAGGGAATGTCTCTCCACCTTCCCTTCTCTCTCTCTAATGTGATTTTAATGGGCAGTCTGTCAAGGCCTGCAGAGACTCAAAAGCTTAGAGAAAAGAGACTACAGATACTGTCCCAGCTATAACAGAGTATCAAAGACACTATACATCAGACTACAGACATATTTAATCCCTTATTCATTACATTCTCATTGAATGAGATTTAAAGTCAGAGTCCTCTCATTGATCCAGTTTTAATCCTACAGTAGTTAATTTGCCTTAAGAAGTTTTAGGTCTGACTCAAGTGTCATCCTCTGAAAGTTTCAATGAAGTTTCTTTCAGCTGTTTCTTAGGCTCCTTTGTAGCATTTGGCTGATGTTTTAAGGGTATGAGAATGGGTAAAGTGCCCTCCAATGGCCAAATAGTGAAACAGCACAATTCAATTCCCTAATACTGCAGAAAAAGAATATGGCTCTTTTGTAATATATTATTTTGTAATGTACTGCTTAACATCTCTTCGTACAATCTCAATATCAATTTAAATCGGAATTAAATAGTTATATTAGCAATCTCCTTATATGGCATTAAAGTTAAGGCCTCTCTTTGTGTTAAATCATTTACAATGTCTATTTCTGTGAATATATCTTCATATATTTAGTTGAAATTTACATGTCAGTGTTTGCACCACGTTAAACCAGTTGAGCTATAACTGAACAGACATTTTTACAGCCATTTACAGCTTTGAGATTTTACATGGTTCTGCATGACTTTACAACATGGTGAGCTTATAGTTGTGGACAGCCCCTTAGTAGTTTGTCTGGGTGTATTGATTTAATTATTTGCAAATGTACATGTTTCCATCATCCCCTGCAGTTGCATAATTACATTTTGCATCCCATAGAGCCTCTGCTGAACCATGTTTAAAGTCAAACTAATTTCAGGAGCTGAATCATTTCCTGTATCAGTTCTTTCACACAAAACTTTTGAATGAAGAAATTCACTTAAATGAATCACTTCACAGCACTAAAATCACTACACTACTGGAAAGTTGTTTGATTCACCCGCTCTTCTGTGCACCTCCTTGCCAAATGTACTTTGTGTTTCTAACACATATGAGAATAGTAACACTGAATTTTGTCATTTTGTCATTTTGTCATGCTACACCACAACTAAAAATGCTCTTGCTTTTGGAAAAGCTACAAATTTTGAAACTCTGACACGCTATTGCAAAACATATTTTAGCATGTTAGCAGTGTGCTATTTGTATTTACGGTAGCTACTGCTCAATAGTGTTGTGAGTATTAGATATTTATGAACCTTCAGACGGTGAGAATATGTGTGTGGTCCTGAGGGACGATGTGAAACTGATGGCCTGAGGGATCTGGAGATCCAACAGTGTTGATGAGAGGTGAGTGAAATGACCCTGAGTTCTCTCTCCGTCACTGGAAAACACACAGGTCAATCAGAGAGGCTCGCTCTGCTGTATCATCACAAAGCAAACATGACCTCTGATGTGAGCCCTCACATGTACAGCCTCCCTCATTTTTGGTGTTTGTGATCAAATAAACAGAAGATAGGACCCATTTTTGCCCTTATATGAACTACATTCAAAGAGAACCATGAAAGTCATGACATGGAATATCTCCCCCGATACAACCTCCCTACTTTCTGTAAGGGTCTTTTGTCTCAGGTGTCAAAGAAGACAAAGTAGAAAAATGGCTGGCAGCGTTTTCCCTCGTGCCTTCATAGCTAACAGCGCAACTAAAGGGACACATTTAGAACTCCTTCATCACCCAAACACGCTCTCTTGTCCTAAACCTTTAGATAATAAAGAGAACATGGAGCAGTCACATTTGTCATTTTAATAACAGCTATGACATCAGAGGTATGTGCAAAGTTAAGCATTTTTGTCTTTAAAGGTGAATGGTGTAATTTCTGTTGTCTTCCCAAAGACAACCCACCCCAACAGAAGCACAGATACTAGAAGATACTAGAAATAGTTCATTTTGAATCTACCTTTCATTGTAATTGTTATCCCAGCTAAATATTTTAGGCTGTAAAAACATTTCCCTAACATTTGCAAAACATTGTAAGAATATTATTTGAACATTTTGTTAATTCTACAACGTTTTTTAAATATTCCACTAACAACTACAGAATAATGTTTTTGATATATGATATAATACAGGGTATTATATCATATCAAGTCATATCATATTTGATATAATAATATAATAATGTGATATAATACAACTTTAATATTATTTTAATAATAAAACTTTGAACTTTTGGAGAACATTAGCCGACATTCTGAGAATTCTGAGAACTGAGAATTGCTAATGTCAACTGTAATGTAAAACCTTTGAAAAACGTGCTTCCTTTGGTTGAAATGCTTTTAGCAATACATTTATATTCACAGAAAGTCATATATATAAAAATACACATGTAAAGCAACACACATGGACATGCACAGGTGAGCAGTGCTTACCCTCCACACAAGACGGCTGTGCGCGTGTCGTCCCAGCCACCTGCCCGGGAAAACAGGAGCACTTCACCGTTTGCGAACGTTCCTCAATTTTGTTCTTATTGCAGCATCTGTGGATGGCCACCACCTCACAGGTTCCCTGCTTCACCTGGTACGAAGCTGAGAGAAGGGAGAGAATGATGAAAGAATAAGGATGTTTTTGTCTGTGGTTGATTTATGCAAAATAAGAGCACTGATAACACATGATTAGATCTCTTACACTGCACTGCTTAAGACTGTTTATCATAAAAATATGCGCAAAAAGCTAATGTAACAGATTTATGCTAAAGTTTTGTTTCCCAGCTAGTGAAATCATTAAATTAGAATGTCATTCCAAGGGGACAAGATTGGGGAGTTAGCATGGCCGTGTTCTTGTGGTGTCATCAGCCATCAGTAGTCATTATATACCTTTTCCCGAGCTTCCAGATGAATTATTACATTTACAGATCAGGTGATTGTCTCAAAAACATCTGTAGATCCATAAGCAAATGTGGCAGATTTAAAACTGCATCCTAACAGATAACATTTTTCAGGTTTATTAGAACTCCTTGGTTCCTTTAGATAGCCAAGCAAAAGAGTGAGATTAAGAGAAAAAAATTATTTAATTTATACAAGTATGTTAATAATCACAAAGTTAGTTTGCTCTTGGATGTAACCCTATTAACCTTAAACCAACCAATACTAGAAAAACATGAATGGCAGCATCTAACAAGCAGCTAAAGGGCTGCCAGTACAAAGTCTTCTCTCTCTCTTTCCCCTTGGCAAAGTAGTATATACATAATGAACACAGAGCTCTGTTCTCCTGTTTAGAGTGTAAAAAAGAGGTTTGAGCAATGGATTTTTTTTACAGCTAGCCTTGCATGAGTGCTGAATCACAGCCAACATTTGTCTCCAAGTGGCCTTCTCTCTGCAGTAAGAGGCAAGTAACTGAGTAATAATACTGACCAAAATGCATTATGATATTTATGAGGCATTATAACAGGTGGCTGAAATAAACACTAAAAAAAACAAAAAAGATTTAATTTACTATTTGGACAAAGGAACTGGAATGTTATTAAACGCCATTAACATTCATTAAATGTCAGTAAATTGACAGTAATTATGGATATATTTATATGTCGTGTAACCATCTGTCCTGCTGTCATGACAGAGAGAGAGAGACAGAGACTTTCCTGTAAGCAGGTGACATGGATTGGAGGTGAACATTTCTTCTCCTGGGACACTGTTGGCAAACATTCATTTCAGAACAGAATACGAAAGGTCTGATGTGTCTCAGATATTTATTAAGATGAAATGACTAGCCAGGCACAGCAATGCATAAAAATAACAGTGAAGTAAAACTGAAAATACCTTCAATGCACAACTGTAAGACCTGTAAAGGTCATTTAATGTTGTGCTGCTTTTAAGCCCCTTGGGAGGATCCTCCTTATGAGCTGAGAAAATGTAATTATGATGTGCATTTGCGCGCAACAAATGTGCGGTAAACAGCTAAATACGTCCATTAGGTTTGTAAAATGCTTTGGAGGTGCATTTCATTCTAAATGCGACTGCAGAGGATGATGGGAAATGTAGTTTTGTTGCCCCCATAAACTGCATTACATTTACATTTATGCATTTGGCAGATGCTTTTATCCAAAGTGACTTACAGTACATTCAAGTTATACATTTTATCTGTATGTGTGTTCCCTGGGGAATCTAACTCAATGCTCTACCAGCTGAGCTACAGGAACACTAAAGGCATTGAAAGATTTAAAAAAGATAAAATATTTTTTGCCGGGCTTTTCTTTATCAACAGTACAAACTGTCTAATCTGTACAGTCAATTACAGCTTATCATAATCAATATCAATTAGCGTCCACCATGATTCTATTAAAAACACAACCCAACTCACATCTCATAGAAAGTTTCCCACTGGTTATGATAACATTATGGCACATTTATACACACTCTTCTAAATATAATCATCCTGTCATGACGTTCAGGCAGCACTATTTGTCTTTGTTTAGCTCTTATGTTTGATTTGATTTAAAGCTCATGGGAATGTGGAGGATGTCTCAAATCTTGTAATGGCGGAAGCTGATTTTATCTTGTTATAAATAAATGCACATTTAGGCTATGGCTAGTCTATTTTCAGTCAGAAATCTGTTTCTATGTATCTAGCAGGACAGACATGAACAAAGAAGGCATTTTTATGTCCCATTTAATTCTTGAATTTTAATTCATGCAGCAAACATGATAAATGAATGAATAAATAAAACTCCTCTGCTGGGTAGCTGTATTACATTTCTTTAAATTCAGTGATTTCTTATTACTTTCACTGCAGTTTAAATTCCCATTAAACATCCAATGTGGCAATGTCAACTCACCTTCCAAGTTCAACTCCCAAATGAACCATCAGTAACACAATTATTTCATTCTGAATTTTGCCCAGCGATGGCATTGAGGTGCAATGAGATGCAATAAAACGTTTTGTTAAAATAAAAAAAAATCATATTTTCTTGTACTGACTCTAACACGCTGGCTTACTCTTTGAATCTACACACACACACAGTGGATTCCATTTCATCAGGCTGTGCCCCCAGTCCACCACTCTGAAGGAGAGTTTGTTTGACAGCCTTCTCTTGGGAAAGGTGCTGCTCCTCAGCTTAGAAAAGTCTTATTCTTTCTACTCTTCCTTGTGTTTTTATTTCCTCCTCCACTCACCTCTGCCTTCCTCCCCAAGGCCCCAAGTGTAGCCACATAACCCCTGCCACCCAGTTCTCTCTATCCAACACAGACCTCACCGACTGGGCTTTAATTAGAGGAAGCGTGTGGAGTCCAGAGGGTGGCTGCTTACAGGCTGGATGCCCGTGTGCGTGCCGCTCGAGGGCCCGACTCGCTCCATCCCTGTCAGCCTCGACATTGCTGGATAAACACCAGATAAGGGGAGATCCCTAACTGTGACTATGACTGACATCACAGGGTCTCGCTTCCAAATCTGCACGGGCATCAGAGAGATAATGAATGATGGATGTGTGCTCTGTACTGGGGAGACGAGAGGGTGGGGGACCTCTTTTTGGATGGAGAGGCGCATGTATGATTTTTATCCATTTCATCAGGAAAAGACTGAAAAGATGTGTGATTCTGCATGTAAAGCAAAGCATTAAAAGCCGTTGTTGTTTTGCATCTGCAACTGCTAATATGGGACTTCCTGAATTTGTTACACACACAAGAATAATATTCTCATTTTCTAAAAGTTCTGTTACCTTAGATTTTTATCAAGAACCATTATTTTTTGCTGAACTGGGTTCTTGAATTGTTGTATTCTATGGAGATAAATATCAGCAGTATCAAATCAATGATCAACAAACTTGGTTTCTGTGTCCGTAAAGCAATGACTCTGGTTTTGGTTTAGATGCCAGATTTCATTTTGGACATTAAACAGTACACATATTTTCTGAAGAACCAAAGAACAAGTTCTTTGTGGAGTTATAAAGTTCTCCTAAAACATAATTCTTAAAAAAACCTTTTGGCCCTACCACGAATCTTTTTTTCTAGAGGATAGAACAGATAACAGATAGAACAAAAATATCCGGATAATATGAAAAATAAAAGCATTTGTGGTTCTATTTAAATAATGGCATTTTTATAAGCTACTTTTTAATAGCACATAACTGCATTTTCTGAAAGCACAGCATGCGTGTCGAGCTGCACGTGTCTCTATGCATGTGTCTCAATGCAGGTCTTGTGTGCCTTGTTACTTGAGAAGCAGAAGGTTTGAGACTGTGTGCTCAGGGAATCACACCCCATCACCACCAAACCCCAGGAACAAAGCACACACTGCCTCCTGCTGGTATAATGAGGTCACATGAAAAATGAACATCAAGTGTCCACATTTCCCCCACACATGTATATATATATATAAAAAATTTAGAATAAAGCTCTCACATCTCACACTATCACTCATGCCTGACTCACACCTTTGTCACACAGAGGCATGTGTCACCTCAGATACTCAGGAGTTTGAGCTCTGGCACATCTCCTGCCCAGGGGACTACAGCCACCCACAAACCATCAAATTAGGTTCTCACAGCTTCATATATGTTTTAATAATAACCAGACAGGCAGAATTTGTGTTGCAATGAGCAACTGAAAGAGTTTTTTCAGTATCTATCCCTTTTAACACACTTGACAGCAGGAGTCATTTGTAAAGCTCTCCTTCGCACCATTACACGCAGTAAGCGGACTCTGGAGATAATTGGCTGGTTTCATGCGGCTCCTCCTCTCAAACCGGAACGCTGAAATTAACCGCTTGGTATTTCACCGTAGCCATCTAGTTCTGGATTTTAAAGCACTGTTATGATGGTCTCAGTGTAATAAATCTCAGATCAGCTTGAAATCAAATAAGATTTCAAGCATGGCTAACTGTCTCTATCCCTGTGGTGGCCGCATCTGGGTGTCGAGCTAAATGCCATTACCTTGAGCTGATGGGGCAGCCAGGCGATTGATATATTCTGACAGTGCTAGGCAAGTGCGCTTTTGTGTGATTTATCAAGAATCGTGTCTTTCTGCTGTCAATACCACACTTTTTGGTGTCGGCACCAAAAACGACAGATATTTTGTGGCTCTCTCTGAGGGAACTCAGTCACCGTTATTTTCCCAAGTAAGATGTGTTCATGGAACAACATCTTTTGTTGGTCCTGGAAAAACCTTCCTGTCTTAACCTAAACCCCCAACCATAGTTGACCCCTAAAATCACAGGAAAAGAACAGGTTGATAAGATCATAAGTCCTAAACCTAATTTTAATATCAACGCTTAACCTAATCCTACAATCAGATTGGTTGATTGAAATGTTATAGGAGAACAATGATGTTGACTTCACATCTTACTACAAAATCACAGTGACCAAGGAACTCAGCTGATTGTTGATTGTGGAGAAAATGAGACAACAAAAATAAAGTACAAAAAGACTACTAAAACTGTGACAATGACTAAGGTTATGCATTTGATGGTCTAACTATACTGACGCCAGTTCAAACTGCAATTAGAAATTGATATTAATATATCTGGTGATATAATGCTGATATAAATCTCTGGACAATGACAATAAACAAAATGTAATTTAAAGATGACGCTATAAGACAAATCACATTATTTAAGAAAAGTATTGCCTCAATATTAACAGCCCCCAGTACAAACTCATTAGAAACTTGCTATGCTAATCTAACAGGTGCTGGGCTCAACAATATGGAGAGTCCAATGGCCTGGAGCCAGTATCAGTGACAAAGGCATTACTGGCCCAGTCATCCATTGTGTTTATTCTGTGTTGAGCAAGCAGCACACCTTTTAAGTTGTTATCTTGCTTCCTGTCAGTTGTTAAAAGAAATGAACACAGAAGGCAACATTTTGTCAAACCTTCCTGTAATTATAAATCATAGGTTAATATATGCATGCTATCTCACTGAACTGTTTTATCATGATTTTATTGTAAGTGCTTTGTTCCTGGGCCACCATTGTTTAAATGACAGTGGAGACTAAAGGACATGGGTTTTATGAATTTGTACCCGTCAAGTATCTTGTATGGAGTTATGATATAGATATACTGTAATATGTACAGTTCTTTAAGCAATTTATAAATCCAACTCTTATCAATAAAATGTATTGCTGTATGTGTGTCCAAGAAATGTTTTATGTATAATAAAAACGCACTTTGTTTCTTTAGCCTTAGGGGCTACTTGAGATGTGGCCAAGGCAAGTAGAAATCTGAACTACTGACTTGACCAGGCCAGCAGAGAAAGTCTTTATTGTTGAGCCCTGAGGTGGTTTATATACTTGAGCTGCCCTGTGCAGACACCTCATTTATCCACACATCTGTGTCTCAAAACTCACTCGGTATGACCACATAAACCTTCTTGTCAAACAGAAAAAAACGATACAGAAAAAGTGAAAAGATGAATTTACAAAATACTTCTCTCTCTTCTCCACTACCCATAAGCCCTTGCACAATTAGTTTCACTAAATGCTTGTAAATTCTTTTCACTCTTGCACCTGGTCAGCTGTTTCTTCTTTCACATTTGTTTTCTCATTTAAATACATTTTATATGCATCCTATGAAACAACACCTTAGGTGACAATTTAAATAAGCTTCGGGTTGTTGCTTAGCTGTTCTTTTTAATTGGATGTGTCAAATGTCATTTCTAGTTTGAATAAGGACGCGTGGACGTCTGAATCTGTGTGTTTAATCTTCATGTCATGAGAGAAAGAGCCGCAAAGACTGACGCAGACCAAACTCACACAACACAAATGAGATCTCGGAGCGGGTGGCCTTTGGCTTTAGGTGACTCGCTTTGACGCGCTGCACGACAGCTGAAGCAAAAAATGGCAACAAACAGCGCATGCAGTAATGCAGAAATGTTGCTCATTAAATGCAATGTGCATGGAGACGTCTATGTAAGGACCGTATCACAGCAGACAGAAAGAAAAGCAGCCTCTCATGCGCTATTGTCTTTATTTACCTGTAAACGGGGACGAGCATGGCGGACAAGCAAGACAAGAAAAGTGGTTGTTAGCTGTAGTGTCTGGTGTCGGTGTCAACCATCAGTCAATGGCTCTTGCTTCGTTTTGGTGAGATTCCGACCATCCATTCCCATTAGTGTCTGTTTCCAGTGGAGAACTTTACAAATAACCCATTACTGCCGCTCGTTTAGACTCGTGAGGGCCGATGCAGGTAAAGGCATTTATGGAGCTTCAGAGTCACCACGCGGCCGAAAATGGTACTGCAAAAATGTTACTCAATGTAAACTTCAGTCCACAGACTGTATGGTAAGTGACAACGGTATGAAACCAATGCAAAACACTGTTGTGTGTACAAAAACACCAATGCAATTACTTCACAATACATTATTCTATATATTATTACTTAGTGCTTTAATTTTCCTGTGAATGTGCACTTTTGCAACGATTTAATTGCTCAGTAATTGCTCTTATATAGCTCAAGACTAGGGTTAGGACTAAAGGAGGTCCCACTTAGGTATCGACTTTGATGTTTCTCATTAAATTTATTGAAAGAGAATGTACAAATAAAAATGTTAAAGCAAAAACAGAAACTAATGGGACATTTGCAGTACAACAGACTTAACATGCATATAAAATTAACATGCATTGAAGGAAGAACAATTTGATCTCAACCATAAAATTTGTTTGTGATCTACTCTGAAACCCTAGAGAGGATGCCTGTGAGATAACTTGAGTCTTTCACTCAGAAACAAAATCTGACATGCAGAATACATCTCTATTTTCTCTGCATTTGCATTTGAAGACACTGCTGTCTAGGAGAAACAATTGAGATATCAAAGAGATCTCATTTGCAAGTTTTCCATACTATGGATTGAAGACTCTCACTTGGAGAAGGACAGGGCCAAAGGCAGCGATGACATACTGCCTTGGTGGTATCTGAAAACTTATGTGACCTTCACAACACCGCAGCTGTAATTAGCGCTGAACACTGATTAAAAACACCTCAGTGAAACACGTAACCTCTTCTTCCCGTCAAAATGAGAAGCACCATCATCCGTCAGGCCGGCTGGAGATGCTGGTGGCATTTCTGTGCCGGCAAAAAAGGTCACCTTGCATTAGCAACAACTAAACAAAGAGAAGTCGTAATTAAAGAAAGTGTGATAATTAGCTGAAGCAACACTGACTTTGGGGAGGACTTTGCATAATATGAATGATTCAGCGAAAGAACTGGAGTCTGACCTTTTGGCATGCTAAAATATTTATGTACCGCTGGTCACTTCTTTGCCATGAGGGAAGCTTTCATGAATTATGCAAATCAGAATTAGTTAGCTCGTGGGTGTCAATTAGCGTGGGGAAGTGGACATCATTTTAGCTTTTGCTTGTGTGTGTGTGTATACAGAGGCCCACAGAGAAAGGTGTGAGGAGTTTATTACCTGACCATTTAAGATCATACATATTAATACAGTCATTACAGAATTGTCCCTCTGCTTAAAGGAACTTGCTGCAGAGTCACAAACTCTAATGCAAAGACTGACTTTGTCTGTGCCATTGTTATGTTGCCACAAAATGCAGGTGTTATCATTTAAATCTGATATGGATAGAAATGGCTTGCGTTTTGCTTCCTAAATAGTACAGCACTTGATAAAAGCAGTAATTATGTCTTTAAATTAGGTCAGGACTTGTTAAATGTCTTTTATGGGCTGGAGAACAATGATGTTTAATGGCTCATTGACATTCTCTGGAGTTCACAGTTATTGGCTGGTCATTATGCTTTGAGACTTGCGATGTGTATTATCCAAAATAATTAGAGTAAACTGGACAATCTGTCATGTTCATAAATCTGTACTCTCCTGTAACTATGCCAACACAGCCTTGGCATACCTGTATGTCCCCGCAAGCTTCTTGTACCGGCAGAAGCTGGATGGCATGACCATATTACCAAGGTCACCAAGAGTACGACCTTTAACGGCCACACTGACCACCCCCACAGCTTCATCTAGAATGAAATAAAATGACAAGGTGAAAAATAGAGAGAGAGAGAGGGAGCATTAAAAATGAGTCAAATTCTTCTTTAGCACTTCATCAGCACATGGTATTAATATTTTCACTCTCATCTGCATTACCCTTTTGTCCTGTGTTCTGGCCTGCTGGATCACTCTCTTCCCTGTGAGCTGGCCATGTCCCTGCCTTTATCCTCAAGTTCTCATTCGCTTCTTCTGGAACTGTTCAGAATCTGAAGAGAAAGAAGGATAAAGGGAAGGCATGAGGTCAGTGAAAGTACTTGGGTGTTTTTTCAGCTATGGCCAGTTTTTGACTCTGCAGGCTTTATAGAAATTACACTTCTTTCAAGCTTTAAAACACACTAGATTTAATATTTAATTTGTCTACCTACAATGTTCATCAGTGGATATACATGTTTTAAAAATGCTTTGTCATTTGTATGGGATTTTTCCATGACTTGTCATTAACAGATGTCATTTTTACCATTTCTAAAATCACCAGCCATATTGATGAAAACATATTTGCAAATGTTTTTGTAGGAAAATGTCAGACCTCTTTGTCTTGCTAAGTTCAATTTCAAAACTGGCTTCATATGCATTCCAATTTCAGTTTTTGTATAATTTATTACAACTACAGATTGGAATACACAGCTCATTATATTTACACCTCTCACCTCTCATTTACACCAAGGGGATATATATATATATATATATATATATCCCCTTGGTAAAGAAGAAAAGTTTACTAACTTATGAAAAAAAATTGATGGCAAAATTGTTGGTTGTGGTGGAAATGATGTCACAACTCAGAGACAACCATAATGTGTGTAAAATTATTTAGATTTTTTTTTTCAATATTTTATATAGTTTTTAATTACATTTTTATGTTTATTTAATTCGTTGTGTAAATAATGTAAGCAGTCATACATTAAATTTTACTGTCTGTGTCTAGGATAATTGTAAAACAATCAATAATTTGTACATAAAGGCATTTGGAAATAAAAGGCAGAAACAATGAAAGCATGGTCAAAGGTTTCAAAGACAATTTTAAGGTGACCTTCTTACAACCAATCAAAAAAAGAAAAAAATCAACTCCTGGGACATTAAAGGGACTGTAGCTGAAGAAATACACAGAGACACGAAAATATATACTAATATGATGATAGAAAAGCATAGCGGAAATGTGAAATTGGAAGGGAAGAAACAAAAAGGCCTGAGATGAGACGGCAGGTCTGAGGATTGAGAGGGAGAGAGCAGTGAAAGGTTTGCCTTAGAGGACTAAGACAGAAACAGAGATGGGATGAGGAAAAGAAGGGCAGCTTCAGAGAGGGATAGACATCCTCGAGGTCTGATGCAACCTGTGTTCTTCAAAGGCACCCGCACATGCACACAGGCAGCAGGTCCACAAAGATGGGACTGATATTTTGTTTACAGTAGTTCACCTACCCCCAGGCTCCAAGCGATCACACGCACACAGAGACCACCGACAGACATGCAAGTTCAATCACCAGTGCACACATACCCTCTTTTCACTTGTTTTATACATGTGCACGTGTTTATACACTCGCCGATACAAAGATGCGCGTGCGCACTGTGAAGAAAAGTTGCCGCAGGTTGTCATACAAAACCAGAAACTGTTAGGTCAAATTCCTGCTTGACTCTTTACCTTGACACACAGAAGAGGAATACAAAATGAATACTGAGTAGCACACGAACAGTAGCCCCTAGCATACAACTGACAGCATGAAAAATGTACCATCATTAAAATCTATATTACTCGCACCGTTCAATAAAGACAATATGTCAAATATATACTTTGTTCATAAATAGAGAGATCAGTCATTAGGTAATTTCCATGAAACCTACCAAGAATAGGTCTGGGTCATTTCACTCCAAAACTGCAATTTTGGAAAAAGTGATATTTTATTTTATAAATAAATATATAAATATATATTTTTTTACATTACAGTATTTTACAGCCCCTTAGATTTGTTTGCTGACTGGCTGATGATTATTTGTACGATACTTAAGCCACCCTTATCACAACCCTTATCTCATTATCCCAAAAGCAAAAATATATATCTCATTACTGAAAGGCGGAATTGTGCATTATTTGGACTGTAAATTATAACTTTAAAATGTATGCTGATTAAAATAAACAAAAACAAAAAAAGTATTCTGTTACAGTAATGAGAAACTAATGAGAATCATCATTAAGAAAAATGTTAATTATAAACCAAGACTTAAAAGTATTCATATCTTGGTCTGGATTACTGCATTAATGCGGTAGCAAATGGGTTTAATTAATTGTTATGAAATAATTTCTACATTGGAAGAAAACTCAGTGGTCATAAAACAGGCTTAATTATCTTTATTCAAAATATAATTTTGTTTTTTGGATAAAAAGACCTGGACATGTTTTGCATGTTATTCATTATGTTATAGTTCTGAATGAATAATTGTGTGTAGATTAGAGTGTCATTCTGCCTCCTTGTGGACATATATTGAATTGCATAAAAATGATAGTAAAGCCATGGGGATCTAAAGAAAATGATTACGATGCTGTGAGTATTGTTAATATATACATATATGTGTGTGTGTGTGTGTTTGTTTGTGTGTGTAATTATATTATAATTTTAGATACATTAATATTAATATTTGAAGTGTAATTATGCCTATTTTCAGTGATTTATTGTTCACAGATAAACAACAGTTATTTGAGTGGGTAAATCTCAGTAGGTTGTGATACCATGTACACACATGGACAAACACAGACTCATGTTGTTATTTTGATTATCTGAGTGAGTGACAAACTCATAAAGTGTGAGTGTGTGTTTGCCATGGCGCTTTAGTAAAACAATGCCCATCTACTAGCACATCCAGCATTAGCGTGTGTGTGTGTGTGCGTGCGCGCGTGTGTGTGTGACTGATGATTAGACATGCTGAGCCACAGAAAGGCAGTGCATTTCTCATTCTCTTTACATAGGCAAACCCACAACATGCATTACTAACAGCTTTCTGTTTTAACACATTCATTAGATCACCTTGTCCAATAGTTTTTGTTGCTTGCTCCTGGATACACACAAGGGCTACACACTACACACAAACACACACACATATCTACACATGCTGTCTACTGTCATGACATAGTAAATCATTCTGTCATCTCCTGTATTCCACACTATCCTCCCTCCAATCCACGACATCTCACAAGTCATGTACATATACCTGTGTTTGCACATGGGACGATATGCCAGTTTGTGTGTGTGCGTGTGCTTATGTGTTTGTGTGTGTGTGGTATTTATCAGTGCATTAACTGAAGAACTCTTGAGACGAACAGACGGGGTTGATCATTATGTGAAGTGGGACGGTCTGCGTAGGAAGGTCTGTCTGGAAATTGCTTTGATTTGCATTTGGCTTAACCTCAATCACAAACACACAGCCATGCACACACACAGATACACACACACTTCATTGACATGCCACGGCTGAAAGCCACCTCTGACTAAGATAAAGAACTGCGCCCTGCATTTGATGATCTCGCAACAGAACCATTAAATATAAACACACATGCAGGTGAGGCAACACATTGCGCCACACATACCACAGTGGAATACCTGTCCCATTTTCCTGTCAAAAAGAAAGAGAAGCCCTAACTGTACATCACCCAGAGTCATTTAAATTGACCAGTAACTTGTGAATTGAATGTCTGAGTTTCTCAGAAACAGGGGGAACCAAAATGAAAGGGAGTCCAGCATTACATGCCTGGCTAAGTAACGATAATAAAAACCTTTTAGACTTCTTCATAAATCAGTTTTGCATACTACAAAAATCCCAAACTTTTAACTAATTGTGGAAAAACTATACTGATTGATTGATAACTGGTTATTCAGCCAAAATTAAAGTGTCAACCAAACTGAAAGGAATCATCAGAGTTTACATAGCAGTGAAATTATGTTGAAACAGTTCTGTTTTGCTGGAGGGAACATTAAACTGCCAGTCTAAGACAGAAGTGTGTAATTTCTGTTCTTCTAGTGACACCAAACAAATTGCAAAAGTAATTACTGTGCCGAAACAAATGTCTCACCATTGTTTAAGACAAAATGACTGTAGGACTGCACAGGATTATAAACAAACAGCAATGTTTAAAAGCACCTTTAGATTCACAGTGTTTACACTTTTCAGGGAAATCAACCTACAAATGGCTTGCTTACAGTATAGCTGAGTCTGCACATTAGGCTGGGATAGAAGTTATCTTAATATAAAAAAACAAACTTCAGCTTTAATCAGTTCCCACTTTTTCCCTGTAAACATCATCATCTACAGTAGATGCTGAATTTTTATTATTCACCCAATAAAAAAACTTGTCAGTACCCACAGGGAAAATATGCATATATTAGGCTGATTACGATACTAGTTTTTCCGTTTATTATCTGATTTAGTGCCATGAGGTAATGTTGTGTGTTGATTGTGTCAATGAGGGTGTGCATGTCTACAGGTAAACTGAGTGTCACAATGGTTTTAAAAAAGTAATTAACTTCCTGCAACCGTTCTTTTTTTGCACTGTTTTTTTGCAATCACTCATTTTCACATACTCTTGCTTTTTTACTCTAACACACACACAAGTCATTTCCAAAACCCTTCCTGATCCTAAACACACCATTTCATGCTCCAGGACTCATACAGAGCAGAAAAATGCCTCTGTGCCAAACAAGTCTATCTCTCTGATTAGAGGCCCCGCCAAAAAATGAGCCCAAACTGTGTGGGGGCCAAAGGAAGTTGTTAAAAGCATCTCGGATTTCTGAAAAAATGCACAATATTGAAATGCGACGGGAGGCCGGGGCCTCCGGTGCATTTATCTGCCATTGCAATGAAATGTTTCCAGCCTGCTGCATTCTCACGTCTCGAGGTAATATTGAGGTGTATGTTCACGTCTGCGAATATCTGCAGGCGAGCTCACCGTAAAGCTCCAACAGCCAATCCGAACGGACACGGGGAGTTTCTGCACCGCTGGTCCAGCCGTATCAGTCTGTTTGCAGATGAGTACATCAGCTCTCGCTCAGCTGATATTACTGAAGATAAGCAGGCAATTTCACCACCCAGCACCATACGGAAGCTCATTTCAATATGTCTTTACAGGCTTGTGTGTGTACGCATGTGCAATTATTTTAGGGACTATTGGAGCTGTACATGATTTTCTTTCCAAATTTAATCTACAAGACTACAGAAAGATAAACACTTTGACACAACAGATACACAAAAGCGTGAACACGCGCGCGCACACACACACACACTTGTATTATGTTTTAAAAATGATGTATTTAGGTGACAAATGTATATGTCAGAGGTGTTAAAAAAGATGCATTTTAACCAAAACTAATTGTAAGCACGCGTACTACAAGTTACATTCGGTAAAACAGTATTTGATCTTTTTCACAGTTGCCTCTTACACAGCCCTGACTTTACCACTGTTTTTATATCTAGCTCAAGGGTAACATGATGACAGGGGTCAAAACAGAGTTAACGTTACAGAAGAATTGATCTTCATTGCACTTAAGTCCCATTCGTAGCCTGTTGCTCAGACTGCAGTCATGGTCCCCAAGATCTAATGACTCCACTAGACCGTTTTTTCCTCTCATCCATTTCCTCACAGACCCAGTAAAAAGAACTATCTGTAACCAGAGTCTTTCATGTCATGGGCTTATGTGTGTGTGCGTGTGCTTGCCTTACGACATAAAAAAGTACTTGTGTTTCTTCCTCATAAAATTCCAGCTCATGGAATAAGAGGTAAAGTTAGTGGTAAACTGGCGCTCTCATTTGCTGAGCGTCAAGGGAGCGTCTTGAGGTGATCCAGACACTGTTAATTGTCCAATTAGCTTTGTTCTGATGTTCAAGCTCCATGAAGTCCACCATGATGACCTAATTTTAAGAGAATGAGATGCCTTGTTTGTTCGTTTAGCTGTGGCTTTTGAATTCTGTTCATATAAGCATTTGTAAACAAACCTTTCCTTCTGTGGGACTCTGTTTGTGTGTTTATTTGTGATCTGTCTGTAGTTACACACAGGAAACTACAC
The DNA here is from genome assembly GCA_036877525.1 of Chromobotia macracanthus. Classification (NCBI taxonomy): domain Eukaryota; kingdom Metazoa; phylum Chordata; class Actinopteri; order Cypriniformes; family Botiidae; genus Chromobotia; species Chromobotia macracanthus. The sequence goes on from JAZGTH010000008.1 coordinate 6,058,506, forward strand.
ACAGTCTTTAGGAAAAAAAATACTGAGAAATGTCCACACAAGTGTAAAAGAAAACTTGTTCTGGGGAGGGCATTAAAAGGAAACACGAAAAAGCTAAATAATGCCTTGATGCACTTCTAAACGTAATGCAATTTAACGTTAAGATTAGGGCTGGTTAACCTATAATAAAATTACTGATATGAGCATAATACTCTATTGCATGCATTATAAAATACAATTTTTTAAATGTTTGACTTAATATTCTTACAAAACTGGACCTTATTACTAAAATTATAAACAATGGAAAAAGGTCAAAACACTAAACACAAACTGCTACATGACAGAAACCAATAGAATTGGTCCCTACAGGTTAACTTAATATTTAAATTCGAATTGAAGTTCCTGTAGCTCAGTTGGTAGAGCATTGTTTTAGCTTGTGGGTTCGATTCCTAGGAAATACACATACTGATAAAAATGTATACCTTAATCTGCTGTAAGTTGCTTTGGGTTAAAGCATCTGCCAAATGCGTAAATGTAAATCTAAATTAAAAACATAACGCACAATATCTGTATATTATTACAGTTATCAGTTACATTCTCTTTAGTGGCTACATTCATTACATCTATATCCACTATTCAAACTTCCTTGTTAGGAAGAAAATAAAGAAAGCATACTTCCAACCAAAATTCCAAAACAACAAATAACTGTTCATGGATCTATGGATAATATCTAAAATCTAATATAATGTCTAATTATACATGCTGCAAAGACAGGATGCTGAATGAGTTCATTACAAGCCAGCAATTCACAGCCTTCTAATCTAAAATCAGTGTCCTACAGCCAATTAGATGGTCATATAAAGGAAGCAAATGTCATTGATTACACAGCAAATTATGATTAAGTAAAAACAAACAGGCTGTCACCCTTCTCTGATTGTGAAGTCCATACCCTCCCCACTCTCCCTCTCTCTTTCTCTCTCTCTCTCTCTCTCTCTCTCTCTCTCTCTCTCTTTGTGATAAATGCACTGCTCTTTTTTATTGCGCCAGTATTTTGTGGGTGACAGTGACCCTATGTCCTATTTCAATGTGGATTTGAACAATCTATGATAGCGGTTCTCCACTGTCAGAGCTGGGGTCTCTCTCCTTGCCCTCATCCCTGCAAAGGCGTGCTGAGCTCGGCCACTGTCCCGATTATCTCACACCCCCTATCACTAATGAGCAGACTCCTGCAGGCTGCTGCGTAATTATAATAATGTCAGAACGTGCCAGGCGTGCAAAGAGAGTGGACGAAGGAGAAAGGGGGAAAGTCACACGGGTAGAAAAAAGAGGAGAAAGAAAAAGAGAGACAGAGAGAGCAAGTGTGATCAATTGTTAATTTTACAAAGTCACTGAGATGTGTCAACGGTATCAATAAGTGAATTAATTTGTCTGTGGGGCTGTGGAGTGTGACACCGTACTGCTGTGTTCCCTCAGGATCGCTGGTTTCTAACCCCTTCTACTAATTCTCCTTTCCACACACACACATTCTTTTACAAAGACACACACACACTCAAACCAAAGTTACAATTTCAGGATAGTGAAATGATCTTCGATGAGAACATCGTCAACATTGGTTTGAATAGAACTTGCATACTGTTCGCACTTCCATGGAAAACCCAAACATGAGTGTAGTAGCTTAACCAACAAGGCCAAAGCTAGTGTCCTGAAAATACCTTCTCAAACCAAGTTACATCATAGGATGTAAAAATCTTTTAGGGTACAAAACTTTGCATATTTGAACATCTTTACACAGCTAAGTTAAGACTGCTCTGTGTCTGTTCAAAATTCAGTTTAAAGATGTCATGCCACATGATGTCAGACTAAATTATACCTGTTCTGATACACCTCAGTGCCCTATTGTCAAAGGCAGTTCTGATGTGGCACTGGTTGTGTGTAAATGAAATTCAGCCTCAGAGCAGCCTCAAACTGTGTTGTCATCAGGATAGAGCATTCACTTCATAAAGTAGGTTCATATTTAAAAGTATAATTTTATATTTTCATTAATTTCATATTTCTATATTGCTAATTGTGTATGTAAAACAATCTCAAACCATTACTTATGCAATTGTAAATACCTCCTGCAATGTAAATCTGTAAAGTAGATCTGTACTTATTTCATAACCCTCATTTCACCGTACATATTCAGATAGACTTACTAAGCTTTTTTTGTTCATCAAACATTTAATCATATGCCATTTTCAATAATATGTGTCAGTCATGAAAAACAATATCAAACATGTTTGTCAGTCAGATTCTTTCAAGTCATTTTCACAAGCTCTAAATTCTGAATGACTGCACAATCTGCATTTGAAACTGTTGTACAATGCTGATACGCCTACACATGACCGGACATTCTGAATTATATGGGTACATTTCTAGGTAAGTGTAAACAGCCTACATTTACACTAATGGATTATATTACTTGGCAGAAGAAAAGTTTATTCTGATCATTATTACTAATAAATTTTACTGTTTTTGAGCATGGTGTATTTTATCATATTTTACCAAGGTTAAAAGAGTTTTAAACACTCCGCTTCATGTCGTGCCTAAGAATGTGCGTGGCCTCGAGTGGTTTATTGCTGTAATAAATCAGCCTTAATGTCTTAAACTCAATGCTTTACACAGTGCGCTGCTCAGAGATGCACTATATTGCAGTGAACAAAATGAGTAAAGTGAGTGAATGTGTGTATTGCTTGTGCAACCCGGGCTTTGGTTAATCACGCACAGACAACAGTGCTGTTTAATCGTTTAGATTAACAATAACGCTGACAAACATCTGTCCGCTAACACAGAAATAAGTGTAAAGTTGCTCACTCCAGACACACACACACACACACACACTTGATATCCAGTTTATAGACTCAACCTCTTGAGCTTTCAAATCTTGCATTAGGTTTGAAAGCTCATACCAACCAGTGAAAAGACAAAACAGGTTCATTGATAGAGATTGTTGTCAGTTGATTGAGAATCTCCACAACTGCAAAGCAACATTCTGGTTCCATTTGCTCGGGCCACAAAAGCACTTAAAGCCGCCCACAAAACTGACGCTCATTTAAAAGGCTTATTTTTTCCTTCAGAGTTGTAACCTGAATACTGAAGGCACTGATCCACCTTATGCAAGAGCAACCCAATCCACTAAAAGAAGTAAAAAATGGCTTGGGGTCATAATGTTCTATCTGGGTTATAAGTGTTGTATGTGTTTTTGAACACAACAGCGCTGTGTTCTGGTGTGGTAACAGTTCAACATATTTTAAATTTGACAGACAATCTCTGACAGACAATGCTCGGACCAGACAGAAGTGCTTGTGTATTCAACGTATCCCGTACTAAAGCCGAAGAGCTTTATCCTTTAGCCTGTTATTTAAAGCAAATCCCATTGAAATGGATGTCATCCATTCTGAGTGGAATAAACCAATCCAAACTGCCACTCACTGCAGAAAACAGAAGGGCTGAGATGCTATTTAATACCATCAGGACAGACAGTACAAATTGTAAGGGTATGTCAAAGGAAAATGAAAAGACAGTAAGAGAGAGAGGGTGGAGGAGATAATGGATAATATCAGCCAGTACGCCAGAAAAACCTACTGTGGCAGTACTATAGTACAATAATAGTGTAAGATGGCAATATTATGCTATAGACTTTGATATGTGCCACCATGGAACTTCAAAACTTTAAAGGAAAAAAATTATTGGTCAAATCCGGTACTACAGTATATTACACTGTCCTAGATTGCCCTTTCAAATCATAATTGGGCTTAAAAACCGTATAAATTAAAATTTAAAGTATTAATTGCTCAAAATGATAAAGTATAAAACTGAGGCTGTAGGGAATACCCATAAGCCCTTGTGCTTGAATAATTTAATTATGTACGCTTAGTCATCGGATGCTTGGGAATTTATGGGGACTGTAAATAGCAGTAAATAGCTCTATTCAAGTATTATTAATGTTGTTTTATTGTAAATAGGTCTTTCGTCTGAAATCACCATTAAGATGATTAGTGTTTCATTCTGTAAAGTTGGACCCTCTTACAAATGTTCAGTCTCTCTCAGCTCAAATGATGTGTTTCTCCTTGAAGTGTCAAGATTTATGACTAACTTAAAATTGTTTGTAATTTCTTTTTTGTACTGAATAATTATCCTTTTTTAATTAGTATTTTCAGAAATGTGAGTGAAGTTTAAAGTTTACTAAAGTTTACGTTTCTGTGTGTGTGTGTGTGTGTATGTGTGTATTCCACACACAGTACATTAAACTTAAATTCAAGTCAAGAAATGCGCTAGGGTTGCTTGATGCTTGACAGTATTGTATTGGTTTAAGATTTGTGTGCTATGAACAAACGCATGCTTACATTAGCATTTTTTCTACCCTTTGATGTATTTTTTTCACTATGTTTTGAGCTTTTGACACCATTTTCACTATTTTTCAAAAACAACTTTTTTGTTGACTAATGTGCCCTTTCATGCCTCCTTTATTTTAAAGGTTTCAGGGCTGACTGACATGCAATGAGTGGTGAGAGGGGTAGAGAGAATAGAAGAGAGTCTCCTGAGGCCCGACTCCCTCCGGCATCACTGTTTTTCACTGTCAGCACTCACAGGGGCCCATACTGAGACCTGCGTCCAGCAGAGCATTGAGATTTGTGAGGGGAAGAAGAATGAGTGAACTGGGAGAGAAAATGGCCATCAGGGACAATCTCATTTACAGATGAGAGACTTTCCCATCACTGCCTTCTGTTCTTAGTGAATCTCTCACTCCATCATTAATTTTTTTCTCACCTCTTTCGATTTATATCACTGCTTCCTTGTCTCTCCATCTCTTTAATAACCCCCCCCAACACACACACACTCTCTCTCTTATTCACACAGAAGCTCTCTTGCTCTTTCTCTCCAGACCTTGTCTGTTCTAAAAGCATCCATCCATCACAGCAGCACAGAGTGGATCGGCTAATGCCAGCTCAGAGCTCAGAGAGCAGATCTGTCCAGCTGAGCCGCTCACAACCCATGCCTTATCTATCAGAGATCCCCCCCAAGCATCCCTTCTTTCTTTACACCCTCTCGCTCACATGTTCCACCTCTCGATCCCACCCCATCCAACCCTCCTTTTGTGAACATGACTCCAAAAATGTGCTAGACCTCCCATAATGAGAAGAGAAGAGGTGTTTTGGAGTGCCGTGAGTGATGCAAAAGGTGGGTTGGGAGTTAATGCTGAAACAGAACTGACATCAGTAGAGGGTAAACCAATCAACTGCAGGCGGGCAGGCAACCCTCCATATATGTTCTTCATGCCCTCTGATATTTTTCCTCTCCTTGTCTCTCAAGGAAAACACTGATGCAAGGCCCAAATGAAAGGGATTACTGTGTGTGCGGTAGAGAGACAGGGTAAAGTATAGATGGAAAGAAAGACACATGTGTACCCCTTCTTAAGCACCTAGGTTTCATTGAGTAATGTTCTTGGGCTCAGCTGTGCTGCTTGGCTCTTAATGTGAGTGTCGATGAGAATTAAGTCGCTCTACATTCTCCCCCAACCTCTGCTGAACTAATGACACAGTTGTCTCTCCGAGGCAGCACGAAGGATGCGAAACAAAGGGGAAATAATTACCCCCTCTCAATACTTATTGGAGAGAACAAATGGCCAAACAGTGAAGAGCAGGAGCTCGTTGGTGAAAGGGGTGGAGACGGGGATGAAGAGCAATTACTACATGTTTTGGGGAGGCTCACCAATTAAAATGCGTCAAGGCAGACAAATCTCACAAAAGAGAGTGCCAGTCATTCAGCTGATCAACATTTGACTAAATGGCTCTTGTAGAGCTCTTGGTATTACTATATCACCTCCGGAATAACATTAATGCACTTCCAGATTTCGTGAATTCTGGTTGACCGCAGCTGGTTCGTATGGTCCAGTGTTACACGCTGTGAGTGCAATGCGCTTTAGCCGCGCATCTCCATCTATTGAGATCTATTGGTTTGGTTTTCAAGCGCCAATAAAAGCGCCAGATCAGCGGATCAGGCTTGATAACTGTTTAATAGGTGCTAAGCAGCACAGAATCCCCGACCGATCGTTTATTTAACCCTGCGCACTGCCCTCCTCACGCGCTACACCGCTTTATTTACCGCTCAAACCGCTTCAGTCGAGCCGATCCGCACCGAGCGACTCCAACAACTAGACAAAAGTGTTGACTTGCTTGTACGAGGACCGTCAAAAGCATCATAACGGTGGGTTAAAGAGCGCATCGTTGGTCTAGGAACATTTGGTACATTTTGGGTAAATATCTTTCGGATTAATTGCAAAGTGCATATTTGCGCTCTCGGGATGCTGGGGCAAATTAGGTACACGCACGTCCTCCCGTGTAAAGTTTCTTTTCTTATGAACCTTCATTTGTATTGCATTACATTAAGATAACAACCAACCACATCGTTTGCATTCATAACAAGTCATGATCTGAGCTCAAGAGCGAACAAACAGAGAAAATGAGAATCAGTTTTACCTCTGCTCATGAACGCGAGTGCATTCTTCTCCCCTCAAAGTATGACAGCAGTCCGGCAGACGAGTGTTTTAAATGAGCTTACTTTCTACTCACTCCAGCGAAGCTCGACTTTAAACTGCGGGTCGAGCTCACTAGCCGCCTGTCCATCACACAGACCCCGAGAAGGCGAGAACGCAACCGAGAGCCGATAAGCGGAATTTGCCCATTATTTTGCGCATCTGTCCGCCACCCGTCAACGGCGAAATGAATGAGAGGGGAAGGAAAAGATAAACGAAACGATCTCAAAAAGACGTGCATAAATCCATGTGGGGGTTAGTAGACTAATGACCTTATAATGCTCCAGACATGCTTGTTAGGTTATTAACAGCTGTGTCCCCGCGAGGCGAGGTGCGCGTCACACGCGTCCCGGAACCGCTGGGACTGTGAGTGATGGGGAGGTCCGCGATGATAACCGCGCGTCGCTCCTCCAGAGCCGCGATCGATTTGACAAGAGAATTGCGAACTTGCCTATTCCGTGCACGTGCGTCGGCTGCACCCCCGCCCCGCGAGCAGATTTTTCAAGTAGCCACGCTAACTGATGTCATAGCTTACAAGTGTCGAAGCGAGAGGTTTACTATAACGACAGCCTCACAGAAAAGTGAAGATAAGGATTTTGATTTTAGGGTCATTTTTGTGTGACACACAGAAGCGCCAACATGCATCAAACCAGTGAGTTTAAGGGTTTTAAACCCGGCGCTCAAACAGGTTCTTTTTTGGGAATCGATTTTGTCCATTTTGCTCATTCTCGTCTATGGGTTCGTATATGATCCATTTCTATCACAATTATGTTATCAATCGCCAGTCACTGTCTGACACCCTTCAAGGATGAGCCTGGCGGGTGATATGTAATCTCTGTTGTGGGTGCCTAGGTTGTTCCACATGTACCAGTTTTAGATAACTTCTGTCCTGTATATCCTGTGCCAAAAAGACATGTGTAGTTTAGATATCTGATTCCCCTTAAGAGGTTTAAGATGGGTTAATCCACCTACACGCCAACGCATTTCTAAACCAGACTTTGATGTGCATGTCCAATCTCAGTGAGACTCGATCTCTGAGTCTTATATAGAAGTGGTCTCAACTGGGAAATTGTAATGTTTACATCTCTTATGCATAAATAGAGAATAAAAGGAGTATTCAGCACAACATCAAACATAACCCCATTGAATCTTCATTTTAAGAGTACTACCATTGCACTCAATATTCCATGCTATTTATTTTCACCATTGAACATCCTCTTTGGCCCGGACATTTACCTAATAAAATATTAACCACAGACAACCTTGTGAAGCTCTCCTAGATCTTCACTGCTTGTTTTCGTGGGCAAAATGCTGCCCGATTGCACTTTTCAGACGGAATGTATCGAGTCGTATCACATGTTGCGGCGCAATGCGCAGAATATTTAAACGCAGAGCACGAGACGAGTGTGCACGCGACGGAGAGTTATCTATCATCGTTCACATGCAAAGGTGCAGCTGGCCAAATCAAAAAGCCATAATGTCTGTTCTCAGACAATGACGCTGACAATCAATGCCGATATCAGTTTTACACTTGTGAGATTTATTCATGTTTATTTCAATAAAATGTTTCTGAACAGTATATATTTAATTCGATATCAGGGAGGAGTACACGAAGTTTACACAATAGCGTACGCAATTCTCCACCGCAGTTCGTTTCAGGACCATGGACAGCACACCGTGTAAACCGAGCCGATTCCCGCAAGTCACCTTGAACTTTTGACTCAAGACAAGAAAACAGTAAAGCGCTTGTTTAGATCTTATTTGAAGGCCTACACACTTCAGCGCCACGAATGATTATCTTGTGTATTCCCCGCAGCGTTTACTGTACATATAACACAAGTTGAAATAATGCTGATAATGTAGAATTGGAGGCAAAGGCCCAAATGTCTTTTATCAAAGGGCTTGTGTTATAGGATCCCCGCTGAGACTCCCTCCTTCTGCGATTGTTCTCTCCGAGGACCGAGCATTATGGAAATGTCTGATCATAACTTGAGGAATAATTTTTCCAACGCAATCAATATTTCCACATTTATCCTCCGAAAGATAATGTTTTCTTGCATTGTGGGACGCCTGTTGAAGCGGGTATGTAAGATGAGCCGTCGGTAATTGATTTATTGCTGTTCAGTGGTGAGAATTTCTTTTTCTTCGTGAGATGAATTAGATTAAGCCCCGTTGATTCGCGCAGGATAATGGATATTGTGCGTAAAGACAATGGGAACGGGTGACGGACGATGAAAAACAAATCTAATCTGGATATCAGAACAAGAAACGCGGAATCGCAGCTGAATGTGCTCGTCACATGTGGGAACGGAAAAAAATGATTTCTGAAATGCTGACATCCAGAGAAGACAAATAAAAGAGTCATGACGCCAGCTGACAGCAGGACCAGGCCAGAAAAGTTGGGCCCACAAACAGGCAGGCTGATTTTGGCAATAAATGTAGCTATATTTCTTTAATTAAAGAGTGTGTTGCTGTTTGCATTATCTTCATCATCATATCCATACTCGCAGAGGTAATCCCAGAGGCGCTTATTTACACGATGCCTAAATAACTACAGTGTGTAATGTGGATGAGGTTTGGGGAACGCATTTTTCCAGCGCAAGTGCAGGGCGGTAATAATTGCTCACTCGCCGACAATTCCACCATGACATCCCATTACTTTAAACATGACAAAATAAGGCCACCCGGGCACAGGGAAAGGATTTCACTGAATAAGACATGAAGGCAAAGGGCCGTTATTAGCTGCGTACGGTTCATCATTAGAAAGCAGTACGACAGAGCGCAATGTTTTATCAGAGCCGCAATAGCTCTTGCGTTACCAGCCGTAATTACAGTGCGTGTAATAAACTGTCTGTGTGTTCGAGCATATACTCAGTTAGCCTCTCTCTAACAACCGAGAGACAATGAGAGCCACATTAGTTCATCATTTACCCCTGATAAGTGCCCCCAAGGTGTGGATCATAGAAAAAGAGTGCAATTCTATGAGTTTGCATGGTTTTGCACATTATCACTTTCACAAAGTTAATAGCAAATCATGATACCTTTCAACTATAAGTGAGAGAACCTTAACAGGCGTATGGGGGACACTCGAATCGGATCTAGTCAAACATGAGGAATCATTAATGGTGTTATACCACCATCTAGTGGTCTTAAAATATTAGTGCCAGAGGGTGTCAATGGAGTATATCTCAAATCAGTGATTAAAGAAATATAGAAATATAGAATAAATATACATTTAAGAGAGCCTGTTCAACAAAAAGGTAATTTCATGCAACTCTTTTGAGTCTAAATACTGATAAATAAGAAATACTTATAAAAAGAAACAATGCTGAATGAATGAGTGCAACAGTACTGAAGTCATGAGTAACTGTATACAAATAAAACAGTAATGTCGACAATAAATGTAGGTCCTTTCCTGTACCTTAAAACATTAAAAACATGAAATACAAATGTTTACAATAAACTTACAAAGAGTCCTTGATTATTTTTAAGCAGCATCACATGCATGTTGGAAACCATGTGGAAAGCTCAAACCCAAGCCCAAAGCCGGGTTACTTAATATTCAAACAAAACTTCCTGTCAAAATATGTCTTCCAAGCTTTGAATAATCTGTTGACCTGGAATTCTGAAATAAATTACAAAACAATGCTCAAATCATCTTTTAAAGTACAGAAAAGCACAAAAAACTCAATAGTCACACATATTTAAGGAGAAAGGCTAGCCCACCCAAAAAAATTACCAACAGTTCAACAGTTTTGAACAGTTGAGAAACTATTTTTATGTTTTATGATTTAAATGTTTTGCTTGAAAGTGTTCTTACCCTATCTTTAAAATAAATGCTGCTTGATTTGGTATCTAATGCACTGTCATTCATACATTCATACATAAAGCGTAGCTTACGTGTCAAAAAGGTTTTTGGGGGCCACTATTATTACAATAATTTAAAAGTAATGGCTCACCATCCTCCCTCACACAGAATGTGATTTGTGTGATATACAGTATGAATGCTGAGATTAAACACAGTCATTTGGAGTAATTCCAAGCAGCTCTGAGTGTGTGACTGCTCTCCTCACCTTATCCTGGAGGAACACTTTGTCCTTTTTTGCCAAGTCATGTAATGGACCCCTCTCAGTCGGCCCAGATCGCGGTAGCAGCTCTCATCTTGACAGTTGTACCTGTGGAGTACAGAAAGAGGGATGCTTTATGTCTCAAACCTAGCAGGAAGTGGCCCATAAAGCCTCCGCAGACACGCTTTGATGGATAACTGTTTAATTAGGCTGTAATTCACTGTCACGCAGACACAACCACTCAGCTCAGTTAGAATTACTTCCCTCCTCCATAAAACACAGTATATTGTACAGCACAGAAGGTTGATTTCACCCATATGAATGTTGGAGTTGATTAATGTGGTGGGTAAAAGAAGCATTGGGTGTCGGATAAACAGACACACACTGGGGATTGTGTCTTAACACACAGTGAAGAGTGTAATGTACAAACAGTACTCCAAATTGTGACATTTTTATCTATTACAAGTCAAACAAATAAACTTTTGTAAAGAAACAAACTGTGCAAGTACAAATATGGTGCATGTAGCATATGTGGAATAACATGGCACTAACAACCATAATATTGTTGGTTTAAGTAACACAAAAATTGAGAAAACATATATAGACTGAATGCATTGTAAATTGTTTTAAATAAAACATTGGCCAAAAGGTTATATGCAATTAACTTTGACCCTTTTTATTTCTTATCACAAATATTGCTACACTGATACAGGTTTAGCAAATATTTCTTATGCTTTCAATGAAAGGCTGTCACCATTAACTGTTTATAAACTTCGAGGCCCTTAAAACTTGTAAAAGTGAGAAAAGTATTTGCATTCTTCACAGTGACAACTCCACAGTGGGGTAAAGCTGAAGACACAGTTCACTCAGAGAGCAGAGAGGTACACACACCACGTACAATTCAAATATGAAGGCACAGTCGGGAAGGAAGAAAAGGTGAGTGAGTCCGGCACCATGCATCCTAATGAAGACACCAGAGTTGTGTGTGATGTGGATCTGCTCCAGGAATGGCATCTCTATAGAAACACACATGGCCTTTCAATCACTGTTGAGATCCGTGCAAACATCAAACCAATCATCTCCAAACAAACAAAAAAATTAAAAAAAAAAAAAAAAAAAAAAAAAAAGTCCATCATATCACTCACTTGTATTTGTAATCCACAACTTTGACCTCAAAATATGGCACAGTCTTCAGAGCGTTTATAAGCTGCACACACGCATACACACACACACACACACACACACACACACACACACACACACACACACACACACACACACACACAGCAGGGATTCAGAGGGTGATTAACGAGACCTCACACTCATGTGGACAGAGGCCAAGTAAATGGAGGTTTTTTACCAAGCAGGGGTCTCCAGCAAATAAGAGTTTAAATGGGCAGTTAAGAAACTGGAGTGATAAATCAATGATGAGCAAAGAGAGAGATAGAGAGAGAACTTATCTCCTGCTGGTTTATTATCCTGTGAAAGCTTCTTGCCAAGAGTGTGACATGAATTTGGCCCTCCTGACACAGTGTAAGGACATCGTATTCATTACGTGGATCCATTATGTGGATTCTGACAAATGTTTGTGTCTGTACATATATATTTTTAATTTAAAAAACATTTTAATTTAAAATATATGATTTACTGTCACTATGCATTCAGGCCTAATAACAGATTATTTAAATAGTTAATAATGTAACTGAGCAACGAGGAAGCAAATGTACATAATGTAAACGCTAAGAAAAGTGAACTCGTTCATTGACGAACACAAAGACAATGTGGGAAATAAATTACACAACAGTGCCATCTAGTGACAAATGATCACAAATGTAGCTTTATGAGTTCTATCTCTCACAAAGTTTCCAGTCAAACGTTGTTGCAGATCCACCTACACAAGAGCCTGTGGCACACACTACTCAGTATATGGCATTTACTGGATAATATTTTATGGCTGGTAATGGATGGTTCTCTATAAAGCAACATCTATATGTGTGGTTCTCTATGCGAGAGTCTGTGAGGATGACAGAGGGCTGAGTCTGAGTTATTTGATGAGCAGATGAGAAAGGGTCAAGGCCAGGCACACGTACACATGCACATGCACACACACACACACACACACACACACACACAAACACACACACAACACACAAAAACACACACACACACACACACACACACACACACACACACACACACACACACCTCCTTCTGTCACAGATTTACAGTCTTCCAGCTATGTGGCATAGCCCAGCAATACAGAACATAAAAGTTTAAAAATATATGTGAATTATAATAGGTTTATACAGTATTATATATTGTATATAACTCATTTAGAGACTAACATGGGCTAATTACAAGCAATTTTGGTCTATTTTATGGTTTTCACAAAAATGAGTTCATTAAGCCCTTGTCTAGCAATCCCAATGCTCTAAATAGCCGTTAAAATTATCTTAAATAACTATCTTTACTGTAGTTATTTAAAGTTACTATAGTTATGTAAAGATAACTATAATTATCTTTAATATCATTTAAAATGATCTTTATTGTTATCTATATGTTTTCTGAGAGGTGTACCTTCTTAAATCTTTCTTTTGTTTTAATAAACCATGAAAAATTGCCATTTTTTCCGCTGTCTTCTCTACAACTGGCGGTTCAGACAGGTGTAGCTTAATCCTTTTACTCTCCAATTTCAACGAATCATACGTAATTTCATGGAGAATGTGATAATAATAAACTCATTTTTAAAAATTTGCTCGTTGTGTCAGCACGGGTCACCTATGATTTTCTAGTGCTACAATGAGTGTACAGGACTCAAAGCATCAATAACATCACTGTTTTGTGTGTGTTTACCTTCGGTTCCTCTTGTGGAACATTGGGTGGATGAAGCACATGCTGGGAAAATGCCCAGAACATCCCCTCACTGTGGCAGTCAGAGATCTTTCAAATACCATAAACATATTACAGAACAGTTACAAGCACAGCCATTAAATCTTCCCCACACTCACATGACATAAATTAAACACCATGTGCACACACAGGGCAGAGCAACAGAATGAAACTATGAAGGGGATTTGAGCGACAGCACCAGATGAGTCCCATACAAGGCAAACATTCCATATCATACACACACACAGTTTCAATGTCACACAAAGATGCATTAATACGACAGCAGACAGATTACAACAAATGCAGAGCGGAGATGAACAAATACAAAATGAAAATAGAAAAAGATAAATACAACAGTCGCAGTCGTAGAATCACTAAAAAAAACCAACAACAAATAAAGATGACAATGACATTTACAAGGATTTTTAAATACAAGGACATGATAACCACAAAAGTCAAAAAAACTTTAGTTTGGATGATTAGGATACGCACAAGAGGGGTGTTGTAGAAAAGACCGTAGTGCATTTTTGGGAGAAAAGAGAAAAATGTGTCTTTGAAACACTCCGGCAAAAAATATGAAAATATGAAAGCAGAAATTTGTGGAAAAAGCAAAGCGATATACCGTAAAAGTCCTTTACCCCTTTGGAGTCAAAGGTTTTGAGGTGAATGATGTCATAATTGGAGCCTGCCATATTTCCCTGAACAGGTCACCATATCCATACACACTCTGATAGACAAAGCAAAGCAAAATTCACTTTACATTCACATTTAATTCATTTTTGGAAATTCGATGTCTAATGTTTCAATATTTAATTTGGCACACACATTGTTTCATACAAAAAGGCTCCCTCCTCCACACCTCTTACACTGCCCTCTCTTCCTCATCCTTGAAACAGTACCATCTGAACAATAGGCAGGATAAGGTCCCTTTGTAAGTCAATCTATTTTCAGCCCACTGCTTCCTTTTTATCTTTTCAGCAAAACAGCACCTGTAACACAGTAACTTCTATTATTGTGTTCTCAAATCCTGACTACTAACAAAAGTTTGCATCAAAGTTTGTGCAAAACCTAATGATCCATGTTATCCCAAAATGACCTGAGAACATTCTGAAGTTCCAAATGTATGTTTCAATGAAATCCAGGAGATCTGACCTTTTGTACAAAGGAATTAACATGGTCAATGCAATGTTTGCTTATTTGATTAGTGGCCTAAAAGTAGGTCTTATATTGTCTTTGTTTTTTTAGATTTAAATTATATTCTAGTCACAGACTTACAATTACCGTCTCAGACATTTCAACGCCACTGTATTAGAAAATAGGCAATGTAATAAGCAACACTTACTGTGTCCCACATGACAATGTTTATGTCACGGCTGAAGGAATTGTTGAGATGTTGGGAGATAGAGATAGATTAACAAAGTCACAGAAGTGATGGTACATGTTCACTCCTGCAAAACACCCAGGAAACAAGCACAGAACATTGTTTTAGTTCACCAAGCTTATGATTCTTAAATTGAAAGGTCCATTAACCCACACAAACAAAAAGATCTCCACCTGCATCCAGCTTCATGAAGATGGTTGGTCTATCAATTACATCACAATGCCCATCATCTAGGGGAAAGTCAAGCTCTAAGTATGTCTGTCTCCTATTTTTGAATATATCTGTCTGTTTAAAACTGTTCAAATTAAAAATGAAATGTAGGTTTGGACAGGAGTATCTGTATTTCTGACCAATGGCTGATTAGGACAGTGTTCAGGAAATTTATTTCGGTGACCTTTAAATGTTTCATCTGCCAACTTCAATTGTAAGAAAAATGGATTAACAAATACACAAAAAACAAAAAATACATTTTATGTTATGATATCTCTGTTTTTAATTATTTCTAGAAAAAATTTTTGAGAGAAACAGGGAGCTATTCAGACAAAAGTTCTCCACTCTCTAGACCAAAACAGCTTCACATTTTCCTTGACCTCCAACGACCCCAGTTGGGGTTACTGACCTTTCATTCCTCAGAGTTTGTGGCCCTACAGAACCTCATGTGACTGGAGCACCTCAGAGAAAAATCTCTCTTCAAAAAATTAATCTGGCAATATAAACTTGTATTTGTATGTCAGTTCATAGGATTGTTAGAACATGTTGAGGTGAAATGAAACAGTTATTAAAACATCATAACATTCAAACATTCCATGTCATTAACAAAAGTAAATAACTTACTTTAAAAGGGCAAAGCGTATCCTCTTTGCAAAGCTTGGTCACACGTTTGTTGTTGTACAGAAAGAAAAGGGTATGCTGCTGAGGCAGTGCCAGGCTGCTGTAGTCAAACTGTGGTCTGTGGCTGGTGTACTGGCCACCGCCTGTGGTGGAGATGGTTTTATAAGTACAGACCAGGCACAGAGCTACCAGCAGAAGCATAGTCCCTCAAACCACATGGAAGGGACCACAGTCAGCCGCCTACAATCATTTATGAGGAAAGAGAGAGACAGAGAGAGCATGCAAGGGTGTTTAGAAAAAGAAAAGAAGTGACTAAGGGGGAGGGCCCTCATTTAGTAGGAAGTGCAGGGGAAAGAGAGTAGGAAATAAAGTTTTAATGGTCATAACTTAGTTCTTTGTCTTCATTTAGTGCTCAATTGAACATAAGCACTTATATTCTCTGGTGATTTATACTGCTTTTATAAAGCAAGCTTACTTGACATGTGCATGCAGCTGTCGCAGAAAATGTGGAAGCAGCATATAAAGCTGCAGGGTTTCCTTCACCCCACTGCCTTAAAAGAAGGAAGTGCCAAGAACTCTTGTCAGGAACTATGGTGTTCTCCTCCATACAAATGGTGGTTTAAATAAATTGTGCCAGAAACATCCTCTATTTTTGTGATAACCATTATTTAACAACATGTAGAAGTTTACCAGAGCAATACTACAAATACTTAAGCGATTGTTAGTGCTAAACAAATCATGTATTCACTTTCATACAATGCAGGAATCTTTAAACAATTTTTTACTTTTCTTCTTTGATGACCATGCTGCATAATACAAAGTTACTACAGTTGTATATTAATAACAATAACTGTAGTAAACAACTATGCTAAGTTTTTGTAAAAAAAAAAAGACAAAACAATGATATCTTGACTTGTAATTATGACAAAGTAATATTACATAATTAAAGCCCGTGTGAAAATACACACGCACAGTGTGCAATGTTAGATGGGATGTTAAGTCAGTTAACATCTCTAATGCGATCTGTCTGGATGGAGTAGATCGGATAGATGAACAAAGACTCACTGTTTATCACTGTTTTTTGAAGCAGCTACAATTCCACAGAAATATCAATAAACATGCTGGACTTCAGAAACTTTTACTAAGCCACACTTTACCATTAAATTCAAAATAGAAAGGTCTTTGAAAGCAGGCCTAACCTGTGATTCTCAGATGCACCAAAACACAATGCCATTATAAAACATTTGTATAATCTTTGTATATTTGTATAAAACATGTTTAATTAACACATAATACAATACTAATAGCAATACTAATACAAACTGAGATGTGGACTAAGCTACTAGCTGTCCCACCATCAGATATATCAGCTGCCTTTACTGCTGCAATATATATCAATTAAAGAAATAATAGTCACAGTGCTTACAATAAATATGTGCTTACCTCTTGGTGAAATTAAGAAGAGGCAGAGGGTGCACTGAGGGACGAAGTCGCCATGTAACTGGAAACTATCACGTGTTACTGTTATTAACCGCAAGATGGCGCAGTAGATATTAACTTTACAATGCTTAAAACTTGCATGACGTAAACATGCATAGGTAACTACGCAAGAAATACAGAAATTAGTCTGTCCAATATTTTTTTTTTGTACTTTATTTACACATGTGCATTAAACTGGAGCTACAAATGCCACCTTAGACCTTCCTAACTGTAACCAATGACAGAGATCTTATCTCATAGAAAATGACAGTAAAACAATTTCCTGCAAAACCTCCTCACAAGCTTAATCAACATGAGGATAAAAGATAAATGAGTGCAAATCTTTGAAGTCAAGTAAGAGGGTTGTGGGAACAGACGTCAGAATGTGTGGTACCCTGGAGCGATCTGGAAAACACACTTACTTGTTTTAACTACGTAAGGAGATGGGTGACAGTAGTTTAACTGATTGCCAGTAAGATTTGCACCACAAAGAGAAGATCACAGGACATCCGTATAAAATCACAAATAATTATTCTGGTCCAGCCACATAAATAAAGTCTGGACTCCCACTTCATTGTGCAAATTCAGGTATAAATCATATCTATACACTGGTAGATAAAGTCATCTATGTAATTTTTTTAACCAGATATGATTATTAATTCAATAATGTTTAAAATAAAACCCTGCAACCGTAAGAGGAATCAGGCTTTAAATACCTTTATCAATGACTCTTCAAACATGTTGAATGAACTCTTTTCTTAGAAAAATCTTTTAAATTGCTTAGTCTTTTATGACTAATGCTTTGAGATGTGCAACGGTAAAAGAAATAACTCCTTCTGCTGTAAAGCTCTGTTTACAGCCATTGAGTCTGTTTGTATTATTTTTGATTTTTTAACAGTTCATCAATCTGTATTTTGTACATGTTCTTCACATCCTCCAGGTCCAGGCGCAGTTCTTCTGCTTCTTCTGCCTTCTCTCCATACATCTGCAAGATTGTGTTGTGCCTCTGCTCCAGGTCCTGCAATACAGACAAGTATCTGGTCAGTCTTTAAAAAGACAAATATTCTATACTATCCTGTACCATATATCATTGTGTTTGTTAGACCAGCAGTAACATGGCTTGACACTATGAAATATGGTAAATATTAACCCTTAACCAAGACATAATATTAAGTACTAAATTATAAATAAATCTTTTTCATTAAAACATAACAGCCTATATTTCTGTGTCAAAACGGAAAAGACTCTCTATGGAAAAATAATACAGGAATATGGAATTATCATGAGTAAATACATAACTGAAAAGGTGAATTATTCCTATAATAGTTTTAAAGCTTTTTTCACCTTCAGTTGTACTTTCAGTCTAGGAATCTCCTTCACTTTACTCTCCAAATCATCGTTCTGATTGGTCAATCGCACTAGCTCTTCTGCCATCACAGTGCGGCTTCTCTCTAGACTGGCAATTTCCATCTGAGCATTGAGGATCATAAAATGCAGTGACAGTGTATCCAAAACATGAATGACTCTTTTTGTTATATTTAGCAACTGTTTATGAACACTTCTGTTATTAAACACTGAAAAAGAATCAATGTAAATTCAGAATCTTTTAAAATATGGAGGATGTCAAACTACAAACTACAAAGTTGAACCGCATTCACCTGCAGCTGGGTTATCTCGCCCTCTCTGAGTTTTAACTGAGACTGCAGGCTCTCAATTACACTGGATCCACCACCCATCCGAGCCACCTCGTACAGGTTAGACCCACTGATGGTCATCGTGCTGAAAGAATGGTCAAGAGAATCCTCCTGCTGAACAAAGCAGAGCAGTCAACGCAATGCTAAACTCACTCTGTCAATGACGTAGGAGATGATTTTACCTGTGAGTACAGGGAGGAGTGTAAGCCAGCATGTTCGGCCCCACTGACGGAACTGGAGCGGGACAGTGAAGGTGTAGAGGATGCTGGAGCTTCACTCACAGAAAGACTCAGAGACTTCCTCTCCTGAAGATACAGAAACACAGAGACATGAGACTCACTTCACATGAAGTATAATACACAGCATGGCCTTCGGTAAGTCTATTCTTACCTCCATAAAGCTAACAGTCAGTTATTCATAATATGTAAAGATTACTTTAATTGTAATGGGAAAGAATAATAAATGAGACAGAATGTTATACAGGACAAACCTTCTCTTTAAGAGCCTCTTGTGCAAGATAACATTTTTTCTTCTCTTGTTCCACCTTCATTTTTTCCATTTCCAGCTGGTTGGTAAGTAGCAACTAAACAGGACCAAGTGATGCAGACAATGATAATGAGTGTGTGTATAGCCATACTATTTGTGTGTGCATTGCTTAAATTATGACTAGGGCAAACCCAGCACCTTTTCCTTCTTGGCCTCCTCTAGTATTCGTGTGTGTTCCCCTTTAAGATTATCCAGTTCCACATGCTCTCTACACATGAAGAAATCAGTGTGATAGTACAATAAGTGTATTATATTTAAGCATACATATTCCTACACACACACTACTGTATCTTAAAAGTTGAATACACATATGTATGCACATATGTACACCTATTAACTCACACACTGTTGCTAGAGAGGGCTGATTTATTCATTTTATTACTTATTATGTTTTTTTGGA
Organism: Chromobotia macracanthus; assembly: GCA_036877525.1. Taxonomy (NCBI): domain Eukaryota; kingdom Metazoa; phylum Chordata; class Actinopteri; order Cypriniformes; family Botiidae; genus Chromobotia; species Chromobotia macracanthus. The sequence goes on from JAZGTH010000008.1 coordinate 6,078,346, forward strand.
ATTTTAAAATATAATTTTACATAATAAAATATAATAAAATGTTAAAATATAATAATTTTTCAAAAACACCATCCTTCATACCTGCTAAAGTCATCCTCTAATTTTTCCCTCCGCATCCTCTCAGCATCCAGATGACCCTGCAGACGTCCTTTCTCCTGCCTCAACAGGGAATTCTGGGATTCTAACGATGCAATCTGAGCTCTGATGGCTAGAAGCTCCTCTGTAGCCGAGCGTTCTTTCTCCACGGAAACAGCAAGTTGGGCTTGAGCATCAGCTGAGAAAAGAGAATAAGAGAATAGCACTACTTCAAACAACAGATAACAAACATCCCCACAGCTGAATGTTGTATGTGGTTTGTTGTTTGGGTCACTAGATTTGAGGGAATGAGGTGAGCAAGTCTCACCTAAGCGGTCAGAGATGTTCTTTTCCAGTTTTTCCCATGATGCTGTCTGGGCCCCCAGTGTGGCCTGGAGGTTCTCTATCTGCCGAAGAAGGGGCCGTGTTGCTGAGGTAACACTTTGGCTGAGCTCCTGGTTCCTGGTCTCCGCTTCTTGTAACCTCTGTCAGGGAACAAAAATGCAGCATAAACAAATCATCACCATCAGCTAAATATATCAAATATGTAAATATATATAGTGTTTCTACAACTCAGCTGGTAGAGCATTGCGTTAGCAACACAAAGGTTGTGGGTTTGATTCCCAGGGAACACATGCACTGACAAAATGTATAACTTGAATGTACTGGATAAACTATCCTACTCTGGATCTGTGTCTGCCAAATGCATAAATGTAAATAAATAATGTAAATAAATAATGTAATGTAAATATGAAAATAAATCAATATGCACAAATTGTAAAACAGAAACCTCTATGTTTAAGACAGTAGTCTTTTGCTCCCTAAATCTGAGAGACACTTCTTTTAACAAAAAGAAAGCAAAATTCTTGAGCTTGATGAACATGTAAAGCAGTTTGCCTGTAAGATTCTAAATAATTAGTTGACAACAAGTGATATGGCATTGACATGATGTTCTTGTTACCTGCTGCAGCTCACTGATCTCCTCCCTCAGGTAATCTTCCTTCTTGGCCTGCTGCTGTTCAGCCCTCTGAAGAGCTAACCTCAGATCTGCCACCTTAAACAATAAATCATGTGAAACATGGGCATAAAATTAATCAGCAACTAGTTTGAAACTAGTTAAGTAACCCAATTTCCTAGAATCAAAGTCCAAAAGTTCTTCAAATATTTAACAAGTACCAAATATTCAAACATGACTGGTAATACAAAAATATTCACCTGATTGGCTAGAGCCTCTTGCTGGAGGCGGGACTCTTCTTGGGCTTTCTCCAATGCCAGGCTCAGTTCTTCTTTCGCCTGCACCTCTCTGCTCAACGCTAGCTCCTGGGCCTCACTATCCTTAGTGGCATTGGCTTTATGCAGCTCTGCCAACTCCCTAAACAAAATGAACCATATTATCAGCCAGTTCGAAGGAACAGAGAAGATCCATGGCCAAACTACGTTTTTTAAAGAAATCTAAGAGAATTTACTTGTAGGAACTGTCCAGGGCTGCTTCTAAACTGCGGTTCTTCTCCTGAAGCTCCTCATTGCTGGTCTGCAGTCTGCTCAATTCCTTCTCCTGGTGCTCGACCACAGCATTTAACTTCTTGATGTTTTCTCTGTGCTGTTTTTCTACTTCCTCCTTACCATCCAGGACCTACATACACCACACACAAACCTCTGAATTCTCTTCTCATTCTGCTGACATGTGATATCACCTGAACAACTGGTTCACACTCATGTCTTAGGACTGAAGGTCCCTCTCACCTGCTGCAGGTTTTTAAGTTCCTCCTCCTGTTCTTTAAGTTTTCTGCTCTGTTTGGTAATCTGTGCATCACTCTCTTTTTCTTTCGCACGCAGTTTTTTTATTATGTTGGAGTGCTGCAACTGTTGCTTGGACAGTTTCTCACCTGATCAAACCAGGAAAAGGAAACAAAAGAAAACAGACACACTTTCAACAATGAACCGGACCTTTCCAGGATTACACAGTAAATGTTTTATCTTGATATTATGACCTTAATGTAAATATTGTAGAATTACAAGGTCAGAACAATCACCTTCTTCAAGAAGCTCTCGAATCTGCTCCTCCTTCTCTTTTATCAGTTCCAGAGTTTCATTTGAATTTAATCTGCTTGCCAGTTCTTCTCTGAGGCTTTTAATTTCCTGTTGCCGTGAAATATGATGCATTTGAATGTCAACAAGATTATGTTTCTGATCATGAAACACTTCATTTAACATCTCACAAAAATTATTATACTGGTATACAAAAGTACACACAATGTTCTGTCATGCTACAAAATAAGACAAAAACTGGCAATTTTAAGAACGTGAAGGCAACTGTAAGAAATAAAAACCTTTTTGGCGATGTCTCTCTCTTTGCAGGCAAACTGAGCCTTCCTCTCAGTTTCTGCAATGCGCTGAGCAAACTCATCTTTTAAAGACTGAACAGTGGAGCTTTCTTCCTTCAGGCTAATCATCTCACTGTGGAACAAAGACTTGTTAACGCTGATTCACCAAAAGTTTATAATAAGACTGTGTGGACATTGTTCAGTGAAACGTTTTAAACTGAACGAGATTCCATACCCTCACAACAGCAGTAATAACCCACGATCCTGACAACATGCAAAGAATATAGTCTCAGGGATAATCTGTAGTTACCAATAATTTTCATTCCATTTGGTTTAGGATTTTTCATGCTATGGAAATGCTGCAATGCATAGACATAATGTCTGTCAAAATGACTAGTTCCCAGTTATCTTTTTGTCTACTAACAGTCTGTTAACACATTTTTTCTCAAGGTGGGTAAATATTATTTCTGCCTCCATCTGTTTCTATGCCCTAGTTAACTATTGCAGCCATTAATCTTTCAAGCAAACACTTCAGCAGAGAGTTTTGGAGCACATGTTCCTCAACTCACTCTTTGATATTGTCACACTCCTCCTCAAGTCTGGCCTTGTGTTTACTGACAGCAAGTAACTGTGATTCTCTCTTCTCTAGTCGGCTTGAGAGCTCCTCAATTATCTGGGGAGAGCCGAAAAACAAAACAAACAAATAAAAACCATGTTGTACCATGTTGTATTAATTTAAAATAATTACCATAATTACCATCACACAAATATATTTAGTAGTAAATCCAACCTTTTGGAGCTCCAAAATCTGACTGCCTGAAGGTCCTTGTTTTTCCTCAGTTGTCAGTGAGGTTACAGTTTCATCTGCATCTGTTTTTTGGCTGGTCAGCGTAAGGTCCGTCTCAAGCTCTTGGTCGCCTTCCTGTAGCTCATCCGTCTGCTCACAGTTCACTGGCGTTGCACTCCGCCCACTCTCCTCCATCTCATTGTCATCCAGTGATTGGTCATTCATTGACTCAGTCATACCTTCCTCTTTCTGCCCCTGTTTGGTCTGTGTGACCGACTGAACAGGAGCAGGCATGGCTCCAGCTGTGATGGAGGCCAAAGTGCGGTTGCCAGGTATCTCATCATCAGAATTCACTTCACTGACGCTGTGGCTGTCCAAAGACTGCACACTAAACGAGTCGATGCGCTCAAAGGCATCTGAGGAAGAACCACAGCTTTCTGTGAGTTTCGGGTATTCATCCAAACGAGGGAAGTCAACACATGTCGAAGCAGACAGCAGTTGGAAGGAGCCCTGCATCAGGTGGAGCCCTGCTTTAGCCTCAGCTGTCTCTTGTCTGGAGCCAGCAGAGCTCTCGCTGAGCACGCTCTCGTGGTCCAAAACCTCTATGTCGCTGGTAGTAGAAGTGCCAGAAGAAAAGGCACTTACAGGAGGTGATGGGGTGTTACTTTGTCTGTCCTCTGATTTAGTGTCTTTGGATTCTAACAGGATATCTTTTGTTGGCGAGCTTTTGACAGGATTTTTGGTTTCAATGGCCAAAGCAGGTTCTGAGCTGTCAAAAGCACTGGCAGATTCGGTTTCTGAAGAAGATAATGGTACATTTGTGAGTGTGACATCTGAAGTCAAGCCATCAGATTCTGTCCGGTCCACACTGGTCTCCGTTTCCTCAGCGTGCTCTTGTGAAACAGGAGCAATCAATTCTGGTTGTGACTGCACATTTGCTAAGGATGTCTTTTGCTCCAACAGCTCTGTCCCAGTTGGTTTTGTCTCAGTGGTTTCCTGACTGCTGCATGTAGTGAGGACCACCTGACCTTGTAAATGAGTGTTAACATTGGTTTTGATTTCCAGTTCTTTATCCTTGCCTGCTTTTTCCTGTAATCTGCAATTAGACTTGAAAGGCGGTACAGACACCACCTTAGCTTTGCTCACAGTTTGCAAATCTCCATGAGGCAGAAAGGCACTGAAGAAATCCTCAGATTCATCAAGCACAGTCCGGGTAACAGGCTTAGTGATAGCCTCTGATGATGGGGGGAGAGTTTTAGTACATTCCTCTGAGGGAGAGTTCCACTGGTTCATACTCCATCCTGTTGATACCAACTTGCCGGGTGCAGCTGAAAAAATGGAAAATTTAACAAAATGCCAGTATAACAGGCTATTTTTTTTCTCATTTGGGTACATACCATTTTCTACATTAATCACACTACATTTATCTACATTAACAGACTAGGCATAAAACTGCAAAATAACAATATATTTCCATCAAAAATGTAAAAGCTTTTATCTTGGTTGGATAATTATGCTCAGTGCTGGTACAGCAGAGAGTGCTCATAATGCAGTATAGGAATAAACTACATCTGAATATTTATCCTGAATTGTTTAAAAAGCAATAGAAGATTCAAAGAGCAATAAAAAGGAACCAGCCTCACCTTTGTAAACACTCCTAGTCAAAAGAACACAAGCCATTGCTTTTTTTTAATTCTTTAATAGCTGATCTACAGTATGCTTTTTTTCTTGAGAAAATGTTTCATGGTATTCCCCCAATCAAAGTCAAAATTATTTGGTTGTGAAAGGTTAATGTTATTTTTCAGTTGTGAGAGATTGTCCCTGTCTTGAAAGTTTCATTACTACCTAAGGTTGTATAATTTGTTTTGTAAACACAGCAGCACGTCATTTATAACATATACATCATTACATCTCCAATGCTTTACTAAAGTGCAGTTACTGTCCATACTTGCACTATCCATCCACTGCGTCCACACATTTACATGCCCTAACATCCTTTTCTAAACTTTAAATGAAACCATTTAACACCGAACATACCCGAAAAGGTCTGGTCGGTCGTGTCACCCCACTGGTCCTCTTCCTGAATGTCCAGAACTCTGTCAATGGATTTCTGAGCAGTTGTCAGAGCTTGTTTGGCAAAACTAGACAAATGGGACGCGTTGAACCAACTCATATTGTTGTCTGTTTGAATGCCAAACGTCTACATACAACAAAACATCCTTAAATCATCCCAGATACAAGCGAGTTTTTTTCCACAAACAGCCCGTGCAGGTTGATGTCACTCTCTTAGGCCGTTGTCAACATTAGCTTAACAGCTAAAAAAACACTGACACTTCGCTGACAGTCGACATAATCCCGTTTAAAAGCGAAAAACAATAACAATGGCAGAAAAGCACAAGGCTGTGCTCCATTATATCTTTGTTTATCCTCTGTGTTGAACTTCCCAGCATTGTTTTGTTTGGTTCCTCACTTGCTGCTCGCGAACAACTTCCTATCCACGTAGCACTAACGCAGCCTACAGGTGACGTCAGAGTCACGTCACTAGCCTCCCGTGCACCATTTAGCAAACGCTATTTCTTTCTTTCAATATTTTCTCAAAATTGATATTATGTCATATTTATATGAAAAGATCACCTCCTAAATGAAACAGATATTTTTATTACTTAAAATAAGAAACCCGGATGGACATTGTAAGTGCATTACTATTCGCTTTTTGCTTATGACCTGCAATGTATTTAAACAGATGTCTGAACATCATGCGGTAACAGGCCTACATCAACAAAACTGTGGGACACAGATGAATATTTCTTTTAGGTAATTAAATTACATTTTTTATTATAAAATGTATGAATGTAATGTTTATTTTAAATATGAAAGTACAGTACTAGAGTGTGATTTTAATAAATAATACAAATGTGTTCTTAAAGCAGGGTTTTTCTGCAAACTATGTGGTGTGGCTTTGTAGAGCACTCTGAAGACAGAGACTGTTAGCCAGTCCCAAATTGCCTACCCTACATTTAATGTGTAATGTGTCCAATGTGTCTTAATGAGTAAACGTACTCATAAACCAGGTAACTGAGGTGATATTTCAACTACTTACTTAGGAAAAGGATTGCAAGATGATTGCAGTACTTGTTTAAAATAACATCTGGTTTTTAATTCAACCATAAACAATTGTTTCTACAAGACACTGATGAAAGAAACTGTCAGATGGCATTAACGCACAATAACATAATAAATACATACATACATACATAATTTGTATTTAAAAAAGGAAATTAGATCCACCGAAATGCCTCCATTGCAAAACTATAGCAGTGCAAAACAATGAAACAAGAGACCTCTCCTTTGAGAGATGGACAGACCAATAAAAAAATCTAAACACTAAATACAAACCAATACTACTTGAGTTGAGTATGTGCATGTGACGTAACTAATGACATTTACAGACTGCATTTCCAAGGGCGTTCATTTGGATGACTGCTGCAATAACCACTTATAACTGTTGATTTGAATGAGGCATTTGTCCTATGAGATGAAGTTTAGCTTGAAGAGCACAGTCTGGGGAGTGGTGACATCAGCCACTGCTAGCTCTTGGCCATCCACAAGACCAAGCTCTGTAAATGCAATATGGAGAATGATTCATATGTTATACAACAACAGTAAAATGTCTGAAACATTCTAGTCTCATATGCTACTTTATATCTCAGACGATTTTCAACTACCTTTCAGGGTTTTGCTTAGATTCGGTCGTGTTCTCTCTTCAATAGATGCTACAGTCTGAAAATAAACACAAAAAGGGTATGCATTACATTTTGAATCTGGACTCCATAATGCCAGTACTTTTGTATTCATGACTGCTCTGGTAAATTAGTTTTGTATAACACTTTTAACCTGTAAATAAAGAGTTTTGTTTTTTCCTTCCAAAGTTGTAGTGATAGCAGGTGACTTCATTTGGCTAAAAAAAAAAGTCATAAAAAGAGTTATTACAAACAGAAGAAAACAGGTCAAAATCAGACAGGACAGACAGATAGACAGACAAATTGTGACTCACAGAGATGCACTCTCAGTTAAGTAGTTTAGAACCTCCTGTAGTTTAGCTGAGGGTGAAAACTGCAGGTCCTGTGGCACCTGACTGCAGGCAGAACAATTCTCCTACACATGCAACATGCAAAACATTTAAACCATGTTAATTTTTACACATTTAGCAAAATTTGAAACACATCAGCTAATCACTATTTTTTGTGAAATTAAAGGTTTGTGCCTTGTTAACTTAACCAAACTTAACAAACATTAAATGACATGAGGGTGAGTAAATGATGACAATTTTCATTTTTGGATGAACTGTCCCTTTAAGTACCTAGCTATATCACACAATAGGGATTTAAAAATGACTGACCTTTCTCTCAGCTTCAAAGGTGTATGTGTACAGCCCGTCAACATCATTGAACACCAGGTAGTTGTTCAAGGGAACGTAGGCACTATTCAGCAGAAGTAAAGAAAATATAAGGAACAATAATGAAAATGGAATTTCTATATCCTCTTCTGTGAAATATGCCAGTATGACTTACCTTGTGGCAATTTTGAAAACCTCTGTGGCGCAAGCAGCTGTATTGTGCAAGAAATTTTCAGTTAAATCTCAAATATCAAAATTCTTTTAAACATAAAAATCTTGCAAAGATCAATGAGTATTGTCTTGTTAGCATACCAGCAATAACAGCATTTGTGGAAGCCACAGCCGGAATTATTCTCTTCACAACTCCTGAAATACAAGTATAGTAATATAGCCTGTCTAAAGTTACAAAGCCCCCACTCTAAAACAATATAAGAAATGGTAATAGTTATGCTTGTGGTATTTTCATATACATTTCATGATTTGAGATTTTGTCTAAGCATAAAGACCCACTGACCAGAGCTGCATTATACGCAGCATCATGAGCCTATGTTGATCGTAGAGACCATTTGGTGCTACAATGTACTTAGGCTTACAATGCTTTTGAGAAACGCAGCCCAGGCCTCTCTCACTCACCCTGGGTGAGTCTGTAAGTGACCCCTGTGATGCTGAACTCTGCTGCTCTCTCCAGAGATTTCTGGTACACCCACTGGATGTGCTCTGGGTCATCCCCATCAAGTGCAACATCATCTGAAGACAACATATAGCTCACCATATAGACATCACATAACATTGCATAGTACTTGCATTGCCCTAAAACTGCAATGACATTATACCTCCAAAAGGCTTGTCTTTGGGCCATAGCAGCACACGGACGTACTCAACACAATGTTCAGGTAACCGTGGCATAGAGGCTATAGTGCACATTGGAAAGTTGATCTAAAAAGAAGACAAAAGTGACTTACAGACAAAACCTTTTATTTTTTATAATTTAACATAAAATGAAGGTGAAAACAGCATGGATTTGAATAAGACATTTCAGACAGCTTCTGAAGAAAAAGATAAAGCTCCAGTATGAATCACACCTGTGGGGGGTAGAGCTCCAGGGTGCAGTCGATGCAAGCTGTCATTCCTGGAAGAATGACTCGTGCATTGCCTTTAAAACCTTCTGTACCTCCATCTATTAGAGGAATGATGGAGCTGGGGTCCAGAACACCATCTTCATAGATCAGCAGGGACAGCTGACAAACACAAAGCCAGATGCATAAACTACAAGCACTTTTTACAGCACAAAAACACAGAATGCCTATACAGAATTCCATACATATACAGGCAGTTGTACATTAAACACATACCAGCATTCCATTCATCCATCTCCTGGCAACAACAGAATCCAGACCACAGACCACTATGTGAAATTCTATGCAGGAACACAGCATTAGAATTAAACATCACATAAAAACACTTCCCACACAAACTTGTTACATGTTATAAGATTGTAAGTTGTAATTACGCTTGTAAAATGCCTCATCCAAGTGTTGAATTTTCTTGAAATGCCTGTAGTGCTAATTAAGGAAACATAACATAAACACACACAGCTGACAAACACAAAGCCAGATGCATTAACTCTAAGCACTTTTCACATGCCAATACAGATACAATACAGATATGTGCCAATATGTGTATTCTCTGGGATTTGAACCCCTGACTTGCATCGCTAATGCAATGTTCTACCAATTGAGTTACAGGAGCAACATTTTGTTACATTTCAACCTGGCAGCGCATCTCAAAGTATACTACAGTGTTCTACAGAAGCCATTACAGCATAGAGTACTATATAACAATTTAAAGACCAGGCAAAGTTTGGTACATTTGTATAGAGGGATACGGGACAACATTGCATCCTGCGATTCTGCCGTTTACGAATTCTGCTGCAACCTCTGCCTTTGGTCGCCCTACATCTTTAGGTCTGCAGATACAACAGAGAGAAGTTTGCATTCGTAAATAGTAAATACAGAACAGCTTTCTCACTAACCATTTAAAAAAACAGGTTTGAAGATTACAACAGCTGATTTAGACTAACCTGAACAGGAACTGTCTGTTGAGGTTGGAAACATCAATAGTGTCCATGTCCACCACATGAATGTGTCGAAAACCTGATAAGGCCTTTGTGATAAAATTGTACCATACATGAGTTTGACAGTAACCTAAACTCATGGATTAGATGTTAAATGACAAAAGTCATCCAACCTGTCTACACATACATGCCCAGCAAATACTCAGCAATCAGCCTCTTTGCAACTACAGAACGTATACAGTAATAACAGTTGTTAAACATTTTTAACATGGCAACAGGAACTGTACCAGATCTTTGAGCAGCTCACATCCAAGTCCACCAGCTCCAATAACCAGAATTTTGCATGTGTCCAATAAAAACTGGAGAGACTGAAAGAAGATGAGCAGTTAATGAACAACAAGAAAACTGATCTTGGACTGCTGATCTATATAGTAAGCAGTAACATTATTGCAGAATAACTGACCCTGAATCAAATTTCCTGCAAGTAGCCAAAAGGGTGAGCAAAAGAAACATAAAACTTAGTGCATAATTAGGGGTGACGCAATAGTTTCATAAAGGGTCATTTATGATATTACAAGATTATAATGTATAGATGATATTAATGATATCTATACATGGAATCATGGTATAAAGGTGTGCTGTGTCATACCTCAGTGCTGGGTTCAAAGTCAGGATGAGTAAACGGTCCAGCTCTCTCTAAGAACTTTATGACGTGGTCCCATCTTCCCTGCCAGTCACCTTGGTCCACACTTCCTCCATCCACAACCATACTACATCAAAACAAATTTAACACAAAATAATCACTTGACTACACCACAAACTCATCGCTCAGATTGTGTCAAACAATTATACTACACAAAAACAAAACATAATACAAACTAACCTAATGAGTGTAAAATGCACTGTAGGTGGACTTCTTAATAACTACAAAACTGCATCTTACATTAAGTGTTATGACAACAAGGTAATGGCAGTGTTTGGAGGTTTCGCAAGCATTTATTTTCTAGCTTTGAGCTAGATTATACAGTATTTATGTGTGGTTAGCTGTTCATAAAACAATCTGAACAGTATCTGCATAACAGATAAGGCTGATTTTAACACCTCCCAAACCTGCAGGCTGCAGCTAAATTATCGTCTTTCATTTCACTAACTTCTCATTCAGCTCCTCTATTCGCCTTCTTTTCTTCTCCCTAAAAAGAGAGAATAAAAGAAGGTTCAATTCATATTCTTCTACTCGCAAGATAAAGTCCTTGCGTCCTGTTGATTGAACTACAAGCACTGTTACGAGGGATTTATTTTCAGTTGTGTATAAAATATCACTTACGGCTCTTCTCCTTCCGCCATATTGTCAAAAACACGTAAAGTGAAGCGCGCAATCTCATGAGAAAGAAATGCGGTCCACCTGACGCACGCGTTTATTTTCAAAATAAAAGTCTCGATGCTCGACTAAAGGAATAGATAAATATAACATGTTTCTTCAATCATCTAGCCGCCCTCATATCATCCCAAACCTATATGTCTTTTTTATCTTCTGTGGAACACAATATAAGATATTGTGGGAAATTATTTTTGAGAAATATTTTGTGTTCATTCAAGCACTGCTGTCTGGTTACCAACATTAAAAAATCTTGTGTGTTTCTATAGAAGCAAAAAGTCATACAGGTGTGAAATGATATGAGGGTGAGTAAATGACAGAAGAATTTTCATTTTGGGTGAACTATCTACCCAGATACCAACTGTTTGGCATGGAATTCAATGTGAATTGAAGCACAATTGAAATGTGATTATAACACTTTTAAAACTCTCAAAATCAGATTTAACCCCATGTATACTCATTGGCAATGTGTGTATTCAGTGCTCGACATACTGAAATGCAAAGTCAATTTGAATCACTTTCAGCTGTAATTTAAATTGGACAGTTTTACTGTCCAATAAATAATACTGTCAATATGTTGATATTTGATATAACATTTCAACTTCAGGACATTTTGGGCTTTTATTGTGTTCATTAGGCACCTGATGAACAAGCTGGGCAACTTTATGCACTGAGCCCAGAAGCAAAGCAATATTTTATGTAATTCACCTGTTAAGATTCCACTTACTAATAAACAGTTCCAGGTACATTTATTAGACAGAACAAAAACATGCTTGATAACACCCTCTGCATGTTTTTCTGAATATCCTTTGGCTGTGCATGCTTTATTCTTTCTGATTTACACAGTTACATTCAATAGAACTGCTGTTGTATGGATCACTTTCATTTAATACCTTTTGTGAAGTTTATTGGAGCTTGACAATCTATTGCATGGAAAAGAGTGGCCTAAATATTCTTTAAAATGTCACCTCTTGGTGTCTACTGAAGAAAGTCATATGGTTTTAGAACAACATACAGGTGAACTGATCCTAAGTATTGTATATGATTACTGCAAAATAGAGCAAAAATACCTACATCTGTTCAGTTTTATCATGCATTAATATTAAAATCAGGAAAGGCTATTTTTTCTAGAAACGTTTTTTGTTATGCTGGTTAAACGTCTCTCCACATCCTGATAGCAGTCAAGTGAATGGTCCAAATGACCACAAAATGTTCGTTCTTAAAGCAGGATATCAGTGAAGACAAAATGTTGACACTGTGATTAGCCTTGACAGGCCTTGATTGATAACATTTCAATATCTTTCTTTCTTTTTCTTTCTCTATTTGTGCCTTTGCTGTTAAAAGTGTATACATGCAGTATATACATTTCTTTTAAGGAACTATTGATGAGGTTTATTCAGCCTTATTAAATATATTTGAGATGAATAAACACAGTTAATTGGATATGACATATTATAATATATAAATATATATATATATATATATATATATATATATATATATATATATATATATATATATATATATAGTCTAATACTTAGAGATATTTTGTCATGCTTAGAGAATGAAACTTAGAAAAAGGTAAGATATCTGATAAAACATACCGTACATGCATTTTTGCCAACAAGATGTACCACACAATTTTTCTTTGTAAAAAAAGTTTTTTGTAAGTTACCATTGTAATTATTTATTAAAATATGATTAGCAATTGTATTTTATAGGTGTATTTGCTTTGGATATTAGCAATGTAATACAATGTGTGAATTGTCAAAGTCAAACCGATAAGATCCCAAGACCCACAGATTGACAATATTGTTTGATTATGTAGGGCAACTGTGATTTTAGGCATTCATGTAACATTTGAGCTGAATGATTACTGACAAATATCACAGCTATAATATATCGAACTGACAATTTGTTTTGAAAGTCCTGATGGCAACATGCACTTTTTTAAAACACAATTTAAAACTGAAGCCAGGTGCCTAGCTGTTACCTAGCTATTAAACCTGTAAGTGCAATTTCATCAAGGCTCTGTTCACTAGTTAGGGATTAGGTGACTGTGTCGTTTTAAGTCTACTTATTTTACTGAGAACTCTGAGCAGCTTCTTCCTATAATTGTTCTTTGTTCTATGCATGAGTCATTGCCACACAAAAGTGTTTGTGGTGTGTGTGTATGATGTCTGTCAGCAAGTGCATAATTAGTGAAATTAGTCTGTCTGTCTAGAAAGCTTGTCATATAACTATGTGCTCAAGCAAAATATGTGCATGTGCATGTGCATGTACATTCTTAATAAGCACAAATTGTACAACTTGCATTAAGTTGTGTATATTAAGCACCCATATTCCCTGCTCAATGCTAGCATTTTTGTTTAATTTCTAGCATTTATATACTATGATAAATGGCAATTTTTGCCATTCTTAAGAGCTTTCTTAAGAGCTGCAATATTAAACATAAATGTTTCAGCACAAACTAGTAAGTTAGTATATTATAACTGCAAAAGCAAACACTCATATTTCTATTAAGAGCTGGTAAGATGATAATTAGCATAGGTAGTAAATGCGCATCTCACTTTAAATAAAATGTTTAAAAAATAAATAGTATAAACCGAATCTGTAGTCTTGGACACCTGATTCTTTCTAAATATACTGAATGGCTTGCTTAGAGTACACTTTAAAAGACATCCAGTTGTGTTGTCGGAATACAGTATTCCTGTATACCGATTTTGATATTTAATTGTTCAGTGTTCTGCTGATGGCACGACACATGCAAATGTCAGAAGATAAAAAACATTGTGGTTTACTTAAAAGAGAAATATTTACAAGTATAAAAGCAGTCCTGGTACACTTCGCTCTTTTAGCTCATTCATTCTTTGGAAATGTTATAATCTGGAATACATATTTTCATCTGACAATTCTAACAATGCCTACAACCCTGTAAGGCAACATTTACATAATTTCACCATTTACAACGTACATAATTGGGAAATCACCCAAGACTTTGCAAAGACTAACCCCCCAAATGGAGCAATGTCCTTCTTCAAGTGTTGTCACACCTGGAAGGGGTACTCTTGCAAGTAAAGCAACAGTGGGCGTGGCAATGGCAGTTTTGCATGGCAATCAGTGTGTCTGTTTATAGCAAGACGTGTGAGATGTTGTAATGTTGGAAAGGCCTGAGGCCTGTGCAGAGGTTTTCTGAGTTTGAGCAGAACCGCATTGTCTTTCGACACCACCTGGTGTTCTTCTGATATCTTCTTCACCTCTTCCCCTTGACTAGTGGACACATAATGCTGCAGAAGACTAGGAATAGCAGGAAAGGACAACAGGCAAGGTCGGGCTGTGAAGCTGGAATCGAGGCGAAATTGGCCGCTGTCGTATTCTATCCGGATATTAGTCGGGCCTCTGCAAGTCTTTACTGAGAGGGTGAAGAGGTAGAGCGGATGGCTACTGTCACGCACAAGAAAAGCCCCTTCTGATGCACAAATGAGGGCATCCCTTGCCTCACTGGCTGTCATGCTACCCCAGTACCACCCTGGAATATAAAAAGAACCATTAACTAATATGACATACATTAAGGTAATTTTATATATGCATATATATACATGAAGAAGTTATCCAGAAATTGCTCAGAGAAAGATATGCTGAAACTAAGAATATGACTTAGCAGGCAATATTACACATAAGCTCCAACCATTGTTCAAATGATGAGAGAGGCGTTGACGTCTATTGCCTCAGAATAATTACACATCATGAAATGACAGTCGCCATTGTGTCTAAGGGACTAATAGACTGTTCTTAGACATTAACTCTTTACACAGTCTGCTCAAAGATTCTGCATAAAGACACAATGACACATATAAGCCAGACTATATTATCCCTGCTCTGACCCACCTCAGCCCCTAGCATCAATACCACTTCTGAAGTTTTACAACTGTATTAATAATAATAAAAAAAAAATTATGTAAAAATGTCCCTTTTAATGGCAAGAGTTTACAAGACTTTGCAAGATAGAGACCTGAGGTGTGTAGGTGCTGAAAGGTAATGGTTATGAAGTGCAGGTCCTCAGCAGTAGCCCATGGTAAAGACATGTTGGAGGAATTGGGTTGTGCTCGGGGTCGATGGCTCTGATGAACTTCAGACTCTTCCCTCTCATTCTGAGTATTTGTCCCCCTAACAACCCTTCTGAAGGTAGCCCAGGCAACAGAGTCTTCCTATGGAGGACAGAACACTCTTCTTAAGAATAATTTATTGCATCACAACCTTAAGTAAATAAACACTTTCTAGACACTTTTCTTAAAATTCACAATGTGAAGTGAGAAATCACAGATGAAAGTACAAAGGTTAAAGAAACATTTCTGTGTTTTCTATATCATCCTTTTAGAATTTATAAATTCAACTAAACGTAAAGAAAAACAAATCAAAGAAGTAAAATGTGTCTACCTAAAAAAGTACTCACAATCTATTTAAACATCGCGGCAAACTTTAAAATGTACGCAAAACAGCAGAGTAAACAACAGAGTTTACAAGACAACAAATCCAACACGCAGACATGTGATTAAATCCGTAAAGGAAACGTTTTAAATCTTACTGAAATTTTGCTGAAAAGCTTTTTTAGCTAGAAATAAATAACAGTGTAACCAGTTTAGCATTTAAAATAAACCAAAAAGAATGCAGTTTAAAATAAGAAGCTGAACTTTAGGCCTGAACAAAACAGCTACACGTCAGGGGAATGCTTAATACGTGTTCTGGTTTTAAAACTGACGTTTACATTTTGTCTTATACTATTTTAACATTAACATTAAGAAATGATCAGTAAACATCCCGTGCATGTTTTTGCTCCCCAGTGAGCATTGCATCATTAAAAAAACACACACACAGTGTACAACAAAATGTCCCATTTCGAAACATCCAAACCAGCATAATAGGATGTGTTAAACAAGAGCAAATAGAAAAAGGAATTCATTGTTAACATGTAAGACGATCGTATTTTTTCTACAACTAATCTTATGGGTGAACCTATCAAACACGTTTGGTTACTAATGCAGTCACGCAGTTTCTAAGAAAGTAAAAGCAATGTTGAATCTAGGCACAAATGTAAGATTTCTTACCTTTGTGGGCATAAAATCGTCACCTTCGGTCCACCGATAGACAGTTCAGCGTGCAATGAGAGTTTAAAGATTTCGGATAGGCTGTAATATTCACACGAATCCAAGTGCGGTTTGGTGCCAAAGAGTCTGACATTGTTCCGGCACGACTCCAATGGCGATAAACCGCCTGCAAACAGGGGCAATCTGGTCAATACATTAACATTTTAGGTTTGCAATAATCCCTAATCTTGTTTTACACGAAAGAACCTTCTCTATAAAATATTCTCCAGGGAAACGCGGAGGGAGCTCGAATTTAACGCGAACCCCCAAAAACAAGCTTACAAGTAATCTAACCAAGATCAAGTCGCATAGGTTGTTTTGTTGGCTGGACTATCATTCGTCTAAAAAACAGCACCGAGAAACGCCTTTGCAGTGCATTTGGTTTTTTTATGGGTCGACGAGCTTTCTAGGAATTTCATTCCAAGAAGTGCGCCGCATCTCCGCGCTCACGGCCTCATCAGCGGGCGCTTCGCTTTTCGCAGAACTGCGCTCTCGCCCCTCTCTGCGATTCCATTGGCTGTCGTGACCCGTCGACAAAGCGCCCCGGCCGGTTTCAGCTGCGGATCACTTTCCTGGTAAAGGCTTTCCAGGAACACCGAAGCAGTCGCTGAAATTGACCTCTGCGCTGGCTGCATGTACTGAGAGAGCATTGAGCATGCTATGATTTGTGGAAGGTGTCTTCAAGGTAAACGCACGTTGAGTTTGTTTCCTGAAAACGCGCATTGTCACACTGTTACCGCTTAATAACAGTTAATAACATCTAATGTCGAGGTTACTGAGAGCTGCGGTTGGATCAGTTCTTGCATTGATCTAAACGTAATGCCATGACACTTTATAGTGTCACTTTTATGAGATTCTGGTTGTTAAGATGTTAACATGAACTGACTTTGAACACTTCTTCCACAGTACTAATCTTTGTTAATGTTAATTTTAACATTTACTGATTCACCTTTTAAAATTAAAAATGGTATTGTTAACATCAACCTGCAATTAACTAAGGTGAATGAACAGTTATGTTTGTATTATCTAAACTTAACAAAGATTAAGAAATGCTGTACAAAATACATTGTTCACTGTTAGTTTATGCTAGCTAATGCATTAACTTATGTTACAACACCTAAAGCGCTTAGTTAGACAAAAAGGAGATGTACAATAGATTAATCAATTCTATTTTAATTTTAACATAAAAATCAATCTAAACACCTTGAAAACCAGGTATAAATGAGTTTTTAAAGTGAAAGTAGTGAAACTACTTAAGAGTAGTTACAGTCTAAAATAAAAAATAATTAACAACAACAATGATAAATCAGATGTGAAACAGGCTACAGATTACTGAGAGTGAAATGCAACATTATGTATCAGATGTCATTTTATTTTGACAGTATTCAGTCTAGCTCTCATCTCCATTCTCTCCTGCTCCTCTGATTACACACATATTCCCTCGTTTCCCTATACGGCCCTTTGGCTTGGTGAAGGCTTGTTTTAGAGCATGTTGCTTTGAGTACACCTCCTCATACAGGAAATCTTCTGTCAGCCCCTCTCCACTTTCAATCTCCATCTGCACATATATGAACAAAATAACAGAAATGACACTTTTTTACACATATAGGATACCAAGTAGAACCTGAAAGTGTTTTTTCCTGTTTCCACAATTAGTTAAAGGAGGTTAAGCTTAGCTGTTTTCAGTTTTGGTTGAAATGTCCAAATGAAGTATAAAACCCACCCATTTGTGTGATTTTGCATTTTTATAAAAAAAATACATAGCTGATAAACATCAAAGTAAAAAAAAAACAGGGAAAATATATAGAAAACAGAATAATCTAAAAATTTACAATAAAACATACAATAAAATTATTTATTTGTCTTTCTGCCAAGTGGTAAGTAGGGCTCAAATGAGTAATTGCTTCCTGTGCATCACAATTGTACATTTATGCATTTGGCAAACGCTATTATCCAAAGAAATTTTATCAGTGTGTGTTTCCTGGGAATTGAACCCATGACCTTTGCATTGCTGATGCAGTGATCTACCATTTGCACTACAGGAACACACAAAATTAGGTAGTAACAGGGTTGTATGCAAAAAGTGGGACGCAACATTTTGGTAAATAAATTGCTAGTTATTTTATTAATTTTAAAATGATAACATTTAATGGGTTCAGAAAAAAAATGTCATGCTTTTTTCTTACTTTTCGGATTAATTTTCTGTGTATTTCATTGTTATTACCTTTTTGGCGATCTCTATGTGATAGTCTCTTTCCACCTCACCCAGCAGTCGATTCTTACAGCTGGAGTATAGCATCCTTTCTTTAATGCTACAGCTATATCCAGGCATGGAGTAGATGAAAACTGGTCCATTTATTCAAAACACAAACATGACACACATTAGATTTGTAAAAAAAAAACGAAGATGGAGCTTTATTATTTAAATATGATTTTAAAGGTCAGAAGACAAGAGCATATTTGAGTAGTTAAAGGAAAAGTCTGCTTTCTCGTTTCTTTCAAAAACACATTGTTTTACTTCAGAAGACATTTATTAACCTACTGGAGTCGTATGGATTACTTTTATGCTGAATGAATGTTGTTTTTGGAGTGTCAAAATCTCAGGCACTATTTAAAGCCCTTACAAAGCTAGAAGGCCAGGATATTATTTAATATAACTCTAAAAGTCATACACATCTGGCATGAAGGTGAATAAATTATGAGATGCTTTTCATTTTTGTGTAAACTATACCTTTAAGAAAAATGTCTTCATCAGAGGATTAAGGTAAAACAGCAAACGGCTGAACAGTCGTTTCTTTAAGGCAATGAATCTCAACCTTTTTGACTTCAAAGCCTCACTATTGTCCAGGAAATCCCATTGTTTTTTTAGCTTATTTTAATGCTTGTTTTGTCTTATTTTTAATAATTTTCAGTCATCTTGAGGCCCACTTGGAAGTTTGTTGGGGCCCCCTAGTGGGCCCAGGCCACCTGCTTGAGAAACACGGCTTTAACGGTTTTGTACTAACCTACAGCTTCCATTGCCTGTCCTTGGTGGGCATGTTTGTACAGAAACAAGTGGTACCGTGGGGCATCAGTCGGGATTCTGCTCGGCAGCTCTTCTGCCTCTGTAGGACTAGTGTGGACAAGCTCAATCGTCTCTCTTTCTGTGTCCAGCCTCTTGGAGACCACAAAGTAAAGTCAGTGCTTTGTATATAGTTGTTATGCTAAAATATATTATGATAAAAATATTACATTGCTAAAAATAATTTTTGTTTTGTAAAGTTCTGCAGAATGAACAATCAAAACCAGAACAGCATCATTAAAGTATTTTCTACTATATTATAATAAAATTAAATAATATGTAACCCCATGAACATTGTGCTGAAAATTCATTCTTATTATGTGTATTCAGCTATGTGTTTTATACTTACTAGTTGAATGTAATTGATGTTTTTGTGTTTAAGTTGCTGTAAAGCATGTTTAGCCTCCTGTTGTAATGGGAACGCTAAACCCTGCAGAGTTGCATTTTTAGTCTCCACACTAATCTCTGTCTGTATCAGAAACACATATAACAGACGCACAACAATTTAGTATCATTATAGTCAGTGCAAACCAAAAGACAAAACATAAATCAAATTAAACAACAGAAAAAACAGGTAAAAAGCAGAAATCTGTGATAATACCCACAATCACATTATCACATTATTATTAGTCATTTCACAGACAGTTAAAAGTTTGTACTTCAAAAGAGAATAAAACTTCACCTGAGTAACTTAATAACCATAAACATTTCTGTGTGATTCACTCTTTGAACACTCTTTCTTTTTTTGAACACTCACAATATACAGTTCACTAAGAGGCCATGTCATGCACCTAATAAATGACTGACTTTTGACTTGATTTCCATGTACTGCCTCATTTAAGACCCAAACTACTGCAGGTGATTTTCACTTCATTTAAATTTGTGGAGGCCCAAATGTACATTTTTCCCCCAAATGTTTTTATTAATATTAATATTTCTAATTTGATTGCTGAAAGAAAGCTGGGGCTACCTTTGCTCGTCCGCTTACAGTGACATCTTGTCTTTGCTCATCCTAAATAAAAATGTACAAACATTTAGAGTTCAGTTTATAGTCCCCTTAGTAACATTCTTAAGAACACCATGAATCATCAGAAACTCACCTGTGCGACTTTATCCTGTCAGGTTCATCACCAAAAAATATATTATTTTATTAGATATAAAAGAATTTAAGCACTGATTTTTACAACTTTTTAAATAAAGCAACATACACATTTTTAAACTTCCTCACCTTTGTTATTTTAATCTGATGGAGCTGCTGCTCAGCTGTTGTGAGGGTGGTGGGGCTGGAGGATAGGTGTTGTAGGTAACCTTGAAAACAGATGTCTTCCTGCAAGTCATAATAGGAGACAGTACTTAAAACAGAACAAAACAGACGGGTAGAGGTCCATGTTAAGGACAACGTTATCAGATAATATTAAATCATTTTAGTCTACATATTAATATGTCTACACACCTGGACTGTTCCAAACAGTTCATCTTTGAAGTGATTTTTGCCAAACTCTTTCTTTAGTGTGGCTCGCGTAGCAGCATACACCATTTTTAACCTCACCTGTGTAGTGCATAATGTATTTTAAACCCAGGGAGCTAAAGGGGAACATTTATAATACTAATTAACAAGCAGAAATGTCTAATAGTGACAGTGTGAGGGTGAGAGTTTGTACTTAGTGCACACATCTGACTTAACATGTTTTTTCACTCACTGGTGATTGGTCTGGTGACCAAGCGATAAAGAGCCACTCATAGCCCAGCTGATTCTGTGAGTCTAGACGGTAAAGGATATAACAGGGTTCTTGAGTGTCCAGTATGGGCAAGACACAAGCATCATAGTCCTGATCCCAGCTCTGAGACGCCTCTCGATACACTCCCAGCACCAGCTGCTCTGAAACACACACAGACAGATACACACATGCATATTTCATAACACACACCCTGACTGCTTTCTGTAGCCCCACATAAATGCTATGAATATCAGTCTGTGTCCAAAAGCAACACTGTGTCATGAAGCTGATATCACAACTAGTGTGTATAACATTCCACCTCTGGTTTACCTTCAGCATTTACTTGAAGTCAACAGGTGACTTAAATATCTTATGCCATAACAGTTTTCTGGGGTAAACTCCTCTTGACACATTTAAAATGTATGAACTTCAATGTATCAGTGCAAGTGGCAATTATTTTAAAGAAAGCCAGAACAGAAAATCTGCTGGGACACTTGTGTGAACTTTCAGGGAAAGTGGCTTCATACACTGACAAAAAATTACTGTGGGAGTCTGGTATAAAAGTCATTGTAAACATAGCTCTGTAATGTGAAGTTACGAACCAGGTTTAGCATTATTTGTTTGCAGATGCCATTTGGTTTGTCATTCTGTTATTTACTTTTTAATTATAGCTTACATGTCCAAATCACAAGATCTTTTTGCCCCAACAAAACCACCATGAGGGTGTTTAAATAATCAAATGTGCATAGATAAATATTCTGTATACACACAGAACAAATTCTTCAACTCACCGCTCCTGATAACTATCTTCACCAGTCGGACAGCTCTCCTTCTTGCCTTCACAAGAAAGTCCTTCAAATCTGCAGATGCTGATTTTAACAGAGAAGTGTACAGCATATGACAAGAGGACAACGAGTCACACTGGGTAAAACAGTAAGAGAAATGAAGAATTATCCACATTGTACGCATTTCTTTAGTCATTAAGAATAAATGAAAAGACTTTGCTTCATACCATAGTGTTAGACAGTTCATAGTGTTGGTGAACCATCACATATGTTTTTGCAAGACAGCAAACATAAAAATGAATGAAACAAAGGGAATTTTACACAGCTTCCATGCTGTGACCTGTGCCTCAGTCTTGGCTGCACCATGGTAACCAGGCATCAGGACTCATAAATGATGTAGATGCAGGTGAGATGGATGAGGAGCGGCGCTTCCGCCCATAGGATTAAATTACCTCCCATCATCATTTAGATAAAACAAAGCCTAATATTATCTCTCCATTACCAACCTATATGATCAACACCAAAAGCTTGTTTATTAGAACCCTAAATTAAGCTTAGCCATAAATATATCCTTTTGCCTTCAGATTTACACAGGAAAATCTGAGAAAAATCTTAAATAAACTAATGCTGTACACATTGACTGACACTACAACCTATATCTGTAGCCAAACAAGTGTCATTCCAAACCAACTAAAATCTAACTTTGATTTTGCCTTTATTGTGTGTCATCATAAAGCTGATATAAGCAATAAATAAAACTTCCCAAACATTCTATTGCTATACGAGAATCAGTTATAGTGATACAGAGGATAAAATAAATTATAGTGTTTTTATTCAAATATTATTCATCTACATAAATGAATTGCAGTCTGAAGTGATACAAAGATCTAATTTTGCTTACCATGTATTCCCGTCTGGTGCGACATTTTAAACAGTTTTAAGTCAGTCAGAAATCCAGGATTCAATCTTCCACGGTGTCTTCCTATTGTCTTGAGTGGGGCTGGTTATGTGTACTACCACTGTGCCCAGCAGTCTGGTCCAACTCACTTCCATACAATGACATCAACGCCACTTAAGCATCTTTACTCAGGGAATCCTATTTGAAACTTGATCTGCGGAACTGAGGAAGATGTGTAGCATAATATTACACCTGTCAGGAGATGGGTTCCAGTAAACGACCTATCTAGAATTATTTACCTATCAGTGGGGGCCCTGGAGGAGTATAACGTAGATAAAAGCACTTGCTGCCTGTGCTGAGCTGCACTGAAGCTTTGGATGGTGCAATTTTCAGGAATAAAATGAAATGCTCTACCTGAGAGTCTATGTATTCTCTGTCTTTCTCAGTCCTCCTCAAACACCCCATTTGTGAAAAGAAATGGCACATTATCACTTACACACACTGAGGACCTGATAGGAGCATATAAACCAGCCTCTGGCCTGTAAGAGCTCAAATTCCACCACCCTGACATGAGATCCCATGCAGGCGGCTGCCCACCAACCAGCAGGAAGTTGTTCATTTAGATAACCAAAACAGCTGTGGAAAAGCCACTACAAGTACTAAATGATCTCAATGTGCCTCATTTTGACATTTTTCATGCGGCGTATGTCATCTGAAAGTATTTGCTGCAAAAGTTGAAGTGCATGGGTATGGACTTCCATTTTGTTTTTCCTATGAATGCATAGAAAGAATAGAACAATATAAATAAATATTATATTAATAGATATATTAAAAGCAGAGAAAGAGAGAACATACCTGAGGGTTTGTAAGTGATGACTTCATGTTTAATTAACTCAGCTGTGAGCACACAAACTCAGCCATTATTCATTATTTACACACAGCCCTCCCTCTAATAATACACTACTGTACACACAAACTGTTTCCCCTCACATACACTAAACATGATTCTTAATTCTTTCTCTTTTTACTTTTATAAGTACAACAAAACATTGTCCAGCTTGACCAATGACAAATCTAAGAAAATGCTGTTTTATTAATTTATTTATACAGCTGCCAGCCTGGTCATTTAAACGTGCTCGGGACAATTAACGGAGTAAAACCACACTATTGTTTACGGTAGACAATGAAACTTATATTATGAAGTGGTGTCTTTTAATTGTGCGTTTTGACTAAAACAGCCAATGATTAAAAAAAATAGGGATTAAAACAGCAGCAGATATGGCCAAAAGTATTCGTAGTAGACCGACAAATACCAAAAAGAGGTTCGTCGAGGCTGTTTTTGCATCTCCAGACTGTTTGAACCGAAATGATTTCATGTGAAACACTTTTAATGCTCCGTCTTCTCTGGTTTCCATCTTAAAGGTTCCGGTCTCCCCTGTACAGAGAAGAGGACGTGAATGCAAACAGTTCAGTCAGCGACTGCACAATCTGTGCAACTTAGTGTATTTGCCAAAGCAATTTACAGTAGCATCTTTTATCAAGACCAAAATATACTTGCTATAAATAAACCATATAGTGTGTCTATAGTAAGTATGATGTCTCATTAAAGGATGGCCTTTACATCTTCCCTGCAATTACAAATCTGATATTGTGTGTGAGGTTTTTAAAAAACATATAGTATAAAACATAATTTTGTTCTGACTTTCATCGATGTGAATGGTACCAGAAACTGCATTGTTGTATGCCTGCCTTAGCTGGCTAAGATAACTGAGTGCATACAGGCAGGATCAACTTTTCACATCTGTCAGAGTCTGGAAAAAATAAGCCACTGGAGTTTTGATTTTAGCAAAGAAAAATCAAACAAAGAAACAAAGAAAAGCTGCAGAACGTGCAAACACTCATCAGATCTCACCAAACAGAAAACATCTGTAAGTTAAAATTTTGAACTTCAATAACTGTATTTGTTGCATGTCTACATTTAAATATATTATGATATATATTACTGTTTGTCTCACTTTGACATTTGCATAATAGAAAGGGAAATTATAGGACCCCACCCACACAAAACATTTTTGCAGTATTGAGTGTTAGACAGCAACATTGAGTGTTAGACAGCACCATTGGCTGCAGCTTGGTGGAACTGCAAACTGTCACAGTGTAAAAACCAAATTGAAACCAAGAGTTATTCCTAATTTTGACCAGATGCATATTATAATATTTCAGGAGTTATTAAGTAACTCAGAGTGCACATGGCTCATGCTTTGACCTGCCTCATTCTGGAAAACCATATGCTAACTGAAACAAACTAGCACCCCAGGTAGAATAAATACAACTTCAGAATAGGTATTTCTGAAACCTATTTCCAGATTATGGAAATAGGTTTTAGGAATACAACTACCAGATAGCTACCATAGATTAATTCTTATTTAACCCAGGATTGTTTAAAATGGATAGGACAGAAACAATGCAAAAGCCATTTGTCAACAAATTATAGCTCTAGTTTTTAATAAGAGCATTTGTGTAGTCAAATGTAGCAGGTTTTGTGTTAATAATGAATTACAAAGTGGTATAGTGTTTTCTTAAGACATGACTCATTGTCACGTTTGAAGACTGAGCATAGGTCTCACATTTCTGATCACAAAAATGGCTGAATCTGGTGCAGAGTAAAATCCGATACCTCCCTCTTTACCTGCACTCCCCAAGGACCGTCCTGCCAGAGGTCAAAGGTATCATGCCCTCTTCCTAAATGTTTCAACACTGAAGAGACTACAGATCCCACTACCACAATAGGGATATGATGGATCACAAATGTATCACACAGCTACAAACTTTTTTGAAAAGTTACTGATCAAATGCATTGAGGTTATGAGGACTTTGTTTCATCATTGCAGGAAAAGGTTATGATAAAGCAACAGGATATTTGATTTTGTGTGAAGTTCTTATATGACATTTTGACGTTCAAATTGCAAACTTTGATAAAAAGAAATCGGTAAATGTTTTATAGAAGATGATTGTGACATGAGCAGAAAACAAATCCTGTGCCTCTTAAATGTGAAACAATTCTTGCTTAAACTGTTGTATTCAATGCAACAAATTACAAAATGCTTTCATAAACAATTTACACAGAAACTTATGTTTCAACAAGGCTGTGTGTTCAAATGTTCTAGATTTGTGTGGGGGAATTGTCCAAAGACAGAAGGAGTCAAGGAAGACACGCAATTACAGGAATTCGCTGTACAAAAAGGCATGTTTGAAAACACAGGCTTCAATTCTCCAGCACCACTATAATAGCAATACATATTAGGTTACCATAGATGCAGTTATGTATTTTTTATAAAAAAAATAAAAACAAAACCAAAACATCCTCATGTATAATACACTCTTCAGGTATGTGGACTTTTGGGAGTAAGGGGTTTTGTTAAATGTTTATGTTAAATGTGGATGAGGCCATGTTTGTAAGTGTATACAAGTGACCTTCGCATGATTTTCAAGGCCATTGCCAAGAAATGACAGATTTGTGATATTAAAACCATCAGATCCTTTCAGTTCAGCACAAAAAAAACTAAGCATTTGGAAATGGGATGTAGTGCAACATACATAGCATGGAGAGAAAACGCACAAAACAAGATCTGGGCCAATAAGTTTCAATAATCATTAAGAGAACATACAAAGAAATAGGCTTCTGTATCTAAAAAAAAAAAAAGGCTTGAGCATCCAGTTGAAAACCTCTTTGCCCTCCACAGATGAATAAAAGGAGACTGCAAAGGCAACATATTCAGTCTCTCTGAGAAAAGAGAGTAGGGAGCATTAAAGGAGAAAGGTGATCTCTCATTCCATCTCGCTTTCGTTCCCCTCATCTTCTCTCAGTGTACGTTGGCCTGCGCGATGGAGATTATCTCCTGGATTTCCCGCACCATCATGATGCGTGTGAGCATGTGCTCCAGTTGCTCGCTCGTGATTGGCTGAGTGGAGTACCAAATAGGGCTGTTGGGTGCCACGACGGGCTCTGGCGTCAGGTAATACACGTCATTACGACCCTTGGCAGTCTGAGGGCTACAATGAGAAAACAAAGATAAGAAAGAGACATTGGTGTATAGGATTAAGACTAATGTGTACTGAGAAATACTTGTGCTAGCTATGCATGTAAACCTATGTATGTAAAATAAGTGGCACACCATTTAAAGAGGTAAAAGTCATAGAGTTTGATAGGGCATCGCAGTGGGTTTTCTGGGTCCTCAGCTTGCTCTGCGTACATGTCATCTGTCACTACAACAAAATCAGTAAGATAAAATGTGAACTTGTACTAGAATAACTGTGAAACTATTAGTAACAGATCAGGTCAATCAGCCTGGCCATGATTTGTCCATTTTGAAATGATCAAATTATAAAAGTATATTGATATCAGTCAGTTTCAGAATGGAAATCGTTGTTTCAGTGTACACACATTTATGGTGAATTTTGCATAAATATTGCATAGTGTTATATAGTTTCTGCAATTTTAACATGTTCAGATTTTCTGTATGATATTGGGTCATCACACAATCACCACTCTAGATATAGCAACCGCATCAGCCTTTGCTGAACCTTTGAAAACCTGTATCTATCATAGGCTGCTAATATATAACTAGGGACCTAACCTTTCTGTCCAACGTGGTGGGGCCCAACTCCTTTTAGGTATCGGATACTGGTGCTCTTGTCTTTAGGGTTGGTGGGGTTTTTCTTGGTGTGTCTAAGCACTTTGGAGAAGGCCACTTTCATGTGTTGCTCTACTGTAGTCAAGTGGAAATACCTGCACAGAGACATCAGCTGAAGCAACTCACTTTCTTTAACTCGTGACAAATGGGAAGAAAACAACATGAAAATGACTCACTTGGTGTTGAAGTACATGAGTGTAGTAAGTAAAGTGGCAGGAGAATGAGCTCCAAGCTGCTTACACTCCCACAGCATCTCCTCGGCCACATGACTTGGGATAATGTAGCCTGCAGGAGAAAAAGACAACTGACTTACACTCCCCCAAGACACCAAAGTAGCAGATCATTTCAAAACAAACATTCTTTACCGAGAGGGTGAACACTGGGTCTCCACTCCTCCAGGATTTTGTGTAAACACTGACAGAAGCGGCTGTAGTACTGATCCGAGAAGATATCGTCTACCCTGCCATTCTCAAACATGTACTACACCAAACAGAAAACAAAAGCAGTTTTTTATTCTGTAGTTAGATTTGAATATTCAGCATAATTAGTAGACAAAAAGAGATCACTTTCTGCATACAAAAAAAGAGATGCAGAACATACTTTCTGTATACATAAAAATACATAGTAGAGTGAGTCAGGTTCAAATGGCTCCCCCTCTAGTCCACGAGCCTCTTGGGTCATCAAGGACAGGGCCAAGTTCAGCTCGCCCACTGAACTTGACACCAAATCATCCTGAAAACGCAGTGGCTGCCGACCTGCATGACACATTCATTTTGCTCTGGTTAAATCATTGGAAGCTTAAAGATTTTTAGCAATTGTTACAGTATGGAAAGAATTACAATGAATTACCAATTAAGTTGTAGCAAACAGACAGAAGAGCCTTTGCAGAAAGAGAAACACAAACTCACGTCCTATAGGTGCCAGTTTGTTTTGTTCAGTTTTGTCCAGCTCTGCATTTTTGCGCTGAACCCAGAGCCTCCACACCTCCAGCCCCTCCTCAGGCTTCAGTGTGTTGGGAAGAACCAGCTCAGGGGGCGGTTCTACCTGTGGCTCTGTCTCTGTCTGTGCCTGAGGAACACAGCAGAACATCATTTATAACATGATATTAAATAAATGCTAAAATAACTAATTTATTGGTCAAACATTCCTTTAAGCATGCAGGCTTCCCGTTGGCATGTGTTCAGACTGACCTGCAGGTGGAGCTGTTGTTCCTGAGCCTCTCCATCCTGTATGTGCTGCTGTTGTTGTGGATCCCATATGTGCAGAGCCTGCGTTGTCCCCGAGTAAGCACCACCTACTGTCTGCACTGCTACAGGGATGTGAATGTTTCCATTCATGAACTGCGCTGGAAACAGCGAATGTACAACTTCCTCTTGGGTGGTCACTCCTGAGCCAGACACCGGAACGGCCACTGCCCCAGCAGCCTGAGATACACCAGTTACCATCTTATCTTTGTCTTTATCAGTAGGTGAGGCCTGTACCTGCACTGTGCTGTAGGCCTCCTGAGGGATGGCGATGTGGGCCACACCCTGTTGCTGCGGGGCTGAGTACACAGGTATGGTCCAGGTCTCACCAGCTGGGCCTGTGATGGTACCGGTGGCACTGTACAGGTGAGTGCTATCAACGGTTAGCAGGTCTGGTCGAAGTGACAGGTAGCCTTGCTGCTGACCCTGTGGGATGGCCAGTACTGTAGCTAGCTGCTGCCCTTGAGGCAGGGAGTAGGAGACAACTGTTGGGACGTCCACCTTGCGTTTCTTTGCAGGCTGGAGGACAGCAGATGAGGCTCCAGACCTTCTCTCTCCCTCTCTAGGAGAGCCCTGCTGCTGCTGAGGAGACAGAGTCTCGACTGTCTGGATCTGAATCTGCTGGCCACCTGCAACTGCTGCTACCAGCTGGGCCTGGATCTGAGAGAAGATCCAAGTTATTTTATAGATGGATCTAGAACGCATTAACTGCAGAAGCAGACAAGTGTTGCATATATTGCTGTGTGCATGTCCGTTACCTGCTGCTGCTGTTCCTCTGTAAGTTCCTCCTGCTGGACCAGCTGTGCTGTGGTAACTCCTTGTAGCTGCTGCTGGGTGGGCGAGCCCACCTGAAGAACCTGACCCTGCTCCCCCTGAATCTGCACCTGCCAGTAGGCAGAGGTATAAGAGAGGTATTTAGAGCATTTTATCATCAATAACTACTTTTTTGTTACTAAAAGGTGCATTTTAAATGTTCCTTTTCTATTTAAGATACATGACCAAACACAGATACTATCTCTTCTGGTAAAGGTCAGGCTAAATTTGAAACGTCAAACTGTATTAATATCTGTAAATATATGTTCCGAAAATTATGAAAACAAATGTATAAAATACTTTATTGTTTTTACGCTAAGTATCTTGTTCTGTAATGAGAAGATAATATTTTTTAAAAAGTCATGATACAAAAACTATACAAAAAGACAAACACGGTCATTCTAAGACCAAAATCAAAACAACAGGCAACCCCAGATATCATGTCTAAAACCATGATATACTTTCTAACAAAATAAGAATGGTTTACATTTCATTCAGAAAACAAATTTCTGCCCTCTGGCTGTTTGACACCATATATGTCTTTTTTCATTCCTAGTATTTCCACTCTCATAAACAAAGACAGACATATCTGCTTACAAAAGACCTTTAAAATAATTTAATAGCTGTTTTACGGTAGATTGTCGCACTTATTTATCTACTGGCATGCAAGCAATTCCAATTATCTGATGTTAACAAAAATAGTTTAAACACACAGATCAACATAGATCTCCTTAAGTTTCCTTTGACGATGAGGAACCACCTCACTGAACGATGAGGAACCACCTCACTGAACGATGAGGAACCACCTCACTGAACGATGAGGAACCACCTCACTGAACGATGAGGAACCACCTCACTGAACGATGAGGAACCACCTCACTGAACGATGAGGAACCACCTCACTGAACGATGAGGAACCACCTCACTGAACGATGAGGAACCACCTCACTGAACGCGCTGTTAACACTGCATAATTGTTCTGTAGATCAGACACATCAACAGAGTAACAAGAGTCAAACCTGTACTTGAATCTGCTGTTCAGATGCTTGGTGCACAGCTGCAGCCAGCTGGGGGGAAATCTGTGTTGATGTCACCTGCACCTGCTCGAAAACAACAAAAGATACCATTAGTGTTTGTTTTTAAAATACTGAGAAGAAATAAAATGACTCTCTCCCCTACCGGACATGCCAGCTCCAGCAATGATCCTGCTACCTCTGTGCTGTCTGTATAGATACAGTTGGCACCCTGCTGGTAGACCATAGTTGTGGTGGTGCCACTGGTCTGCTGACTGAACTCCTGCAGCACCTCTGGGCCTTTGCTGGCCAGTGACTCTAGGAACTCCTTCATACGGTGCTGGGGTATGGTGCGAGCTTTTTGCCGCACATACTCGTCGAACGAGATCGCACCGCCTTCAATGGGCTCATTCATGACAGGTCAGTCCAACCAGTACTGGAGCCTGCAACGCAAAGATATTAAACTGATATTAATGCCATAACGCCATAAATCAAAACATTTGGACACACTGAATTGATGTTTCTCATCAGCATATAGATCCTTGGTTCTGAAGGTTAAATGTAGGTAACTAACATTCAAGGTTGCCTTAGTCAAACGGCTAGACTAACAAATGTAACTAAAACAGTCTACAGTATCTATAATCTATGGTCATACACAAGGGATATGGATTTTATAAACTTTTAAGGTTACTGCATAGGCTTTAAGCCTTATAAATCACATTCAATGCAATCTCTGTATAATGCAGAAATATGATTTCATATACAACTGTGTACCAGCATCAAATATAACCGTAACATAATTAAGTCGGTGTCCATTCATTCGCAAATCGAACAGAATGGTGCCAAAAACTGCTTTTACCACATTTTTTCCACACAGTTTAGGTTTTATATGTGATTTAGTAGTGATGATGAGAGGTTTTTGTATTAGCAAAGACACAGCTTTTAACCCCGCTGGACTTTGGACCCCTCAACCAAAGCTAGTGAATTGCATTGATGGTCATTATCCAAAAGGCAAACGTTACAATCAATTATCGGTCATTAAAAATCAGAAGTGCACTGGTTGACGGGCATAAGCAATCACAGAGACTGTTTTCACACTAATTCTGCCTACAGTTAACCACATACTGGACCACGAAAAGCTCTGCCACGGAAAAATGTTAGCATCAATGCTAACTTGCTAACCTTTGTCAAACGCAACTTCGAAAGCCTTACCAAAAGGTGCATACTAAGCACTTGCATGAAAACTTAAAAAAATATATTCAACTACTGTACACAATGAACTCCTACTCCAGCTGTAAGTGCGCCTAGTTATCTGGTTAACCTGAACTAGCGCGCTAACATAGCCGTGCATCTTCCCATGCTACCTTAAATAAAAGCCAAAGCAATTTCCGCCAAAACACGCCGTTCAAAAACAAAAACCACACTAAAGCTCGCCGTGCGCATGTAAAGCGCCCGCTCTTTTCGATAAATCGCTATTGTTTGCGCTCAAAGGCCAATTTAAGTACGATTTATGTCGTGACGTGTGCTTATTCCGCTACACACATAAATCAAAGCGATAAAAGCCCACTGATTTCATGCGATCGGATGCCAGCATATCCTACCGTATTGGGAAAAACACGAACTCGCTGCTTGAACGGTTCGCAGGGTCGTAAAATGATGTTTTTGAATAACAATATTTTCGATAGGTCTGACGGAAGTAGGCCTGCTGTGATAGCGCTAGACCCCGGGCTGTCCTGTAGCTTGAGTACCGTGTCGGGTGAAGGCGGGGACGGAATCGCAGCTCCCCCTTCCGGCTGCACTGCTGCCGCAAGCACATTTACAATGTCATGAACGCGGAGTCTGTTTACAGATGGCACGGGTACGCGCACTCATTGATTTTCTATGCAGTCAAAGGACTGTAGGCTAACTATAGCAGAAAGAGCCTTGTGTTATAAATATTGTAATCAAATTATTGTTATGTATTATCTGAATATTTTAAGTTACGCATTCTTTGTAACGTACACATTTTTAATAATTCATTTGACTTCTTTTTACTTTACCCAGGCGTTTGTTTTCCTTATTGCGAACCAGCTTGTGATTACACCGTACGCTTTAATCAATAAGGCTTTGGTATATTTGGGACTGACGTCATTGCATTTGATTATCATGTTTTAAAGGTATTTAGTGCATTAAAAATCGTTCACGTATCACAATACACGTTACTGAGAAAGGTACAGTTGCGAACCGTCATTCATTGTGGCTCATTTCAGTGTGCTTGTGCCTTTAAGCAGAGCTTCATTCGTTCCAGTCCGCCTTAAAGCGCCAAGCATGTGTCTGTGAGGGCCTCCCCCTGATCGCCCTGCAAAAGACTGCCTAACTGAGCTCTTAAGGTGGACCGGATGAGATATGCTGTATATCGGTTAATTGTGTAACTGTTATGAGTTCAGAAAGAGTTAATTCCCACGGTCTTCCCTTAACCCCAAAATAACCCGTTCTTACAATTTAGATAAATGTATAGTTCATCACGAGCTATTCATTTACACAATATGACATAAGTACTATTACATCAGCAAAACATATGTAAAATCAGATTTTTTATTAATTTTATTATTTGGATCTGAAAACCACATTGTAAATATTCCAAACGTTGCATTAAACCTCTTTGAGGACATGGACAACAAATGTTTATTATTTTATATTCATAACAAATTTATATTACTGGGATGAACCTGACAACTTTCTGGATTCTGGACTTTTAAAAGCATTTCTAAAAAGTAGTCTTATTTATTTTTATACCTAAAGACAGTAGAAATTAGCAATACTGCTTGCTCTGCTATTCTCCTTTGTATATGAGTACTATACTTTTAAGCCTGACTTACTTGATCTGGCAAAATAAATACAATATAAACTCAATGTGTTTAATGTACATGTTGGGTGTTACACTATTATTAACATTTAGTCCTTTTTCCAGTAGTCATCAGCATGCTTTGTCATGTAATGAACAGGCTGGTGCAGCATAATGCTAATGGTCTTACTGAAATCCCTTATATTGCAGAAATGACCTAAACATCTGTGTTTTCAGAAAGGTACAAATATTAGAAAAAAATGGTGGAGAAAATTGTCTAGATTTCTCAAAGACTACAAATGTGTCTTTAATAACCGATTATAACATTTCTTTTTAGAATCTTCATTTCTTTTAAGGTTTGACAGCTCCTGGGTCTTGTTAACCTATTTTGTTCAGATGGCGGATCAGGGCTCAGGACAGAAGCACAGTAGGACATTAACCAGATGGCAGAAAGATTACATAGCGACGTCAGCTGGACTGCATTTTAAGCATCAGCTTAGGGATGCAGAAGTTTGAAGAAGACAACATTGAATGATCACGAAGAAACCAGTGAAAAAACAAAAATGAATCACATTTGAGAAACACATAGGAACTGCGATATTCAACTTACATCTGTCCTCAGAAATAGGTGAGTGTCTTAAAGTATTATGGAGTATTTAAAGTTTCTCAAAAAATTCTAACAAATCAAGTATAGACTAGAATGCTAACAGAAGGGAAAAACATAATCTGAACATGTAAAATATTTGGTGTATGAAAAGTATTGTAATGACTGTGACCTGGTACCTGGTGCGCTCCAGTTATCACTGCTGCATATATGCTTTGATATTTCAGTTTTCATTTTCTCATCCAAACCTATTTGATCAATGACATTTTAAATAACTGTCTCATCACCTCTTAGCAATTTGGATGCTTTTCAGTTAAGAATACTATACATTAATAGTTGCTTTACAAATGTTGTACTGCTCAGTCAAAAACTGTTATTTACATACATCTTAAAATAGCTCTAAATTGATTAACTGCAGGAACATAAGAGGTGCTTGTTTAGTAACAAAATGATAATAGTGCATAATATGGTTACAGTTACTTTAGTTCCTCACATTGAACTAAATTTGCAACCCTTTGCATTACTGTTTACACTCCCTACTGTATGTCTTGTATGTTTATCTTGGTTTAATTGGGTTAACAGTCTTTCACTGTGAAGAATTCTCATTAATCCATGTATATCTTGTTTTGTTGTGGATCCTGGCACTCTTTTGGCTCAACAGATTACCAGAACACAATGGCTCGGCTCCTAGTTCTGATTTTAGGATTACCTCTTCTCGTGCAACCTGCCACCATACATGGCTCAATCTCAACAGAACCCTCAAACCAAAACAATCTGAGCTTCCAAGAAATGAATAATTTTCAGCAAACTTTTAATGTACCTCATCACTCAAGATGGATTAAAGAAAGAGTTGACAATAGGTTGTACAGAGACTTGCTTTTGCCCCTTTGGCCCAACTTCTCCATAAATTATGGCTCTGGAGATGGAAGTGGACTCCAGGAGAGCCTTGAGGTTATGATGCCCTCTGGTGGTCTGTTGGAGATGGACACGTTTATTCCAGACAGAGCAGAGAAACTAGATTTTGAGATTTCTCCCTCTGCCCCACCTGTTCCACAGAGGCTAACACGACATATTGTAAATGATGATGATGATCAAGATATAATTTTAGCAAACAAAAATAGTGGCATTTATCAAGCCACTTCAACAATGCCTGTTCAGTTGACTACACCCATCCCCACCACAGTTATAAGTAACAATGAGAGAATGAACAAAGACCAACCTTTGTTGACAACCACCAAACCAATCAGAGAGAATAATACAGTAAACACTACTCCAGTCGATATATATGTACAGACATTTACTACCAATGACCAATTTGATCACAATACATCTCTGAACAATTTAGAGATGAACAACAATGTAAATGCAAAGACTACTCAAGAAACAAAGCATGCTTCATCCACACAGACTTTAGGCTCCATCACAAAGCCTGAAATGGTGGGACACAATGGCACAATTGTGATGCAATCTGACTTTATCCAAGAATCCTTTGATAATCTGATGGTGAAAGAGGTACATTATGTCACAAACCACATGCTTACAGCCATACCTCCATTGCAAACTGGTTAGTATAATATCCTTGTTTATCCTGTTATACAGTGGTGATTTTTTTCATAACCATTACAATACATTTAAAAATTCTTATTTTTCTGAATTTCAGATCAGTTGGGACGTTTGGAGACTTCCTCTGATTTACAAATCACCATAGAGTTATCACCCACAGATCAATCCCTTATGCCTAAGACAAGTACAGATAAACCAAAACAGAAAGGTAGTCATTAAGTTTATTAAATGTAACAAGCTCTATCCTCTATATAGCTGCTATATCTATCATCTATCTATCTATCTATCTATCTATCTATATATAATCCTCTCTATATATTGAGAGCAGATAGCTTGTTGAAAACCTAACTGAAATATTCTCTATTCACATTATAGAAGAAAAATCAAAATGGTTTGGAGGTTTGTTTGGACTGTTAACAGAGAGCAGCCAGTCTGGTACAACAAGTTGCATACCTGGCCCATGTCTGGTCTCCACCAGCGACAACATCACTCGCCTACAGTGGGAGGATCTAAAACGGACACTAACCTTTGCGTGGGATCTCCATGTCTATGGCTCAGCTATGCTTTTTTTATTGATAGTGGTTGCTGCTACTTATGGAGTGATTGGTGGTGCTCAAATGCTCCATCCATCCTGTGAGGCTTTCACTGTGGCTAATATCCTGGTGCTGCTAGCAGGTTTGCTGCGATTTGTACAGTTCATAATTGACCCGTATGGTACAAGAAACATTCTACCTCGACCTACCCTTACTGCTTTGTATAACTTACCTGTTCCCCTATTGCTCTGGGCTCAAGCCACCTTGTCACTACTTTGTCTAAGGCAAGAGAGGTTGAGCCCTCACCCAACCTCTCCTGAAAGACTCTCATTCAATGGGGGATTGGCAGCACTGCATTGTACCTCCATCCTAATGGCTGACCTGCTATCAAATACCTTGTCTCCAGCACTACCTTTAATGCTGCAGACACTTACTGTTTGCTGGGGTTTACCACTTTGTTTAGGAATCTTTTTTCAGTCTCTAAAGCAACTCTACTCAACCCACAGGACCCCAGTGCCAAGGTGGAGTGCCTCTATGCGCTTAGTAAACAGTGTCAGGCGTGTACTATTGTTGTGTGCAGTCCTGGGGGTGTTCTCCTGTGCTTTACAAATCTATGGCTTCTTATGGCTGTATGGGTTACTTGGTAACTGGCGTAGGTTTGGATGGGTCTGGTGGCTTGGCCAACTCTGGGCACGACTGTTGGAATTGGCATGGAGTTTTTCTCTTCTGTTGCTGGGATCTCAAGTGTTTTGGAGGCCACAAGGACGTAAAGGGAGACCAGAGCAAAGGAAGCGGACCAATAAAAGAGCACAAAAAGGAAAGGAGATGTCACTTTGGAACAGGCTGTTGAAGAGGTTACCAATGGGACCTTGGATAAGACCAGATAGAAACTGGGCTGAGCTGTTGCCAAATAATTGGGAAGGGCAAAAACAGTCCAGAGAGAACGTTAGCCGCTTGACACAAAATCAAACAGCACCAGCAGCCTCTGTCACTACTTTACATGACAACACTGGAACTGTTGGTGAAAGTGTCCTTTATAATAGCAGCAATGACTGTCATGATACTCCTTTTTGGACAAGTGGTGTGGAATGGCAGGAACATGAGTGCTTGCTCTCATTAATTGAGTTTGACCCCCCAAAACCTGTCAACCTCAATCAGAGTATTGACTCGGCCTTCCCTCATGCCCACCTGCTCGGAGTGGGTACCATTTTTACCCCATCACCATCCATATGGAACCAAAATGAGGGACTATTTGAAGGCAATATTAAACCACCCACCATCCCAGATAACAAAGCTTATAGGTGGGCTTTAGATCCTTGCTTGAGCCCCATCTCCACCCAGCATTTTGGGACTTCAGTTGAACAGACTCAGGTGTCTGTGATTGAGCCCCTGGCTTCCTTGACGCCAGAAACCATCAGAAAAGTGTGGGAAAGAGATTCAACTATCCCAAGAGTCATTGGAGATGATGATTGGTCCAGCATAGCAAGTGGAGATGATG
Source organism: Chromobotia macracanthus (assembly GCA_036877525.1). Lineage (NCBI taxonomy): Eukaryota > Metazoa > Chordata > Actinopteri > Cypriniformes > Botiidae > Chromobotia > Chromobotia macracanthus. The sequence goes on from JAZGTH010000008.1 coordinate 6,115,769, forward strand.
TTACTAGTCTTTGAACCATTACAAAGTTTAGCACTTTAACACTTATTTATTGCAGAATATGAGATGAGATTCTACGTAGATGATGCATGTAATAATTTAACTTCTTAATGTGACTTCTTAATTCTGATTAACTGGGTTGTATTATATAAAATAAACATATACAGCTTAAAAAACTGAGTAATTAGTTATTTTTAGAAACTCTCTCTGTATGAACATGCATGTATATTCTTGTGACCCTGAAACCTGACTTGAATCTTTTATGAAGCACATTAGTTTTCACACAATGGAATATAATGAAAAAAAGTATAAGCAATTTTTTAAGCTTGTAAGCATTTCTGTAGACCATACAAGCTTTAAAAGATATAACATGACTGAATTCATATCAATAAAGAAAATCCAAAATAGGTTAGATTTTAGACCTCACAGTTTAATTAGACACAGGTGAAAACAACAAGCTAAATGAATGATTTGACAGATGACTGATTTGACTGGTCAACCAGGTAAATTAGCAAGCCATTAAGTACATAAGGTGAGTACAAATAGTACAATATTTCCCAATGTGATTGTCAACCTTTGTGGTTAAGGTTTGTTTGTTTGTTAACAAGGTTGGTTTGGGTTACACAAGTATATAAAAACTTACTATGTTGTGGCTTAAAGGTATTTTGCTCTTCACAACAGCTGTGTTAGCAGCAAGCTCTTTAAGTGCTGATCATGAGGCTTTTTCAGAAATGGGTGCTTATGGCTTTAGTGCTAAGAAAACAATCCAATTTGGCAAGCTTTTAATTGGTAATGGTGCAGAAGGTATGATATCCAAGTATTCTGGTAAAAGACCAGGAGAACAGTCTGGTAAGTTGACATGGAATTTTAAACTGGGACCTTTTCAAGTGGGTAGTTACTATTTATTTCCAAATAAAGCACAATTACATCTTGCTGAGACCAAACTGAAGCACCTGGGACCTTCTGTGCACTGTGGTGATAATGCTATGACCTTGCGTGTTCCTGGACTGAGAACACCACATGTTCTGGTTGATCGAGGTAAACCTACGTAGTTTATGGCTAATCACTGTTTTTTAAAGGTGATGTCAAGACTTTCTTGAATTTTCATGTCTGTTTTTAGAAGAGGGGTTTCCAGTGCCTGTGTCTAAGATTCCAGCCAGCTGTGGCTTCTCTGTGAAGCGGGTGCGCCGGGACAGTGCTTTTGTAGCACCTTACCGTGGCTGTCATGTCAGACAACAGGTGAGTGCACATTTGTGATATTCTGCAGCTTTGTTCATTAATGTGTATATGGTATAGGTTTTTTCTCCCTTTTTTTGATAGGGTGGAAGTTATATTCTTCCTTTGATTATAATGGGGACACCAGTGAAGATGTCATGCCCTGTGTCAACAACTCTTCCTACGGTTTCTTGTTTACCCTCTGGCATGGTTATCTTGCTTGGTGTGAGGGCTGATACTGTTAAAATGAAAGGTAGCAATGGAGTGTGTGAACTGACTCAAGTGACTTGGCTAGGAATGAACCTTAAAGATTTCACTTGTCTCTAGTTGATGGATCATGGCAACCTTTGCAGTTAATCTACTCTAAATGCGAGTTCACAATGGAGACTGCTGATGATGCGCTGGTTGTCACAGCACCATTTAAGGGAAGCTGTTGGGAATTGACGGTAATAGCAGGACTTTATGACCCTCTGGGTAGCAGACTATTTGACTATGGTTTTCCCTCAGTTAAATTTTTTTTTCTCCTCCCCCTTCAGAATACTGAAAGACGCCTTCTTTTGCTATATGGTGACCATGAAGTGACTCTTTCCTGCCCTTTGATGCCACCAACAACAGCCCCAACCACGATACCTGCAGCTCCGCCTACTGTACCTGCTGCTGCGCCTACAGCCCATGTTGATGGCCCTCAAGCACCCCCCATGTTTTACCCTTTCCCATATGGAAAGCCATGGTGGCATTTCCCATACACTCCTGGTCGTATGATGGGTCTAGGACCTGTACCAGCCACCCAAGCCCCTCCCACTACTCAACCCCCAACTACAACCACAACCACTACACTGGCTCCTCATGAGCCTATGTACCCTCTCCAAATGTTTAATCCTTATTTTTACCATTACCAGGAAGTTGCTTCAGCTGCCTCACCAGCACCACCCCAGCCTCAACAGCCAGGCTGGTATAAGCCATTTTTGTCTCAATATTTTCCTTATGGAAGGCCTAGATATCCCTACCATTACCCAGGCTATCCTGTGGCATCTGTGCCTACTGCACCACCCCCTACAACCGTTCCTACCACTACCACAACCACCCCTGCCCAACCAGCTGATGTCCCACAGTTTATGCAATATGCCATGTACCCGGTGCTTCCACCACATCTTCAGTATTTATATGGTTTTCAGAGCCAGGTTACTGCTGCTCCTACAACTACACCTGCCACTACCACTGCTGCTACCCAGCCTGTTCTGTACCCAGGTTATCCTCAAATGTACCCACTGTTTTATGGCCCTCAACCCATCAAGTCAAGTGTGCCATCTGCTGTTAAATTCCCCTTCATGTCCCAGTTTCCTCAGAATCCAGTCTTTGCTCCCCGTAGCTCCAAGTCTGGTCTGATCCTGCACAGTCGTCCTTTGCCTTTAGGTCTCGCAGACAACTCCGAGGTCAAATGAGCAAGTGAAGTGTTTGAGGAAGACTTTTCATTGGCTGTGGGGACAATTGAGTTTTGAACTTCATGTTCATCTAAGCCCAATAAAGCTTGATGAGACTCCATTATTGTTGCGCTTTTATTTAAAGTGATTTTTACAATGTTTGTGCTTTCTAATGTTAAATTATTAGACTATGGCAGGGTTTAATAATCAATGTTCCATAAACCAAGTTTTGTTTCTGAGGGTTTGACGTAGTATCGTGCCACGCGCAGTGTGACCGCTGTGCTTCACACGTTGCGTGCACGCGCTGCTGACGTCATGGTGGGCGTGTTCCGTCAGAAGAAATTAACGGGCATCAACACGATTCTCTCTCGGCGCTCAAGTAAGTTGTGATCCGAAAACGCGTGTATTGTTGTTCATAACGCTTAGGATATTGTTGTCGAACCGGCCTCCGTTATGCTGCAGTTCGTACCACAGGGGTCGTCAAATAAGTGGTCTGTTTGTTAGCTAATCGCTTTTAGCCCGTGGTGGTGATCCAATCTCTGTGACGTTAGCAGACTAGCCGCGCGCTGTTCGCCCAGAGCACGAGCACGGCTTGAGATCAGGTGGAGCAGGTCAAACGTCACCAAAAACCTAAATTTACGCTGTTAAACCGCTAACAACTACTGTCCTAAATGTCCACCGAATTGAATGAATGCTGTTGATATAAGGTCCACTCATGCTGCGCTGTGCCACCCAAACAAGCATTCGTTTAATCAGATGCTGATGATGTTGGGTGCCTCTCTTTGACAGATATTAACGTACAGTCTGTGTTGTAACTCACAACAAGTTTTAAAGGGCTGACCGGTTTTTCCCCGCCTGTGTGTTGTGAGTACAGCTTTTCTGATGTTTATATCAGTATCGGTTGATGGATGTGTGCAGCGGTGCTTTGTATCGACCATTTAATAGTATTAGTCCTGGTTTGGGCGTAAACTTCCATCCACCAGCTAGCCGGACAGCTAACTCAGCTAGCGACTGCATCAACGGACATTTCGGAAAAAGTATCGGATTAATTCAGCCCTCAGGCACATCCCTTATTGTTGCATGGTTAAATAGGTTAGTTTTAATGTTTTAACCTTCTGTTTTGCATGTCATCATGAAATCTGTCAGTGACAGCTCGACTTACAATGGCACGGCGAGAGGGCGCAGCGTCAATTAGCTTCACACACTTAGCCAGTAGTGTTGATCAGTTTTTGCGTTGTAGCAATGTCTAAAATTATGATCACTCGACCGCATGCAGAGCCAAAACCAACCCAGTGTAACACTAGTCAAGAGTCGTGTAATGTCTTTCTTGAATAGACTTGTTTTGCTCGTTTTTTAAATGCTTTCTGCGTCTGCGTTTCTCAAATTTAGTTAAAAGTAAAGCGCGTAATTTTTACAGTTTGGTATGTCTTTGTGATTTTTTTTTTTATGTTAAGATGCTGAAATCCATATTCTCTCAAATTCATATGTAAAGGTGTGACAATGGAGCATTCCGGAATTAAATGTTTGTTTGTTTTTTTGTTCTTTTCAGCATGTAATACTCAGATTTATGAGGGCCAAGTGTCCAAGTATTTACCAGTACTGATTCATTGTCCATGTGCAGAAGACCGTTTTGGATTACCTCTTAGATTTGTTCACAGTATCAGCTTTCCATGTTGAGAAGACAGAGCTGGCCTACTGATGACTGTAAGTGAAGGTATGGCGCTATGTTTATGTCATTAATCACCTATTGTTTCATTTAGACACAAGAACAACAATTTGTAGCTTGTTTCACAGTGACGTATTTTGCAATTAAGATGCAATGAATATGCTGACAGATAGATGCATAGAGTTTTATAATGGCACTGTTGTTAGATGTGCTGCATGTTCTGAATGTCTTGACTGTAGTGGAGTGTATCGTTGCTCAAAGGCACACACATACGGACACAGAGTGATGTGACCTTGGAAAGCTATGTAAACGGGATTGGGGGAGAGAAAGCAATGGAGAGAATAAGCTGACCCATTTCAACCACAAAATATAGTGGTTTTAAAGGTGTGGGTTTCTGTATATGCTTGCCGCACAGGGTTGTAACATTTCTCTGTTTAAATAAAAAATCTTGTCAATGAAATGGAATCAATCTTGTGATTGCGTTAGTCAACAATCAGAATTTTTCCCAATGAATCCTAATGTGCTTAAGGAGGGGCTGGATCACAGGCATCCCCCAGGAAATGTATAATTAAGCTATTTATTTATAAATGATTTAAAAAAAAGTTACAATAACTTTAGTAATAATAACTAAAGTAATTTATATTATTGCAATGTATAAAGTTGAATCAAATTGTTAGTATATTCAATTGAAGTTAATCCTTCTGAATTTACAAAAAAATGCTTTTAAATTATTTAAAAAGCAATAAGCAGATTGAATTGATTCAGTGTCAGTCCCAAGATTCATACCTCTAATGCCAAGGTTAGTAAGTTTAAGCTTTTGCATATACAAAATATGTTTCAAGGACATATGTACACATATATGCCTGTGTCTGCTTGTTGTGAGTTTCTTTACCATTCAAAGATAGGGAAGTGTTAAATATCAACTAAATATCAACAGAACACTAGAATAAACTAGACAAGAATGTTGCTCACACCAGTCACTTGAGCTATTATCTATACGGTTATTTTTTAGGCTGTAACACAGCTGGTGTGAGAGCACCCCAGGGTGTTCTTGGGTGTGTACTTGGCTTATTAAACTGCTGTTGTGTTGAATACGATTGTGTTAGAATGGCTGTGTTAGGCGTATGCGTCACTCTGTCACTCGTCCTTTTAATTATGCATGTAGGACACAGACACATCAACACTTCTTTCCGGCTATAGCTTCACACACACAACACTTTATTCACAGCACAGTGTGTCACCTTGCTCTTATGCCACTCCCACATCTGAAGGATATTATGTTTTTGAACTAATTAAGGTCAGTGTTATTTACTGCACTCAGGTGTGAGGCACAGGTTTAGTTTAACTTGGATCAGGGCTCAACAATAAGGAGCTTATCAAACCAATTTTTGAACCAACAGTTTAAATTGCACTCCCTCCAACAAATTTAAATCAATGTATTTTTGTATGTGCTAATAAATTACATTTTTCTTTACTGAAAATCACTAGGTTATATATTGCAATAAAACTATGGCTGTAGTCCATAACTGAGTCACTCTTGCAATGTAGGTTGAAACCTCAGCTGTATTACTAAGCTCGAGCTGGAGCAGAATGCACACCACAGAAAACCAAATGTCTTGCAAGACATAAAATACATGCACCAGAGCAACAATTGCAAGTTTTAGTGGCAATGCTGCATTGGCCCAATGGAGGAAGTGGTAATTCTGTCAGCTGGCCCAAAACATTTTCACACTGGTCCAGGGTAGGCAGACCATACATATTGTTGAGCCCTGCAGACTGATGTTGACATATTTCATGTTTTATGTTTGATTATGGATGGTTAATCTTGGTGTGGTTGGGCTTTACATTCATGAGATGGTTTTTGCAATGCTGCCTGTTTGCAATGGTTAAGAAGAACCATTAGCATATTTACCAGAACACTCAATAAGGTGAGAAGAGGTTAACATTCATGAGGTACTGTAAGCCACTGATATTAAGAGCTAAAATGATTATACAGCGCTGTGGTACTGCAGTAAGAGGGCTCGTGTGTGTTGAAGTAAGCTGAAAAAAGAGGATTAGGGCAGACTGGTATTTTCTCCATCTGAGGCCCATCTTAACCCTGTACTGCAGCACTAGACTTGATTCAACACACCTGAAGCTGTACATCTGTTTTTAAAGCCCTGCTGGGCACTGACAAATGTAAGAGATTAATTTTAGACTTCCTAATAGTGCTACACAATATTTGCCATGATTGTTTGCCTACGTGGCAGTTTGTGACGTTATTATGCCAATTGATAAAGAACATGAGAGGTTATTTATTGAATCAGGTAATGTAATGATATTCTAATGATGTAATCATAAGGAAAGTTCCAGGAAGTTGCTCAGCTATGGCTGCTCAAAAATAACCGATGGCACAGTCATTTATCTTAATCAGATATGGGCACACCCTGTTTTCATTGTTTAAATCTGTATCATTACACTGTATGATAAAACTTTGTTAGACGTGTCTTGTGTCTCTGTGTGTCATGTTGGTTTGAGTCCATTGTAATAGCGACAACCATTTTCTTCTACAGCCAGCCCTGAACTGTGAGCCAGTGGAGACCAGGCTGGACTAATGGTAGGAGGCACTGTTTATCTCTGTTAAAACATCAAATTACTATTACCACATGTCATAAGGTGCTGATATTTTTTGTCTGTAGATGTATAATGTATAACTGTCCAATAAAGAGTATTGAGTTCCAGCATATGTTTATTTAAATGAATGAAATGGTTTTCAAAACAAGTAGGACTGATGGAGTTTTAGATGGGTTGCGCTTAATGGATAAATGATTGGTTAAGAGGCCGCCGGTGGCCCTAGTATGGATTCAAAGGAGTCCAAAGTTTCAAAGGAGTGTTTGTCACCTCGCCCAAGCTCACTTGCGTGTTTAACAACTTCAAACCTATCACTCATCCTCGCTCTAATCACCCTAGCTTTGTGTTTATGCTTCAAACTATATCCACAAAGGTTTCAATAATGCTTAAGAAATTTCTGCAATGATTTTCACTAAAAGGGTCTGAAGTTCAGTGGGTCTAATTACTGTAATAATTATAAACATAACAAATACCTCATGAAGTCACAAATTGCTCTAAAACAGTTGACCCAGAGACCCTTGAAGCATTTCAGAAATGAGTACCCTCATGTATTTGTAGTTCTGTCATGCCTCATTTGCTTGGCAACACCCATGGCTGTAGACTGCTTAAAGTCTGTCAATAGTGGTACTGCTAATGTAGTTTCATTTGGTTGTCTCAGAACCATCAAGACGTGGCTTTCAATTTAATCAGTGACCTTTAATATACCAATAATATATTTGTCATTTTTTTAATGACATCATAATATACAAATTTATCTGCAACAGATTAAAAATATTAGCCACATCTTTTTGTGTTTAAGCCAACGAATGCGCTTTTGTGATTAAATTTTAACTAATGTAGTTTTGCTTGTGTTCCATCGCTCACAGCTGCATGACATAATCCATTTTATTTTCCTTCTGTGGTAGACAAGCATGACTTTACGCCAAACCACAGATGCATGTATGCTGTCAGAATCCACCTGACTGCTGCCACCCTTTGCTTCCTGGCTTTTGATTAGCACATCAGAGGGTGGTGGAGGAGGGGCTTAGCTAGACCCCACCCCCGTGCTGACCCTCTGAGCGAGACTGGCGCCTTCTGATGGATCAGGGTGGTAGTGAGCAGCCTGGGGTGGAGGAGCCAGATTCTGGGGCTCGTGCAGAGCGAGAGGTGAGCAGGAGGGCATCCGAGCCTGATCATGGTCTGTCCAAAATTACCCACAATGCCTTGGAGAACATGGGTGCACTGGGCCATGGCCTGAAGCAGTTCTTCCAACCACAGCGCAGACGCTCATCCGTCTTGCCATATGACCCCACCTCTTCCTCCACGGGCCCCATCCCTGAGCCCTCAGACACTGGGCCAGAGTTGGGGGAAGCGCCTGCCATTACGGCCATCACCCCTAATTCTGACCCCCACACTTCCGCCCCCCCTGCAGCTCTGAGCCGTGTGCTGCAGCAGATTCGAGGCCCTCCCATGATGAAGAGAGGGACCAGCCTGCAAAGCCGACGCAGCAAGGCAGGGGGGGGAGGGGAGCCCCCCCAGAAAGGCAGCCCACAAATCCACAGGCGCAGCACCCAGGAAACCTTGCTGCAGGCAGGGCGGCCACGCTCCTCTTCCACAACAGATACCCCCAGCAGCCCAGCTTTGGCAGACATGTTGCTGACCTCGGGGAATTACTCCACAGACGAGACTGAACGGGTGAGTAGCCCATCTTCAGTGGGGCCATTAATGTCTTTAATGTCACACATTTGTCAAACAGATTTCTTAAACAATCAGGCTGTGGTCATCAGTGGTGGCCACCATTTCCCACGGCTGCTGTGTAAAATGTTTTAATACATACAGTATCATTTCAGTTTATAGGCAGTGAAATGAACTAGTGAAATGTCAGACAGTAAACACTAAAACGATTATTGATTTTGTTTTTTGCAAAGAGCACATTGTTACAGTTCCACATGCATTACATGCATAATTTCATTTCGTAAAATCACTTCACAGTGTCTGTAATCAAATATTTGCTGATACCGATTGGTGGCAGATCAATTGGTGAATCCCTTGTATTCAGTATTACAAAATTAGGGTTAGGTCTTCTTTGTAGACAACCTGCTAGTCTTCCTATTTCATTTAATTTCCTCTGTACTCTGCACAATGACAATAAAGCTGATCTAATCTAATCATGACACAAAATAGTAAAAGTGTATGTAAAGTACAATGTCACAGCTTTTATAACATTTTAACAGAGGTTTATATTAAACTTCCTAGAATGCATGTTTAAAGCTTGCTATGCATATCTCACTTACTGCCACTGATGTTAAAGTATCCCAGCATGCCTTGCACATACCCAGTAATCATTTTACCAACGGAAACACTATCAGTGTTTAATTGGAAGCGATAGCAGGTTGTTTACACATAGCAGAAGGTCAAATATGAATTTAAATTTGACTGCAGTCTGTGCATATAGGAATCTGTTGCATGCTGGGTGTGTCTTAAAGAAATCTTCAGGATGGATGGACGAGTTGACAGTGTTCACAGATCAGGAAGCTTGTGTGGCAGGTCACTATGTTCTCTAAGCTCTGCTATATTTAGCTGAGTCTTTGGGTGCACTTCAGTGCAGTGCACTTCAGTAGGCAACAAAATCAGTCCCCTTTTTCAACCAGGCTGTGGATAATTGTTTGCTTTCTTGTGTCCTTAAGGATACAGTCAAGGTTATATTTGCTGTTACATGGCAGGTGCAGCAACTTAATTTAGAAACTCAGTTCAGGTAGTTGCAAGACCAGTTACTCCTCTGCTCAGCCTTGTTCTGTTTCAGGCTGTGTATTCTTGCTGCTCATTTAAAATAGTCATCAGTTTTCTGTACTAAGGCAAATGTTGACTAAGATTGATGCATCTCTGCAGAAAATTATGCTTGCAGTTGATAGTACTATCCTTTTAAGCATGCCTTTTTCGACAGCTAAGCATTTCCAACAGACACGCTAAAGGATCTGGGTGTCTGCCAAAACTCACTTGTTGAAGAGCTTAGTGGCACCATCCAGAATGTTCCTCTCTCAAAGGAGTGTCCAAACATAAACCCTGTCATGTATTTCAGACCACTGTATGAGCCTGACAATCTCAGTAGAGGGTTGGTTATGTGAATACACAGGCTGTGTGCTGCTGTGTAGTTTTGAAGTAGACAAATTGTGCCAGAGATGTACAGCTACATTTCCTGGATGTAGTTGTTGTTGAGTGTTAGCTGTATACTATATTTTGTTTAGAGTTAGCTCAGCTCAGAGTCTTTAACACTTCACTATTCAAAGTGTGGATTACCAGAAAAACGCATCCAGGATAAGAATAAAAATCTCTCAAATGAAATCTACTGTAATGGCATTGGTGCCGCTTCTACAGGTATCACCTGGGTCTTATCAAATGGGCTGATTACTATGTGAACAGTTCACCTAGTTTTTCCTGTGCTTGGCCACATAGTTGAGAAATCTACTTATATCAAGTTGCAAATTGAAACGTAACTTGCAGCATACATTTGGAATTATTAACAATAATTAATTTTAACAATATAAAACAATCCTGTAGGTTCATTTCATGTTTGCTTTCGAAGGGATGCTTAGTTCATCCCTAGATCATCCATGTATTATCTATGATCATGATATATTATGGATAATAAGGTTTCGCCTTCACCTTTTAGATGTCAACAAGTGGAGGGACAGAGTTAATTTCAATGTGACGTCATTCTAAAGATTACACATGATCAAAGCTCACTTTAAATATACAAAAAGGTCAAACATAACAAAAATACTTCTCACTTTTTTCGTTTAACAACTGTTCCCTTTATAGCTTTGACCAATGAAATTGTGGTGCAGTGTGCCATTCTTTATCAGTTACTTGAACAAATGCCCTGAATCATCTCTGTGGGGTGTGTCATGGTACAGGGGTCCAAATGGTTAGTGGCATCTGAAACTGGTGTAGTCCCAGGTAGTTCAAAGTGGCACGCCTGTAAAGGTGAACACTGAAACCAAACTGCCAATAATCATGGTTTCAATAGCAGTAATGTATTGTGATGATTTATTTGAATAATTGTTTTTGGATTCTACAGTATAGCTGTCATACTGTAAACTACTGTTTGTATACAATAGACTACATAATCTAGTTTTTCTCAGGTTAATTTTTTTTTTTATTAGTAATCCTAAATATATATAGCTCAGGACTCAAAACATTATGATGCAGCCCAATATAAATTAATACTTTAAATTAATACAATCTTTTCACTTTTCTCTAGTGTAGTGCTGGTTCTGACTGCAATACAGTTTTTAGATTTTCTGCTTTAGATGACATGGTTCTTCATTAATTGAAATGTGTGAAATATGAATACACATGCAAATAAAATCAATACAAGGATATTTTCCTCCTAAATGCCTCTTTTTATTTGCAGCAAGATCGTTTGGACGGATCTGGCCCAGCCACATCTCCAAACGCTTTGTCAGGCAGTTCCGATGGTGGTCAGTATGGTGTGGATTCAATGGATGGCACCCCAGACCCTCAGCGCACAAAGCAGGTCATCGCCCAGCTACAGCAGAAGATCCTCAAACTCACAGAGCAGATAAAAATCGAACAAACGGCAAGGGATGACAATGTAGCCGAGTACCTGAAGCTGGCCAACAATGCAGACAAACAGCAAAGCACTCGCATCAAGCAGGTGTTCGAGAAGAAGAATCAGAAGTCTGCGCAGACCATCCAGCAGCTACAGAGGAAGCTGGAACATTACCACCGTAAGCTCAGAGAGGTGGAGCACAATGGAATACCACGCCAGCCCAAAGATGTCCTGCGAGATATGCACCAGGGTCTGAAGGATGTGGGTGCGAAGGTACTGTCTGCTGATTTTAGGAGTAGTTGGAGTTTGTTGGCTTTGTATATGTATTAGTATCAAACAGGAACTTTTAAGTTGTGCAGTATAACCCATTTATGTCCCTTACCAGCAAACCAGTTTTTCTTGTCATTCAGTTATGGGTGTACATGGAGGAACATGATTATAAAGTCATTAACTTAGGAAAAGTAAGATCAGGAAAAACTCAACCTATATCTATATATCTATATATATATATATATATATATATATATATATATATATATATATATATATATATATATAATATATTATATATTATATATATATATATATATATTATATATATATATATATATATATATATATATATATATATATATATATATTATATATTATATATATATATATTATATATTATATATATATATTATATATTTTTCTGATATATATACCGGTTTCACAAAATGATCATGTTTTCTTTAAGGTGACAGGTGGCCTTTCCAGTATTTCTCAGGCCACTCATTCGGCCGCAGGAGCAGTTGTGTCTAAACCCCGCGAGTTTGCCTCTCTGATTCGCAACAAGTTTGGAAGTGCAGACAACATCTCTGCTTTAAAGGACTCTCTAGATGAACAAGGGGATGAGCCTATGCCAGGTGCAGGGATGGCAGCCACCAGGACTCCTGTATCTGGCCAGCTCCAATCCAGCCCAAAATACGACAGTCAGGACGACTGCTCCAGCGCTACATCAGGGTCAGGGGCAAATAGTATCACTGGGGCACCTGGGGGGCCTCCGAGTTCAAAGGGTAATACACTGGAGCACGGCCAGACCTCTGGCTTTGATACACTGCTACACGAGATCCAGGAACTGAAGGAAAACCAGAATCGACTAGAAGAATCTTTTGAAAACCTAAAGACTTACTATTATAGGGATTACACGAATATCATGCAGGCTCTGCAGGAGGAGAGATACAGGTACATGCTACTTTAACAGCTGAATGTACTGGCAGTGGTAGTGATTTATGTAGTGCATTACATAGCATTATGTGTTTCATATTTGAAATGGCCTCAGAAAGGATGTTGTGCTAGTTATCTGGCTTTTCACGCCCCCTCTTTATATTTGATTTTTTTGTATGTGCATTTGTTAGGTGTGAACATCTAGAAGAGCAGCTTAATGATCTAACAGAGCTGCATCAAAATGAAATTCTCAACCTAAAGCAGGAACTGGCCAGCATGGAGGAGAAAATCGCTTACCAGTCTTACGAACGAGCCAGAGACATTCAGGTACTTATATTTAACTATATCTATGTGACTGGCATTTTTATTCAGCCCAACTAACAATGAACTCAGCGTCCTGCTGGGACCGCTGTTGTACCAATTGAGCTACAGAAAGAAAGCCCATTAAACATATGGTCTAAGGTGTGAACCTTAAATATATGTGTTTATATATGTGCAAGTCATACAGTATGGTAAATTGTTTGCATTTCTGGTGTATGAACGTTGAGTGGAACATTATTATACTAATGCAAAGGTTATTGATTGGGAAGGGCATCTGTTGTATTCCTTGAACTATTTTGCATCAACCTGATGGACAACATTTATTCTTGTAACTTAATTTTCATAATGAAATCTATATGTGACTCACTTACTGGCTTCTTTAAAGGCTTGTTATATATGAAGCAGCTTAAATGCTCCATTATGCTTCTTTAGCTGTTCTTGTCTTACATTGACCGGATGCACTGCATTAGCATCATTCTGTCTCTGGTATCCATAACATGTTTCTCATTGCCTTTCTGTAGGAGGCACTGGAAGCTTGTCAAACTCGCATCTCTAAGATGGAGCTTCAGCAGCAGCAGCAGCAAGTGGTTCAGTTAGAGGGTTTGGAAAACGCCACAGCGCGCACTTTACTCGGCAAACTCATCAATGTGTTGCTGGCTGTCATGGCTGTTCTCCTAGTGTTCGTCTCGACGGTCGCAAACTGTGTGGTTCCACTGATGAAGACACGTAGCCGCACACTTTCCACATTGCTCCTGGTTATAATCTTGGCTTTCCTGTGGCGGAATTGGGAAACCATGTCTCAGTACCTGGACCGATTTCTGCTGCACCCCAGATGACCTGCAGGGGAGCTGTTGTTTAATGAAGGGACTGCAGGGCGAGAGCTTTGTTTGGAGGATGGAGACTAACACTGCCTCAGTTGCACTTAGAACAGAGGGACCTGGCACAAGAGTGGTGGACATGGATGTATTCAACGACCTCTTTTCCTTTTTTTTTTTTTTTCACTGAAGGAGTGAATTTGTTTACATTTTAATACCTTTTTCCGTCAACATAAATTGTATTGCCGAGTTTCCTTTTATTTGTTGTTGGAAATGATGCAAGTCGTGTTGTTCACTGTTCTTGTAATTATTGTTAGGATATACTTTTATGCAATTTACTGAGTGTTGCATTGCATTGACTTGACTTGAATGGTTTTAACGTGCACTGGATGGAGATCCATTTTTTAATACCATAGTAACTACTTGTTTCTCCTAACTTTAGCTATTGTTTTTATTTCTCACTCTGCTACATTCTCTCTTTTCCTGTGTACATGCATCTCATTTCTAACTCTTCTTTTCATTTCCTGTGTTCATAACGTCACTTTTCTGAGAACCGTTTTGCTGCTGTTTGGACTTCATTGCAGAATGAATTGCTAAATGAAGGAAAAGATGGCTTCTTTTGGAGAGGAGGCACCTGTAGTTTGATTTGAATGGGCTTTAGTAGACCGGGCCAAGAAATCGGAACAGTCTTAACCTGAGCAGGCCCAAACTGCCCTGTGCTCTGGTCTGGCTCCATGCCCTCACTGGCCTGCCCTCATAGAGGCACAGTCCCCTGATATATGAAAAGAAAGAACATACTTGAAGAGCTAGAAGTGCTCAAAGACTCTCAGTGCTTCCGTACTGTTTCTTATAGCTACAATGAAATAGTCCTTTTTAGTTTAATTTTTTATTTTTAAATGAAAAGAATAAACACGCTGTTTAAAAATGCTAAGCCTGGTCATGTGATTCATTGTTTGTGCTTCTGTATGGTCGTGCACACATTATAGAAAATTGCTGGTTGCACTTTGCCCAGAGCGAGAGCCATTGCACAATTTCAAGTAACTGTTCAGGCCACAGTTTAGCTCTGGCTCACCAGTCTCAAATGTTTATTATAAAGGTCACTAGCTTGTTTAAGGACATTAAAATACAGCCATTGCATGAATTGAAAGAAATTAATTAGAAAGGACAAAAGAGGGTAATTCTACAGAAATTGAATAAAAATGTTTTTTTAAACTCAATGTCTGTCAATGTCACATTTATGATGTATTAATGATTGTAAAAAAGTGAAATGCAAGAAAATATAATGGAAATTAGATGTTTTCTATATTAACGTCATTGTGTTACCATTCATCAGAAACATTTGTTCTGAAACAATGATTTGGATATTTGGATTTCCGAGATTTATCTAATTACCAAAAATGGTCTAATTAGTATGAATTTTATGCAAGGCTTTAAGTAGGTACCACTGATATAATCTATTAAAAGAGATGTTTTTTAAAAATGCTGATTGTTTTGATTACAGCATGTATGCTACATGTGGTAATATAGCTGCTTTTTAAAAATACATATTTCGCAAAAACTCGTCAGTGACATTATGTAAGTATGCTTTGGTAAAATCTGCTTAACTCTTATGAAGGTAAACGTTTTTAATGTTTGTAAATATTGAGTCGTGGGTTCATTTCTCCCACACAGTGGACATGTTGTACCTTGTTCTTTGCAGACAGCAACAGCTGGACAGGCTGTGTGCATCGCTGTATTAACATGAGGCGCCACCTGTTGGAAAGGATGATTTGTATATATTAAAAACCTGTCTACAAAACAGCTACAGAAACAAATACTTTATGGTACAGTAATGTTTTTAAAGTATATTTTACATATGTTTATTTGGTTTCACAGGTTTTTAACACGTATTTAATGATTGTCTGCTTTAAAATTGTTTCCAGGACCATTTTTAATACATTTTGAACACTTAGGGAAGACATTTAAATTTTTTAGATTTTAAAGAAATCATTTAAGTCCATGTTGTTCCAAAACCATATGACGTTTTTGCCGTGTAACAAAAAATCCCCATTCGTTATATGTAAAAACAGCATTAACATTCTTCAAAATCTCCCTCTTCCACAAAAGTTATGTTTTGAACCGACAATGTGTGTAAATTATAAACAGAAATACGAAAGAAATATATCAGGCTACATTGTTGTTTGAACATTTATTTTCTATTTGTACTCCACCTTCCCATATTTGCAGATGTTTTAATTGACATTGTGTGACAATATTTGCCCACCTAATTTGAAATGATAGACATGTCAGTACACAGCAAATGTTTAATATACAAAACATGACACTGGAAACAGGCACATAAGGATTCAGAAGGGTCTTTAAGTACATGAGAGAAACAGCAACAGCAAGCAGTGTAAAAAATAATACAAATATCTCATTTTACCCACATTACAATCAGATCATTCAGGTGCCAAAAACTTCCTCTAATGCTATTAAAGATATATATCTAAAACCTTGACAGCAAGACAAGTCCATTTGTCCATTCTACATTAAAGTGCTCATTTGTCGAACATTCTACATTTAAGTGCTCATTTGCCGAACACACTTCCTGATGGAGGTGTGGGTTTTTCCAGTACTGTCTCAGCTCCAGACCGTACTCCACTGAATACAGATGGAGCAACCTTCCCCATGCGCTCTACACAAGAAAAGAGATTAGTTTTCTTGCTGTTACAATACAACAATGTAACATTACATGTACAATATAATTTGTAATATAGTATACCAAATAATCATATTATTATTGCATATTATATGATTATAATACAATAAACAATGTAATACAATATTATAACAATTTTAACAATCATAGGGCAAGGCCTGCAGTACTTTAAAACCCTTTTTGATTTAATATTTTGCTTATAATAGACAGTAATGTTTAATGTCTGTTGTATATTTCATGAAGACACAGGAATTAAAATCATATGGAAAAATTGTAAACATTCTATTCTATTGACAATTCTATTGAATAGTTTAAAAGCTATTGAATTCTTTCACAACTATTTTCAAAAGGCAATCCCTATTCTAATTAAAACTATAACAGACACTTTGAGCTGATAATAGGATAAACCTGAAACTTAAACAACAAACTCACCACATTCGACCATGACCTCATATGTTTTGCTCTTGACCTCTCCTTTCAGCCCTAGTTTACTGCGGGCTCCTTTCAGGTCCTCTTCTTTAACAACTGGCCGCTTCTTCTTCTTAACCTCTGGCTGATGGACAAAGAATATGTGAATATAAACAAATCCAAAGGAAAAACATCTATCAGCAAGTACTGCCTTATGTTTTCTGCTGTTAAGAAAATAATCTATAAGTCATTTTTCCAACACTGAGTAAAAACGTATCTGCATACCTGAGACATTGTATAGTGTGGGTCTTGTCCTTGAACAGTGGCGTGTTGACTCTTTGTGTACTGTGTCCTTTTTGTCCTCTTATATACCCTGTGACCAGCTTAGTGCTCTCTCTCTCTCCTCTCTTTTATCATTATATATTATTAGCTCTGTGGTAAGTGTCAGAAAGCCTGAAGTGGGTGCCTACTTTCTGAGCGTGACTACTATAAACAGCTGAATTTCTGCTTTAGCCCTCCTCTTACAGACATCTCATATCAATGATGAGTGTACTTTATTTGTGTATATGACATTGCTGACACGATGATGTGTTTCTTGTATTGGGTTTTCCACATGCCACATATCAAGAAGTGACAATATATTGCATACTGACATTTGCTTCTAACTACAAGGTCTTACCCTTTCCTGAAAAGGGGAGAAATTACAGCAAAAAAATCATCTTCTGATGTGCTTATGTAAAAGAGTAAGTTACACTGGGCCACATGATATGGAAATCGTACAATCCTATAAACATATCAGTGTTGAAATTAGAACAATATAGTTATATAATCAAACAACAGAATTTAAAACACAGACAATAAAGCTTTACTTTTTAGCCCATTCAACATTTACCCATTAGAAATGTACAGTCCTCCAAGAAAAGGGACTAAAAATATTGATGACTCATCTTGCACTACGCATGTTCTTGTCCAATCACATGCACTCTTGAATGAAAACGTCTCTTCCTCTAAATTAAACTGGCTTACACTTTCGAATAATTCTGTCTTATCATGGGTCGTCGGTGTGTATTTGGCTGCTCTAACACACGCACTTTATTTTGTTTCCCAGCTGTAAACTGGTTGCGAAGGAAGTGGCTGGAGTTTGTTCATTTCGAAGAGGCAGGCATTCATCACAACACGCGTATTTGTGACAGGCATTTTTCTGAAGAATCCTTCACCAACTTGGGGATGTTCGCTGCGGGGATTGTGAAATCCCTCACATTAGCAGAGACAGCCATTCCTACCCTGTACACTGTGGGGAGATCTCCTCCAGCACGAGTAAGTACGAGTTATATTTTCAGACACGAACGCACAAGCCTCAGCATAAAAATAAAACCGATCCTGTTCACTTGCTTAGAAACGTAACTGATCTTGCTTTGCGCGATTCAACGCTGCGCCTTATTTTAATCTAAAGCCTGAAACGTTTGTTTTCAGAGCCCAAAATATAAAGTTGCCCACCCCACCTCTAAAACACCCCTTCTTGCCTGTCATGTGACGTCATTCGTTTGCGATGACGCAAACGAATCACTGAATTGATTCTGAACCGGTTCTATACAACGAACAGTTCAAAAGAACCAATTCATCGAAAAGAGTCGGACTATACAGCATTAAACCAGCACACCTAGAGCTACTACAACAAGCGATAAATATGGTGAAGAGGTGCGTTTTAGGATGCTATCCGCACAAAACCTTGTTCCCTTTCCCCAAAACACCCTGGCTGAGAGCCCGATGGCTTGAATTTCTGCATTTTGAAGAAGGGGGGATATCGGAGAGCTCGCGTTTGTGTTCTAGACATTTTGCACCTGAATGCTTCACAAACATGAAGCAGTACGAAATGGGCTTTTCAGACTTTCTGTACCTGATAGACACGGCTATCCCGACAGTATATACCGTCGGTCCATCTCCGAGTGTAAAGGTAAGCAGTTTCGCATTGATGAATCTTGACTAAACCCTAAACAACCTTGTAGTTTATTCTGGCAGGGAACCGCCCCCTTGGACAGGAAGTGACCGTCTGACCGACATAATAAACGACAAATCACAGTTTGCTTTTTCAAATGACCCATAATAATAACACCCAGTGACATTAAAATTGGAGTTTCGTGGCTTTGAGTCTTTCTGTATGTTAGCGTACTCCTAAAAGATTTCTAGCAGATATGCATTTTCAAACTGAATATATCTGCCAGTAGTTCTCTTTCAGGATAATGGACCAGAAATATTGATGATATATCTTATTTATAGGGACGTATGCAAATGTCTGTACAGTACGTCTCCACACGTAACTAGCCAACTACACCAACATCAAACATTGACCAGCATCTTCCACCGACTAGCACAATCAAATGTGAATGCATGGGTTGTCATGTTACATTTGTGCTGACAGTGGAGTTTCTATCATTTATTCTTTTTGTAACTTTTGGTAACAAGTCGGTAATTTGTGTGTAAAGTTCACCAGTTCTGACTTGGAGCCTTCTATGTACTGCTATTTCATGTAATTTCACAAGGCTTCTTTTCAGTATCTACCATAACCCTTTCTCTGAGACTTAATTAAACGTAGTCTTAATTATATAGATTACATTTAATTACATCATTGTACATGATGTTTTACTCATTGTACATTATTTGTATCTATATGATTGCCATCAACTTGATAAGTTCACGCCAAAAAATCTTACGCTTTCATTTTCCTCATCATTGCATCATTCAGATGGTGGATAAAAGTGCCCTAATTTATTTAATCTATGTTAGATTTGCAGTTCTGTTGTTTATTTAAAAAGCTTCTGACTCCTGGAAGCTGTTTAAAAGCCAGCAAATTAGTTTGGCAAGCTCTTGCAATATGCATCAAATAGTAATAATTTTTGATTACCAACAAAAGTGCTATAGAGTAATGTATATAACTGTATGTTGTATCTGCCACACAGCCACTGACACGAGAGGTGGGCTGCCAATGTAATCCTCCACTTGTAAGGAACGTTTCGGTCCAAGCAGTACGCACCCAAAAGAAGCCAAAAATACGGAGTAAAGGTAACATTTTATTTATTGCTTAGCTAAAAGTTTATCACATTCCCCTTGAGCAAACTGTTTTGGGATGTGCTGTACAAAAAAAGTAATTTATTTGTATGGTGCAATATCAGCAATTCAAGTGAAACCTCTGGTGAGACACTATGCGAGCGTCTCCTGCTCTGAGGAGGATTTTGCAGTCAGCCCCAAAGCCTCATTCACAGTAATGCCAGTTAAAAGACCACGAATGGAGGAAAGCACTGTTGAGTCCACAGAGGGGCCATCATGTTGCAAAAAGGAACCAACAGATTCTACCCATGTGCCTGATGTCATTCCAGAGGAAAACATAAAGTAAGTCCACCTGTTTCAATGAAGACGTTGATCTTTTCAAACCTGTAAAATCAGATCTTACTCTATTTATTCCTACCCTATTACAAAAGTTAAATGTGCCATGTTATATTATACATCATATTTGAAATTCTTAGATTACAAGGCACGATCAGATTTTCTGTTACTAAGCTCATTACAGAAGTCCCCACTCTCCTCGTTGGGTTGGGTTTGATTCCTGGTCAGGAAACTATGTGAATGTGGTGTGGATGGAGGTTAGAGTTCATTGTTTTATGTAATAAAAATTCCACACGCACAAATATTTTACACTGTTTATTGAAAAAAGAATACATAATAATGTAAGTTCATAATTTGTCAGTACAGTTCAGTACTTAAAAACCCTCTTCATTTCAGATTTGTTTTTCTCTGACCACCAGTTCTAACAAATGCTCAGTAATAATAGAATCAACCCAGAAAGTGAAGGCAGTTAGATTTTCATCAAAACAAAATCTTTATCAGTAACCATGTTTACCCAGCAGGCCTGACCTGAAAGCCTGGTTTCAAATTCATCCCTGTGTAACAAATAAACACATAGTGTATGCCAACATTATACAGTCACTCACACATACTTGGTCCATTAATGTCAATTATTGTGTAGGATCAATGCAAGAACTATTAAAGACAGCAGGTCCTTTACTCCTTAAAGTTAACAAAATGTGCTTTTTCTGCAACTGAAGCCAAATCCATACAGTTGTAAAACCTCAACAAAAAATAAATATTTTCAATTGTTGCCCAAAAAAATTAATAGAACCGATAAGCTGAGATACACCCTTAATTTTTAAGATCTGCAGAAAATACATGATGCAAAGGCATAACCCTGTAAATATCTGTGCTTTAGAGTAAATATCAAATACTTAGTACCTTAGAAACGTGTGGGAGGGAGGGAAAGAATTTGATTTAGTGTTTGATAGTGTCAGTGTGGTACGTTATATAGAGGCATTACAAGATAGGGAAAACTCAAAGACATACGAAAGTCAAAGGTAATTCTGCATACAAAATGACCAAAGCACAAAAAGACCACATCAAACTGTGCAAGAGCACACTGAAGTATCCTACACCACAGCCTCCACCCTGGAATGAGCAGCACAAGGGTGACGCTAAACCAAAGACTTCAGAAAACTGGAGGCCACACAAACACAACAAACAAATACACAAGGACAAAAGGGACATACACTGTCAGTTTAGAGGCAGATACACATTCAGAGGCTAAACAATAAGACATGCATGCAATCACACATTAAGGACACAGTGCTATATAGGGAGTTGAAACAGCCTTTTCCTGGATTTATGTACCTTGTCATTAATTCGTCTGTCTAGTGCCTAATGCTTAAAAAGGCATAGCGAGCAGACTGTACCCGGCTGTATTATAATATCAGGGGGCTCATAACACTGCTGACAAATCTTTTTCATAAAGATTTATCAGCACAATTCCCTCAGAACTCTGCAACAGCATACACTAAGAAACTGACTTTAAGCAACCTTGAACGGTTTGGTAAGGCCAACATTATGAGAATCACATGCATATGGTTAAAGGTACTTAATGGAGTAGAAGAATGTCCGTAAATTATTTGTAAAGGTAGATAAACATATGGAATAAAACACTTGAAAGATGATTGAAGATTTTCTCAATTTAAAGGCTGGACAGAAGCATGATGGAGACGATCTTGTGGTCATGATCTCCTACTGTTATATATTCCATGCCGACCACTTGACATGGAAGCAGCACAGTACAGAATTGTGCATTGCAAAAACCTGATGAACTAAAATATTGTGGTCCAATCATTCCTGATAAGCTGGTCCAAAACACTCATCACCTTTGATGTACATCAAGGGTAGCAGACATTGCTGTTTCTGATGTTTCAGAATAGCTGCAGGCACCTCTCATGTATATGCATGGATAAAACTGCTGAGAGATTGTGACGCACTACTTTAGCCTGCTCTTTTTCTCACAATTCATAGTGAAACTGCTCCCAGTACCTCATTGGTTTAGAGATAGTCATTATGCCTTCCATTTGCTGATCCATGTCCAGGCTCGGGTAAATAAGGTGGCAAACAAATTCACTAGAGCAAGGAAGGTCTCAGTTTCAAATTGCAACCAGAATGATTTTAAATCAGACCGGGATACCAAGACGATGTTTCTTTTTCTTAACAGACTTGAGCCCTGTGAGTCTTCGTACATCGTCGTCACCATCTGAATCCTCCATTTCATC
The DNA here is from genome assembly GCA_036877525.1 of Chromobotia macracanthus. Classification (NCBI taxonomy): domain Eukaryota; kingdom Metazoa; phylum Chordata; class Actinopteri; order Cypriniformes; family Botiidae; genus Chromobotia; species Chromobotia macracanthus. The sequence continues at coordinate 6,138,314 of JAZGTH010000008.1, forward strand.
GTCTGCAGAGAACAGGATCTGACCAGCAAAGGAGGAAAAGGGATGGAGAAAGCACAAGCTCAGACAATTATCCTTTTTTGTAAATGATGCAGGTGATTTTGATTGCATTTTGTAATAAATGTCCAAACAGTTATCACCCTTAGTGGAATACCCCGTCCATACAGAGTTATTTAACTAGTGCTTCAGCCATGATAAAATGGATAACATTTCCTGTTAAACTCTGACTGACTGAGATTTGACTCTGAAAAGGATACAGACACAAGTATCTGTCAACATGCAACATACTTGACACATAGAAGTGACAAGTGAACATGAACACCAAATGTGATGATTGACGATTGTGTCCAATCTTGTTTTAACCATCAATATTTAAAAAGTTCCCTGCTCGTATTATTTACCTTGTCTCAAATCTATCACCACTGACACAGGTATACAGTAAATTCAAAAAGACTGGATTGAGATGGATTTATTCAGCAGATGTTACAGATGAAAGCCAGTCAATTATTCAGAAGTCTCCACTATTAAACATTATTACAAAGAAAAGGCTGTATTCCACATCCACAAATGTGTTAAAAGTTTTATATTCTGTTGTTACAAACAAAGCCCTCTATTTGTTCAAGTAATCTGTCTTGCATTGAAAATTGTGTGTACCCAGAGATAATAACCGGATGTGCTAATGTCTTGTGTGCCAGAACATTCAGTGTAGAACATTGTCAAAGACACGCCTGCTTCATTAGACTGTCAACTGACTTCCCATGTTACATACACTTCGGGTCTGAAGGTTTGGGAAGGATTGTAAGAACAGTGAGGAACAACCAACACTCACGTAACTGACATACATGAAGTGGTAAAAAACAGGGTCAAAAGATGGAGAGATTAATAAATTGTAGTATTGTGGGTTGAGAGAAACCCCAACAATGACTGACTGCTTTCACCTCAGAAAGAGTCTTGATCAGGAAACAAAAGTGTTTTTGCCAAAGCAAGTCCATGACTAGACTCAGATCTCCCAGATCGAGTCTCAATTTTTTGTTTCAAAACAGTTTTTTACATTCCATTAATTATGAAACGTCTTCATTTATGTCATGAATTACTTTGACGTATTAAATGTATTTAAGATTTATTCAACTTCCAATAAAAATGTGAAAGTTACACATCTTTTATTATTTGGCAGCTGCAGTGTGTCAGTCATAAGTATGATTTAAACTCGCAGGGAAATAATCCTTACTAATGGCTGTCACATGAAAGCGTATCAACTTACTTCTGATTCAGAATCATCGTGTGACAGAGCCCGTCTGTAGCGTACTTTGCTGTTGCCTCGAGGATCATCTTCTGCCTCCCTTTCCTCCAATTTGGCTTTTGTTCTGCCCTTCTTCATAAGGAAGTTATCTACCACCCAGAACATCAGAGCCTGGATACCCACAGACACACAGAGAGGAGTTACAACAATAAAAAGTAAATTGTACTGTAACTACACACATTTTAGCATTAAAATGTGCATATATGTGCCATATATTTCTGCGTAACAAACACAGAATAGAATATACAAAAATAACTTTTTTAAATGTACTAAATGTACTTTAAAATGTACTAAACTGTTAAATTAACTATGCAGCTCCTTCCAAGTAATAATTATATACAGATTGTTAACTGCGCAGTTTCTATTAAACATGAGGGTGGCTGTCACTTACATTCACAAAAAATGGGACAATCAGCATGACGATAGCTAGCTCCAGATGAGGGTTTGTTATGGGATTGAGTGTAGCCAGCTGTCAAACACACATACATATATAGCACACATAAATCATTCAAAGGATTCAAGTTTACCATACTGCCAACATTATATAAACCATTGTGATTAAAATTGTGTACCATAAATGTTCAAAATTTAGAGTGTGAAACAAACTACAGTTTAACCAACATCCAGTGACTGGACATCTGACTGACCTTCTTCCACTGTGGGATGAGCAGGACCAGCATGATCATGACCTTCTCAAACATCATGATGAGGATGTAGAGGGCACACTGACCTGCCCAGGCGCGGCACTGCACTGGCTCACCTGCACATTATAGATCATACATACAGACTGAATTTCACATTAATTCTATAATGCTAATGGCAAAGTAAGAGAAGGGTATGGAACCTCTATGGCTGTGTTCATCTGTACTTTCTGACAAGTATGTGACTGACTGACTGACCAGCTGCTTTCAGTATCAGGCTGTAGTCTAAGAAAATGGAAACTCATCCAGTGAACACAATCTAACAAAGGCTAGGTCTGATTCAATTTCCCCATCCATGAGTCTGAGGACTGCACTACTTATATGAGGCCAAAATCACATGAAAGAGTCATTCATGAAGTGTCATTCAAAAATTCAGCAGCGAATGAAAGTCCCCCTGGACTATTCAAATTTACTCTGGACAACAGTGTTAAAATTGATCCTCATACCGTACTCTCCAAAGCGCAGAGAGTCCCACTGTCTCCATTCAACCACGGCGCTAACAGCCTTCACACCACCGTAGATGACCAGCATGCCCAGGGTCGCATCCAACAGGAAGTTGATGAGGTATCTAAGGAAACAACACAGGAAGAGAGGTAATCGAGCACAGCCTATCACAGATATGTAAATCACAGACACACAGTAACACAGTGGGGAAGTACAGCGATGTGTGGGGGAAAACACTGACAACAACGCGCACACAGACTCACAGTGAACATGGGTCCTCCTCTGTGAGGTCAGACAGGTAGACATTGGCAAAGTGAATGAACAGCATCCCTATGGCCTGTTTGGAGGTGTCCAGAAACCTGAGAGAGGTGGAGGGGAAGGGAAAGGAGGGGGAATCGGTGAGAGGGAGGGAGACCTGGTTAGAACTCACCTTTAGCAAGTTACTCCCCCACCTGAACTAGAGGAGTTTTAGAGGGCCGCTACACAGATATCAGGTCAGTAAAGTGCAGCACTGGGCGTGCATGTGTTTCAATGCATTAAAGTATTTAATGCTTACTAATGACACAAAAATGGAGGTTTACCAGATTCTCCAGGGTCTCCGCTCGTGCTTGGGCTCCCTGAAGCGCTTCACTGTGGAGGAGAAACAGCTTTTAGTGGCAGCAGTAGAAGAGGAGGTAATCAATCATTTCTACCACACAGGTGCAGTATTGATGCCAAAAACCTTAAAACCTGTTTCCTGGCTCTATCATCTTAAAAGGGGAAGAGATGAGAAGAACTGCATTATTTCGAGTTTGGAGAACTTCTTATACTCGCACAAACCTAAATCTCTTTCTAACACAGTCCAGATATTCACCTTGGTCAGTCAACTGATGCAATTATAAGCAATGATGACATCTTCAAAACTGCACAATATGGACAAAGGTAAAGTTGGAAAACAAAGTGCACTATTCTAATTGTATTCTGTACCATTAATATTTGTCTTCACCGGAATAAAGGGGCCTCGCTAAACCTGTTAATTTAGAAGGGGTTGTCCACATGATTGTCCATGCAGTGTGTACATTAAACCAATTTAATTAGTAAACTCTACTGTGTAGCTCTATACACAGACATTTTATTTGAAGCAGAGTGTAAAATGATTGCAGAGGGGTGTAGTAACCATAAAACTGACTGATGCAATTGCTTGCAGTGTTGTTTTTATAGAAGAGGTGAGAAATGCTGCTTTTTGGAGCTGTTGAAACCACTGGTGCAGTCACCCTGGTTGCCAAACGTGACCCAGTGACTCAAACAAATAAAGGACAGCCTGTTTCTCACAATGGCTGTTTGTTTGTGTACAGCTATTAACTATGTGCCTGTGAACACCATCTCCTACTCTTTACAACTACAGCTTGCATATCCACTGAGGGAGGAGATGAAATAGATTTTGCATGTCTCAAAGGGCATAAAATAACTCAGTCGCTATTGAATAGTTCTCTTGCCCACCAAATATTTAAAGGCGTGTTCTGGGTTCAGATGCAAAGTAAAGCAGCTGTGACATGCTGATGATTACCACAGACAATGAACTAATGAACAAAAATAGCTCATACAGCAATGCAAGTCAGCATGCCATTATGTTGTTAATAAAGCAACTGATATTTAACCTGAAGCATACATTTAAATGGAACATCCAGCATTTTCTTTTAGTGTAATGTTTTGTCCACTCCACTAAGTTAGTCTGCCGGTGTAACTTCTCTCATGTCACTGGGACATGCAAAAAATGTATGCAGGCACATGCAAGGCCAGGAGACTCTGAATGACCTACGATAACTAAACCATCTGATACAATGCACGGGTTGTTAGGAAATTAAAACCCATAAAAGTGCTTTAATAAAAGGGTGTAAATACAGTGTCAGGTTCAAACAGCGGTGAGCATGCAGGTGCAGCATTGCATTAAATGACGCATACTGACATGCCTTGACCTGCCTTCTCCAATGACCAATCACAAGACCTATACAGTGTCTTCAATTAGGCTACCTAAGCTGATGAAACATCCTTGCAAAAAATCAGCCAGCTGTTACATTAATTGACCATCTGTATCCTAAAATGCAGGTTCCTCAACGGTGATGTACTGCTTTTAAAATAACATGCAAGCATGTCTGAGCATTTGTTGTAAATTAGGTACACTTTGGTTGAGCTACCTACCTAGACATTGTGCATGCGCATATGAGACCTAAAAGTACTGTCTAGGTAGGCAGCTAGTTTACTAAGCTTTTACACTTAACCTTACATTAATCTTACTTAACTCCAAGTTATGGTCTCCTTTTATCCTGGGTTAAGCACTAAGACACACTTCTGTGCTTCTCACACTTTTTCAGGGGTGTCTTGTTACATGCATCACACCATTCATACCTTTGGTTATTCATTTACAATGTCTACATATGGCACACAATTCGGTGTGAAACGTTGCTTAACCCACAGTTAAAAGTTAAAAAAAAGTTTAACCCAAGGTTAAACAGAGAGTGAACATGAGCTACCACCACTTTTAACCCTAGGTTACAAAGCCCTGTTTCAGGGCATTAGTGTGAATGAATGACTAAAAGCAGGGTACTTTATAAACAGTGAAACAGGATACATGCAGTATAGCACAGGGTTAGAAATGACCCAGGTTAACAATTTAAACATCTGAACGGCCCATTGATTCTGAGACAGCCTTTAATATTAAACGAATAGTGATGTAATTAAGGTATCAGTCTTTGTACTTACACATAAGGGTACTGAAGGCCACGACTCCCAGCAGGCCCTGCAAGAAGATGCCAAACGAGTCCATGAAGTCCCCGCTGGAGCAGCCCCGTGTGTCAGGAGCAGCGGGTGAGGAGTTGGAAGTAGGAGACAGCTGACCCCGGGATAACACACTGACCCCAACAGCAGCCATTGCGCAACAGTTACTGGATCACGGGTGTTAAAAAAATCAAACCGCACAAATATCAGCCCGTCTCAGACGTGTCGACCTGCAGCAGTTGTGATCTAGGCGATGACTCTGCTATCGTACGATCATCACTGAGTCTATCGCTGCTCCTGATTCTAGATCAGGTAAGGAAGCATTTCATACTGAAACCCGATGGAAATATCCTGCACTTATCTATCTAATATCGGTCAGCAGGTTGTGCTGTACGAACATCATTCTTGGCACAGAGCACACATGCTATAGACTGAGACGTTTAATCGCGCACGTTGTCATGGAGATATTAAACTGTTTAATACAATCCAGAGCGCGTTTGTTTGGCTGCTGGAATAAAATACTGAAGCTTTATGCGTACAGCAGATAGACAGCCCACATCACTGCTACTAAAGTCAATTCAAAAGACGTTTGAATTCCCGGTATAACTCGTTGAGAAATGCACACGAATACAGGAAAACGCGACTGGCTTCAGCCAGCTGATCTGATAGTTCTCTTTTATAGCGGGAGTCTGATCACATCGCTCCCGCTAGCAAACCAGCTGGAGAAAATCCTGCCAACGCCTGTTTCAAGAGAAGAGTCTGATCGTAAACACATTAGATGGGAAGTTTTGCTTCTGAAGTAGTCCCGTATGAGTATGACCAAGCAAAATATTATCCGTAAAGAAAACACTCTTCCTTGCCCACTTTATTCAGGTGCCGTTCCACTCATATACGCGACAGTCTAGTGCGTCATCACTGTCATGCATTCTGGGATATGTAGTTTCACTTTCTTGAAATCGCTTCCTGAATGTAAGACGAACGCAATAAAACATGATGTTACAAAGAGGGTAACTGTAAGTACCACTGCTATTAAGGAAAATAGTTATAATGTTTCATATAAACTGATTTTTTTTTTTGAATAAGCAGGAATAAATACGATCTAGGAACTTTTTAAATGTATGTAGTCGTGTGACAGATATGACCCAGTTTTGTTGTTGTTTGTAATGACATAACCTGAAATATCTGTGTGCTTGTGTTACACTATTTTTACTTTTCATTTGGAAAATGAAAGTTTAACAGTCATTACAAGATAATAAGCTCTGAAGATTTATGAAGGCCCCAACAATATTGCTGACATTCCCTACTGGAAACAGAAACACTCATTGATTCCATTCAGTTTATTTTCTTTTAAATAACATCTTCCATCAACATGTAATTCAAAGTAAATCAATATTAATTCAACAGCATTTTAATCAACTGGGTGAAAAACAGGAAATAAAGAAAACATGGCAAAACAAGGTATCAAAAACATCATTTACCAATCCAGCACAAATGCTTACAGAAAGGGGAAGAAAGATAAATGGATGTTAAACTAAGAAAAGGGACACTGTTGCATATCTCTTTGTCAATTCAAATAAATAACTTAAATTACTCAACCTGGATGTTTAGAGCCATAGCTTTGCAATGCAAGATCAAGTTTTAATATAATCTTTAGTCATCAGACTCAAAACATAGAGGCCCTTGTAATTAGTCAATGCATTTATACAAATGTTTTAATCTACTTGATATTAAAAAATATTACTTTAACAAGCAGACATGTTTGAAAGAGTACCAAGACTCTTTTCAGTTTGGTGTTGATAGACCCTGGATTTGCCACTTTGTTGTCCCTATCACAGTCAGTGACAACCTGAAATCTTTGTGTGCTTATGTCTTAACCATAACACCTCATCATTGTTTATTACGCTGCATTTTTATTTAGTAACGTTGTATTAGGATAAGCAAGGTTTATTAGTATTTACACAAATTGCAATGGCAGATTTTTCTTTTGTACTGTTGTGTTACAGTGTAGTTTCCAAGCTTTTATAGAAAACCAAAGCAAAATAGGAGTGTCCCACTAAAATTAACATCTGGTTATTTACACTATATACAATCACTCTATAGTATGTACACGTTTGCATACCACTTACAGTACATGGGCAATTGTTATTTTGTGCTTAAGGTAATTGCATTGTCATCCGCTCTACAGTTAATAAATGTTTCAAAAACAAGCGAAGAGCTTTGCTTATTCTTGCAGAGACTGAATGGACTAGCTCATCTGACCCAGGTTTAACATAACCTGAGCTTAACTAACCTCAAAAAGAAAGATCACACAAATAAACTAAACAGTAGTCCAGAACAAGGCTTGAATTAAGATGGACACCCCACCTGTAAAAGTACCAGATTCACCCTGTTGAAAAATGCCCCTCCAATAGTTAATCTCGACTGTGCCTGTTGTGTAGAAGAACTAATGGTAAGGGAGGCTTCTAAAGCACTAAGTGAGTTTAAAAGATGTCACCCTCAGCTGGCAAATTGCTGGTAAAATGCCAGCTTGACCCTCTCAATATGATGGCAGAGCTTGATGGCAGGGCCGAGCTTCAGGTCCATACACTCTTGTACAGTGGGTAGATTTAATAGAAGCAGGGCCTGGCCATCAATTTCCTGTAAGGAAAACAGGTGGCATAAGAGCAGTCCTACATAAATAAACTGGAGATGTGTTTTGTGTTTAATTACTTGATCCATGAAGATGCGTGCCAGCGGAGCACAGTCGGTTGTTCTGATGAAACGAACAACGTCAGTGACGCTCCACTCCAGTGGACTGCTGTCTAAGCAAAGCTTCTGAGGAACTTCAGCACGTGGACTCTTCAGAGGAGACATTGCAAAACAGTCAGTATTGCATAAAAGCTAAACAAGGTTAAAGCATCTATAACAATAATAGAGTTTCAGTGTCATGTATCTGAACAGAGCTTGCTATAAAGGTTTCAAATTTAAAGCAGTCATCATACAAAAAAGGAAAACTTAAATGACAGTGGTAATGACATGCTAAATGTATTTTATAAACTGTAAGCTAATATTCTATTTTACATTGTATTATTACCGTAGTTAAAAGTTAATAGCTTCTCTTGTATAGTTTCTTTTAGTTTCCTCTAGCATCAGAATACAATATCCACTTGTAAATGTAGCTTTGTAGACTTGGTTTGTTGGTTCTTAAGACAAAATGTTTAATGCTCTCGCCCTTTGTAAGTCGCTTTGGATTAAAGTGTCTGCTAAATGAATTAATGTAAATAGTTTGGTTTGTTAACAGTTGGGTGACAGTACATTTATAATAATCTTCACTTTACAGTATTCACAGCTACTTTTGCTGCTTTAGAATGTGTCCAAAACAAGTTAGTGAAATAGCCTTTGAATATGAAAGTGCCTATGATGCCTCAAAATGATGTCTAGATAGGCAATTTGTTTTGGAAGGGTTACCTTGGGTGAAGGCGGTCTATTTTCATCATCAGAACAGGAAGGAGAGCGAGCCTTGCGGCGTCTGCGTGTAGGGCGGGGGGTTTCAGGAGGAGAGGGGGAGGGGGTGGGGGGCTGTGACTTCTTCTCTGAGTATTCAGAGTCATCCATCAGCTCGTCCTGTATCTCAGAGCCTGTGTCTTCACTAAGAGAATCATCTTCATCCAGGTCTTCCTCATCACCACTGCCCTGTGTGATCAACCAGCCGCCAGTCACGTTAGTACATCCATAAATCCAGGAAAACCAGAAAAATCCAGATAAATCCAGAAAAGTCTGATGCTCCTGTAACTGAACTATTTTAGAAGTGACTGTAGAGTAACTAAATTGTCCATGTTTTGAATCTTAATATAAATGATATTTACATTAGCTGTGACTGTATGTGTCCCAGCCAGACTGTGTATTTCACATTCTAATGAGCACATAAAAACAGATGGTGAAGCAGTCACACTCTGAAGAGCTTCTGTTGTGTTACCTGAGGGGAGCCTGCTGGAGTATTGTCAACTGAAGCAGAAGAACGTCTCTTTTTGTGGACGAAAAGCTGCTTCCTTCTCTTCCTCCTCCTGCCTCGTCTCTTCACGCCCCCCTCTAGGTTTGAGTGTCCTCCAGGAGGTCGGCCCACACGCCTGCTCTTCTTCTTCCCATAGTAATATGCTACACAACAGGTTCAGTTCAGTTAGTTTTACAGAACAACTTTCACAAGTTATTTACGATTATTATTTCACAATTATATATATGACTGAATCTCAGGGAACCTGTCAAGAACATGGTGATATTTTAAACCAAAATCAAAAGAAATCATATTTTACTTAGGGATGTAACAATCCCATTTTTATATTTGAAATCACAGCCTTACTTTACACAAAACATAATGTTCTTTTCTTTTCTTATAATTTTAGGATAAAATTGTGAGGTTCAACCATATGGTTTACTGGAAAAATCAACAGTATATTTACAAAAGCATGCACAACAACTTTTAAAACAATAAAATTATAACCCTGAGAGACAATCGGATATATAACCAACAAGTACACAACTACTGAAAAGTGCTTAAGTGATGCTCACTATATTTAGTTTTGGTGAGCACAGAGCAGTTCTCCGAGCAGCGCTCCAGAACCATTCGTGGTCCGAACAGGTTAGGGCAGCACTCTAGTTTAATGCAGGTCTTACGGCAAAAGTCAGCCACCTGGTCTGCTGTGCGAACTATCTCTACTGTCGCTCTGTAGCTCTTCCCTTTGTACCTGCCAAACAAACAGACTGCTTAGGAACCCAAGCGCTAACTATTTATATTACATAACTATTCATTTATTACATGATATTCATTATTAAACACATACTGCCAAAAACGTGACAAGCCTCATCATTTTTTAAATTAATACTCACTTAGCTTTAAGTGTCTCTCCGTGACCCTGCCAGCGACCCTCCTGGTCCAGCTGCAGCTCTCTCAACACTCGACTGGGCTTATAGGCAGAATTTATCAGTAGGGTCAGCACCTGTATGGCCCACATAAAGTTTGCCTTTAGAATTTGTAGGCAACAGTTGAGTAATAAAACAGATGTGAAATTAAATGTTATAAAATATTTATTTAGAGCTCATGTAGGTCTCTTACAAGGAAAGAAAAACAAAAGACATCCAAACTCTATTGCAAACTGAAGTAATCTGTTATGGCTAACCTCCTTCAGAACCAGGATGCAGTTACCGGGCCCCACACACTGGGGCAGCTCTGCAATACGTCCCTTATTGAGGTAGGGCCCTGAGAAGCACCGATGGTTAAAATAGATTTTAGGGCAGCAGTATTTCCCATTTGTCTGACCCGCTGGTGGCACAAACAAGATCAGAACAGTAACATGTTAATGTGTATTGGGATTTTATAGGACTATTCATATGACCGTGTTTTCGATGACTAGAGTATGTTTCAGAGCGACAGCACTTACTGAACTCAGCCTGACTGTTGTTCATCTGTTTGGTAGTATCAGGTGAGGAGTCTTTTAAAGGGGCCCGGCTATAATGAAAGAGTTAAATTAGTATCTTTCTAATACCAAAAGTGTTAGCTCTAATAAGACGGGCTGTGTCTTACTGTTTCTCTGGCTGAACAACCGCCACCTTTCTCTGTTTTTCCACTGCAGGAAAAACAAACAAAGAATGTGATGTACTTGTTCAAAAATTAAGCCTAATTAAACATAAACATTAACTGAAAAGTTAATTTGTCTGTGGTCTTGACTAAATGCACTCAGTCATTTTTCCTTCATTAAAAAGCTTAAAACAAAGAAATAAACAGTACTTTTGAAAATGCTTAAAATCACATACATGTAGGCATCACGAATAAGACATGAGTAAGCTGAAATTCTGCAGCCGATGTTATACCACTGACCTTTGGGCTTGCAGGGGAATTGTAGAGGGTAACCGTTTGTCTCACACCAACTCACTGGGAAAATATCCATAGAGTCTGTGTGAACTATGATCTCTGGAATGGGTTGCTTTAGATCTGAGCAAAGACAGGGAGAAACTTGTGTGAGGACTATTGATATAAGTAATATAAGGGGTTAAGCCCGTTGTACCCAGCCAACAGGGAATGTTATCAGAACATTGACTAACATTCTCAAACGGTTCTCTCAAAGTTATCAAAAACATTCTTACAGTAACATTAGTAGAACATTTTTGAATAGTATATATCATATACATATATCAAAAACGCTATTCTTAAGTTGTTAGTGGAATGTTTTAAAAAGTTACATAATTAATGAAGTGTTATAATGTGTAAAGTGTATAGCATTCTTAAACTATAATGTTGATACAACATCCAAAACACTGGACATTTTGAACATACCTACAACTTTCAAAATAACATCTTTAACATTTTTATTACTTAATGCAAATGTTAGGGAATCGTTCTTACAACCTTAAATTTTTAGCTGGGTAATTTATTACCAGTCTATTTTTAATCATAGATTCATCTTTCCCTTTTAGATACATAACATAGTTATTTGTGGTAATTTATAGCTGCCATTCTGGAAAAAGAAGAGTGTTGACATTGCACCTTCTAAACGAAGCCACATGTGTTGACCTTTGACCTTGGTAACCGTTGCTACGTGAATGTTTTCAGGGCAGAGTGGGTTGACGGCTTCCAGCATCATAGACTCTTTAATGCACTGATCAGAAGGGTCCTGAAAGACAATTTAAACATGGGATGTGTTAACTCAGACAAGCTACAAAAGCCATCAATAATCAAATAAAACAAAGATCTTTACATTCTGCTGCAGTGTGCAGCGTTTGGGTTGAATGCTAATGTGCTGATCAACACTGTAATCAACACTGAGGCAATAGTAAACATTAATTCTAGCTATTAACTCTAAAAAAATTTGTCATAAAATTTGTCAATTTTATTAACCTTATAAAACAAGCTCTCCTAGTGTATATGATGTTTTAGGATTTACATTTACATTTAGTCATTTAGCCATTTAGCAGACGCTTTTATCCAAAGCTACTTACAAAGGATTTAATATTTAAGGTAAAATTATATAAATTTAATTTATACTTTTAATTCATAATTTAGTTGAATTCACAACAAAAGTTAAGATAATGAATTTAAACAGTATGTCACATATATAGAAGAGAAACTCACGGGTGGAAAACAGTGCTGGGGGGCTGCTTCAGCCTCACACTGCTTTAGATAGTCAGCCCAGTCAAAGTCCTGACCTTGGAACCCTACACACACACACACACACACACACATGCCACACACACGCACACACAAAGGTTATCTATATGTATAAAAGGTTATCTATATGTATAATATACATATAGATAACTAAATAACTGAAGCGCCACACATAAAAAGATTTGAACTTTGGAGTTTAACTCAATCATAAATTCAGTCTCCAATGGTAATCCAAATCCAAATAACAATCGAATCAATATGTCAGCTGCAAACTCACATTTCAAAGTGCTTTGTCAGCTCTCTTTATAGCAAACAAAGAAGTCAAATGATGTATCCAAATCTAGCACACTTATAATATATATCATGTGCATGGTGTGGAAGCACAAAAATGTTGACACCTGACTCTTAGTAATAATGAATAATGAGTAATCATCTTACAGTCCTGGATTTCTCATGCAGGTAAGATTTTGACTGTCAAAATCTAAAGGATGTTTCCAGCTGTTAAAATAAGAGAGACCAATCATGACATGGCCTATCACCCCATGGTATCAATAGATCTAATGGCTGCTCTGTTGGCTAGTATAACGGCCAAGGAATGAGGCCATTTCTGCCAATCTGTAGCAAAAACAATGTTCTCTAATGTTCCATATTCCTGGTTTCATGGATACCAGGATGAATTGAAATGCTTTTGGTGGCCTATCCAATTCCCAGATCTGAACATCAATAAACCACTGTGCAAAAATGTAAAGGCTGTAAAACAGATTCTCTTCGAAAAAAATGCTGCAGTTCAGACAATTCAGGACTTGCAGAATGGCATTACAAAAGAAACTGAAGCTGTTCCAATAGCAAGTGTGGACCTACAGTTTACAAAAGTATTGATGTTATACTGTTAGGCATTTCAATTATTTTGTCATCTCGCTGTATGTAATGATTCAAAGAGGTCATATGTATGGACCTGGAGGGGGACTGAGCTTTTCTCCATTCTTTAGACTCCACTGTGTTGGGAAGATTCCAGAACTGTCTCTGTGACAGAGGAAAATGCGTCCACCTCCCTCTTTCTGTGGCTCGTCTCTCATGTCATCCATTCGCACCAGAAAGAACTGATCATTAAACACCTGTCACACACACACACATACACACACACAGGTTAATGAGAAGAACATGCAGAGCTACAATAATAAAGGCACAGATCTACAACCGGTTTTCCTATTCCTTAGTTCAGTTACTGGAAGCATGTTTATAGAATACACCCTCCCTTTGAAGTGGGATTACAAACTCTGGGCCTGCTTTTTAAAGCCAGCCTTGTTATTAACAGACACAAGTTGTGATTGACAACACAAAATGAAACAGAAAATTAAGTCTCAGGCTGATAAGGGTGACACTTGGGGATGGAGAAGGGGGTATTATGGTTAGCCTTGTGAGTCTGTCAGGCAATAAGGAGGGCAGCATTCTCCAATGGCCATTTTTCTGCAAATTTTCTGATATACTAGCTATACCACAAGGAAAATCTTAAAATAAATTACAGAATCTGGGTGTCGGCCCACAGTGTTCAGCTGACAAGAGCATAAAGTAGGTGAGGGAGGTACTTTAGGGGACAGAAAGGATCATGTATGGTACCTTTTCCACAGTGGCGGGGCTGATAGTGAAAGGAGCTGCTGGGTCCACAGCCTCCAGCTTCATGCCTTCAGTAAAACAGTGTGGAGTGATGGCCGGTCTGTCCTAAATATAGAAGTATATAGTCCATTAGTTGAACTCAATAATTTAGAAAGCCAATGGTGCTTTTAAAACAAGTAGAAAATGATAGAATTTCTATAGAATTTGATTCTGATTGGTCAATTGCATCATTTTGTGGTCAAACAGTTTATATAATGACAGTGTGCAAGTTTTTATGTCTTTTTCATTCCAGTATCTCTTCTCATATAATACACATATTATACACTACAGAGAAAATGAAGGTAGTATGCTAGAATGCTATTCCAGGCACCGTTTATAGAAGCATCAATCTAAGGTGACTTACAGTATTCTTGCTACAAGGACAATCCCCTTTGGAGCAGTACGCAGTAAAATGCTTTGTTCAAGGTCAAGAAGGCCACAGTGGATCAAAATAACTCTAGTTTATGGAATATGCTCTTAGGCTTTGCACATACAAATGAACCAAAAATCAGTATTTAAAACTGACCCTGTAAAACTCGTCTCTGATGCTGGAGTCCTGTGTCTGAGAGGAGATGTTCTTCTTCACCTCTTCCCATTCGGTTTCAGTGCGTAGAGGGAGCAGAGCTGCAACAAACAAACATAAACATCAGCTCTCTGCTGACCTCATCAAATGTTTATCTTCTAAAAGCTAGTGGACTCTGATCTAAGCCCCTGTAAACCCTCCCCCATGCATCTCCGGATAAAACTCTCTTAAGGTAAAAGTATACACGCAGGGCTCAAAAGTAAGGAAGGTCAACTCGCCCAGGGTCAGTGTGAGCAGGACTGGATCAGTTGACAGAACTGTTACTGTACTTGCTTTATTGGGCTCATTAGGATTCTTACATTCTAATAATTAGTTAAGCCTGAAATATACTTCGCTTGTTTGCATGATGTGATTTTCTTCATAAGCAGAGTCTGCTGAGGTCCATGAATGCATATATCAAAAACCACACTCTATGAAGTGTATTTTGAAAGGCTTGTCTGTGTTTGTGATGGAGCGGAAATATTTCTGGGCCTTTAATCATGTATGTGTGTTTTTATGACTTTCAGCATCAAACATTTTGGAGTTCTGTGATGTTTAACATTGTTTTGTGAAATATGTTTCAGAATGTACATCACCATGGTAACGTTATGTAGCTGACTGACTTACATGAGGTTGTTTTATTTTAAATTACGGCAGTGATATGTGGAAACGTCTTGGAAAAGTGACTTAAAAATGGATTTTAACACAGAGGATATCAATTATAAAATAAGTTTGCACATTAGCAAGTCAGGAAGATTCTACTGTAAAATAAGGCATATTCTGTTTTCATTCACTTACTTTGCTGCTAGATGATTGCTAATAATGACACTTAAGATCCAAATGTACAGTATTTCCAGTTTCTGCTTTTGTTACCATGGTTTTAGCAGCACTGGCCACTTACATACTAAATGCTAGCTAGTATTTAGATTTAGTATAGCACAGGGCACATAACAAGCCAGTTTAAAAATAATATCATACTGTGTATGCTACACAGTATATATATACTACTTTTAAAGTAGTACTTTAAAGTAGTACTACCTTTTTGTATTTGATACACAAAGAAACATTATTGCATCTTGTAAATTTTGGCAAATATAGAGGATTATCCTATGATTACAAATGTTTTATTAGTAAACAGTACACAAACCCTTACCTGCTGGTGGTTTAAGGGTGCAGTTCTGCTCCTGTGCCCAGCCAGGCAGATGTAGCAGGGGGTCCAGGTAGAAGACCCATGTGATTGAATGAGTGTCAGGAAGCCCCTCTGTACCAGCATATCGAAGCCGCAAGCGGCCCCCTATGTTATCTTCAATCACTGCAGACCAGACCACTCCAGCATCCTGCCTGTCCACTAGCTCAATGTTGAGACCTGGACTTAAGAGATCTATAGGATTACACCCACGCTGAGCCTACACACACACACACACACACACACAGGAAAGACAAAGACACACAAATGTAATAGTTTAACAACAAACCTCAGAACTTTACATTATAATAAATAATCAGCAGTTCTACTACTACTGGTGTAACATTTGTGTATATATATATATATATACACAGACAGTAGGGACATCTCTCACCCCTTCCAGTAAATTAGCAGGTACACTGCAGGTTTCAGATAGAGCTTTCTCCAGAAGAACCTCCCAGTCCTGGTGCTTCTCACGCACACCTAGGCAGATATTCAGGAACACGTCTTAGAGACATTAGAAGGAAACAGCTTATCATCTAACAGACTACATTACCAAGACATTTATAACATTTTGCACTTAAAGTTGCTTCACAACTGATATGGTATTTCGTGGGCTAAGCACAATAGTTAATAACCCAGCTAACAGAGAGGGTTCTCAGAATGATGACTAATGTTCTTTAAAAGTTCTTTTAAAGTTATCAAAAACGTTCTTGCAGTAACAGAACGTTAGTGGAACTCTTTTAATAAAAGGTGCTTTAAGTATTAAACACCAGGCACTTTAATCATTTTAGAGGAGAAAAGTTAAGTAAGTAGCAGCAAGCTCTACAATAGCCCCAACACCCCTCCCCCGTTTCCTGATTATGCCCACAAATCAACTGTGAACAACCACCTACAGGAATAGCACTATGCTGCAAGACAGCAGTTCACAACCATAAAGAAATGTGCAAATCTGACACTGTATGGATGATATATACAAAGCTTTTCAGAAGAGAGTGTTACTTCTCAAACAGTGCAATGTTGAGCTCTTGAGCAAATAACTAACTGAAACAATGATGTTGTTTTATTTATCAGAAAAAAGTTTAAGAACGCCTAAGTTAAAACCATTTGTGTCTGTTTAATGGCGTGGAGTGACTTGAGCTGTGAAGGCACTTTTAATTCATTCTCTATGAGAGCTGAGTGACAGGCATGCACAAGGGATTGTAGGATTGACAGAAGAGGTGAAGTTGAGAAAAGCTTAACCTTATGCTAATGAGATGCGAAAAATGCTGGATGGCAGCCAATCACTGCGAATCACACGTGAATGCAGCGACGTCTGTCAAAAGCGTTTCAAAATCTGCATAGTGTTGGTGTTTCCTGTAGATTCAGTGTGTAAATCATATTCTTTCATGATATCACTATATTTATTTAGACTTCCAGTGTTGTTTGTACACTCTGAGTATACACAAAAGAGTAAGGGTGTAAGAGTGTAAACTGACACCATATGCATATGGTGGGGATTCAGAAATATGTACTGTGTATTGAAAGCAACACCACAAACTGTCAGACCACTGGCATTTTGAGTCATATTGAGTAGATTTGTATGCTGCCTGGCTGGCCAAGTGCACTATTTGAGCTAAGTAAACACAATTTGTACCCCTTCTGTTATTTAGCAAAGTAAAGATCAGTTAAAAACAGTTAGAAGTATCGGATCATACTCTATAACACGGTCTGTTAATGCTTGCATTACCAAGGCAGCCACTAACTTATTCCAAAGAACCATATCTATACTGGCTGGGCCATATCGGCATAGAATGAAGCAACAGTTAAGCAACTGGAACCGGGTGGCCCAACAGTGGAAAAGCGACTAATGATTCTCTGCTCACCCTCAGGAGGTTTCATTGGTCGACCCTGCTGTTTGCTCCATCCAATCGGGTGCAAGTCAGCGGTCATGATGTCACACCAAAAGTCAGCACGCCGGTCATCCTGATAGCCCTCATACCGCAGCAACAGCAACTGTCCACAGGTGGTGATTATTGTGGCCACCCAGTAAGCTGTTTCTGATTCAGTGCGCACACACACCTCCAACTTCATACCGGGAGCTAGACCGGTTTGCAGACCCTGGTCCACCTGCAGAGAGGTTAAAGACTAGTTAGACAAACTGACCCTGAACAAACAATTCTAACAATTCTGTTAAAGTGACACTGTAGTTTTGCGCTCTCTCTCTCTCTCTCTCTCTCTCTTTCTATATATATATATATATTTGTATAGCAGTTTTAGTTTGTCCTAAAAGACATTTACTTAAATTACCTACACGTTCAGCAACACTAGGTCTATGAGAAAGAAGCAACCTGACAGCTACAGTTCACCACAGAGACCTCAGGCACTAAATCCATACTAAATCCAAGTATAGTACCCATAACAAGAAAGGCCTAGAATAGAGTATGTCCTCTGCAAGAAAGCAATGTCAAAATTAGCTATGTATTAATAGCTAATAAAGTGAGCAGATTATTTGGCAGACAAGGTTTAACAAAAATAAAATTGGTTTAGTAATATTGGACTCAAGAGAGATAAAAGAATTCAGATAGTAAATAATATCGCATGCTGGCCCCATTTACTCACGTGTTTAAATGCATGATGAGGAACAGAGAGTGCCCCGGTTTCCTCCAGGTGATCATCCCAGTTAAACTCCAACCCATCTTGACCAGAGTCCGCATCTGAAATGTTGCAACCAACATCTCATACACTTTAACTGTACTCTCTTCACCGCACATCAACCGATATCACCAGAGCGTGAAACTGAGGGCTGATATATACAGTAATAATATACAGGAGTTCAAACTCATTTTCTAGTGAACTTTACTTGCAAACATCCACCACTCAGTGTCAAGGACAAGCACTGTTCTAATCTAATTTAAATATGCGCGATAGAGGCAAAAAGCTCACAACAGCATGATTTTCAGGGTCAGGAAGCAGACTAGGAAATTGTTTTTCAATTTATTTAGCAATGGAAAACAAAGAATGAAAATAAATAACTTACCAGACTCCAGCGCCTCAAGGCTCATGTCTAAACCCCCTGGAGCACAATTGAACAGCTTCTACATGAATAATGAGGGGAAAAAACAACAATGAGGGAAAAACTAACAGAAACAAAGAGATTATGATTTTTGAATTGTTTTATATAAATGCCTTTCTGTAAAACTATTTGCCTCCTGCAAAGTGTGTGTGAGAAAGACTGTGTTTGTGTGTGTATGTGTGACAAGACAGAAACATGAAGAGACTTGTACAAGCCACATTTCAAACAGCCTGTTTCATTTAAGTAAGCAGGAGGAGTCTTTGGTGTGTTTGTAGCTTCAAAGATTAAAGCCACTTCTGTCGCTCAGTCTCTCTGTGTCACCTTTGATAAGGAAAACTCTACAATACCATATATATATTCCAGTTAACAGGGAACGGTCTTAGAATGTTTGCTAATGTTCTCTAAAGGTTCAAAACAGTTTAGTAGAATGTTAGTAGAACATTTTAATGTTATGTATCATATATATCAAAATGTTACTGCATAAGTAGTTTGTGAAACATTTTTAAAAAAGCTACAGTATTAATAAATGTTTGAATAAAGTTCTCATAACCAAGCAATAATGGTTATACAACGTCCGTTTGAACATTCCCAGTGCTATCAAAATAACATTTGTAACATTAGGGAAATGTCCTTACATCCTAAAATAGTTAAACTAAAAATAAAATAGTTGCCAATAAAATAATACAAGCCACAGGCACAAAAAGAAAACAAACAAATTTCATAAATAAATAAACATACTTAAAAAAAACATCCCTCAATGTTCAGTTTCAAACTTAACATGCAGTCTGAAATGTCACTTCTAAAAAAATGTAGAAAGAAAGAAAATGGCTAACAAAGTTGCATTAACTCTGTCTATTCATCCAGAGCTGTCAAGCTGTCTTTGTGAAGGTTGACATCTCTATTAAAGAGAGTCAGACATTCTCCCTGACAGCCGTTGGCGGGCCACGACCCTCCTGCTCCACTGGGATCAACTCTTTCACTGCATCCCCCCAGTACAGCCCTGTCTAAGGGCCCCGGAGCACAGCCCAGGCCACGGACACAATATACTGGAGGTCACAGTGGTCTCCAATAGGGTCTCAAAAGAGCAGCTCAGGCTGTTTGGAAAGCCATTTCCCTCAGTATGATTATCAACAGGAACTTCATGCAAACAATTCACCTTTACAAGAAATTACCATGGCAACCATAATTAAAATAAAGTGACATTGAAGATTCTTGAAGTTACAATCATTAACTTTTTGGGTTAAAATGAACAAAAATCAGTTTGGCTTCATCTGCTTTAACATTAGCAGTACTTAAAGTAACCTGCAATTATAGGTTTCAAACAGAAATGGCTGGAGAGGCAAAATTACGGATTTCAGCGTTAAGGTTTCTACACTGTTTAAAAGAGATCCTACACAAATGTTACATACATTTTTACAGTATTAATACATTAACTACAGTAGTTGGCGGAGATTATGGTCATGATTTGATAAACGGTAGACTCAGAAAGAAAAGGTACCAAGTTGTTATACATCTGAAGGTATGAGGATGCCCCAGAACAGCGGAAATCTATTTCTGGTGCGTCTATGAACCCTCAGCACATTCCTGCCAAAGTCTGCCGCTCCATCACCTTACGTTAAGACAACTTCCCCCAATTGACCAAGGCCCATGACAAACATGCACACACAAGCAAGACCACAGCGTGAATTACCGTGGCTAATATAAACGGGTTTCAAAACACAACGATAACGAAAATAAGATCGTGACAAATGACGCAGTGACCGCTATCACGTGGATCAACCACAGCCAGGACCTAACAAACACATCGACATACTTTAAAAGTCTTTAACACCCACTACAGCAAATCATTCAATGACGTTGCTTGAAAAATAAAAGAACAAGCACCAGGCCAAAATAGTGAGAGCAGATAAACGAACGATTCAGAAATCAAATTCTATGCAAATATGTTCAGCGTGTTTTTTTAGATAGTTTAACTACGGTTTCTATGTGAACAGTGAAAACAATTTATTAAAAGTATGCCGTAAGCGCACAATTTCTTTTATTTCTGTGGCATTTATATGACACCAATAGAAAGCTTAAGCTGCCGCTGACGCAGAACTTGCTGTTCAGTTCCTCACAATAGAGTGATGTGACTTACAACACAACTTCTATTATGTAACACAACCAAAGAATGAAACTGTCATCATTTCTGTAAGTGCACGAGAAAGCTTATCACAAAACCTTGCCATTTAAATACACAGGTTACTAATTATTTAAAAAAACAATGTCCATAATTACAATAATTCAGCAATATTGTGTATAAGCAAAAAACAATAATCGTCATTTAGAAACAGATAATACAGTAATAAACAAAACCCATAGCTATCATTCTATATGTATTTTTATATTCTGAGAAATCCTCCGGTAAGGCAATGATAGTTGCATGACCGAGTGCAGTGTGTTCGGCTAGCTACATATAACTGGGTAATAGCATTTAATACATTCACGCCGATCGGGCAACTTTCATTCCGAAAGACACATAATGCAGTCGACTAATACAAATATTAAAACACGCGGTTTCTCTTTTTAGCAAGGCTTTTCGTTGATGTAAGTGCGGCTCATTTCGTGCACATGCTAAAAACGCCTGTAACCAAGTCAAGTTACTGAAACGTCATAGCTTAAGCAATAGAGCCAGGCACTCATACGTGCGAGCACAAGTCACCTTTTTTTGGAGACGGGAAAAAAGATGAAGGCAACGCTAAATAGCTCGTTAAAGCCAAGGTCGATTAGTGCAAAGGGTAAAATACGTAAATATTTGGGATTGCATTTCGTTTCTTACCAATGAGGAGTTTTTCAAGTCGGTTTTAGATGCCGTGTCTTTTTCCGCCTAGTCGTTCACGACCTCATTCCAATATGGCACAAAGTGTCAGTGCGCATGCGCCGCTTCTCGCGCGAGCCTCTCATCCACGAGCCCGGGGATTGATATTTGTTGGCTTTCGATTAAAAAGGCGAACTTGCCACATATTTCAAGCGGATAATTGCAACGTCCTATCGCGATAACAATAAAATAACGTAAAAACAACACTTTTGCTAATATTTAGTGATTAGATTTGTCATGCGTCTATAGTGAACAATACAGTCGGTGGGACGCAATATTAAACGGTTGCTTGCAACTGTCATAACCTGTTCAAGTCTCCAGTGATGAACGATTGTTAACGATTATTATAACCGAGTGAAGTTAGTAGGTTGTGGGATGATTAAAATGAAATTTATAAAGCGGTGTACAAGATTTGCCGCCCTGGCTTACTGCCGTTTTGTTCAGTACAGAAAGTGTTCGTCCTATTGGCTAGAATGTACCATTAAAGAGAGCTTAATCTAGCGCACAACTGCGCCATGCTGAGCAAACACTTCCACTTTAATTCGTCTTTCTGGATCCTTCTAGGTGGAAACATCGTTTTTACATTTGTTTAACGTTTTCTGCATGTTAAAAAATGATGTACAGCTATCCCAGAGGGTAAGAAGGCTTAACGCGATATATTCTGGGAGAGTTCTGGGCCTCCTAAATATTTCTTTCTTTAAACATCTATTGTTCCACACCACAATGCAATACAATGCAATACTCATATTTGAGGACGATATTGACAGACTGCCAGGTTTGAATAATGTCTATGTAACTTTAAATTGAAAAGCTTTAACGTGCATTTTGAATAAAATGTTTTTTATTTTATTTTAGGGGTCTGTTCTGTCAGCATATCAACATACTAAAAGACACAACGATATATCATTACAATAAAACAAGAAACATTTCCTATATTTTTAAAATTAGAATGAGCTTTGACTTCCAGGTCAGGGATTGTTGACTGTTTATCTCACATAGCAGTCGTTCTCTTTCAAAGCTTTCAAATAATTAAAGAAATACAAATATTAATCTAAATCGTAGAGTATATTACTAATCTACACATGCCTTCCTTATTTTAAATGTATTCGTGAAGGGATAAAACGAATGTTTTACTTAATATAAAACATTTATTTTCTAGTACCGCATCCTATTATATAATCTCTGTTCTATGTATTAAATGTCCTCTGGCTACTGTATGGTCTATCCTCATCTTTAATTGTTAGTTTGTAGTAATAGGTCAAATTAAATTTACTGTAACAGGCAGTTCAAAACAGCATCCGCTTGATGGCAGTAGTTTCAATCTTTTTAGATTAGTTTATGACGTTGTGATGGGTGACGGCTCAGCACAAAATAGACTAAACGTTTGCGTTTCAGTTCCCATTTGTCACGACATCCACAATATCTGCAAAATACCATAATGGACGTTTATTGATTACCATTGTAAAACTATAAATTCAGCAGGGTAGATACACTTGTAAGCAGTGTAAGGGGATCTCATTGTTCTGTCATTTTATTTTTAACAACAGTTACACAGTTTTGTGGTTACAGCTGTAGCAACTGTATGGTATTTTTGCAGAAGCTATGATTATTGTATTAAAAATTTGGGTGAAGGTGCCAAAAATGCAACAACACATAAGTGAACTTGAATAAACATTTAATGGCATTAAATTCTGAGGGGTAAATTCAGTAATAAAAAAAGAGCATCATTACCTCCAATAACACCAACAATTTGGAACAATATACATATATTGTTATATACAGTATCATACTTTTAGTTTTTTAAAATACCAACATTAAATAACAGTACATATATTTATACTCACTGAGGTGATGTATAACCTCCACCCACCTGATATATTGTACCAATATACTACCTACTACAGTACCATAAAAATAACCCTATTTACGAACAAAATGTCTAGCAAGATGTTAGTATTTCTATTTTTCATATTGTAGGGGTTTTAGGTTCACCTATACGAATCTACACATCGTCCATTATTTATAGACCCATACTGGAAAAACAATTTTGCGCACACTCAGCACAGCCTATGCCAAGCTTCCACTGGCAAAATCAGCATCTTAAAAAGAATTTACACTGTAAAACTGGTTTCAAATCTGCTAGAAAGGATAACTTGGATAGATACAAAAAATAAATGCCAGTACATCCCACAAACGCAGTATGAGATTATATTTTTAACAATATGTGACAATCTTGCCCAACTGTGTGCTTGGAGATCAAGGATTTAAGAATGTTTAGAAAGCCACTATGTAACACCAAAAAGAGCTACAATATACAATACATTCCCTTTCCTACAGGTTTTCATAGTCCCTTTATGTCAGGTTAAATTTGTCTGCCTGTCTGTGTGCTATAATTATGTCAGGTAGAAAGGGACATTTTAAAATCATAATTAAAACTAACCAATGCATTTGTATTTCTATGTTAGGGATATTACAATAACATTATAG
Source organism: Chromobotia macracanthus (assembly GCA_036877525.1). Taxonomy (NCBI): domain Eukaryota; kingdom Metazoa; phylum Chordata; class Actinopteri; order Cypriniformes; family Botiidae; genus Chromobotia; species Chromobotia macracanthus. The sequence goes on from JAZGTH010000008.1 coordinate 6,162,448, forward strand.
TACATCATCAAATAAAGTTATTTTGATTTAAAATGTTGATCTTTCAAATGACATAAAAAGAAGACATGAATACACCATTATCTGTTTGGACAATCCAGAAAGTATAGCAGGTATAACACTGGTTAAACTCCTGGCTTCTTTATGCTGTTGTTGTTTTGAGTAGGTGGATCTGAAGGGCTTGAAGAGCCCAAACCCTGTCTAAACCTGTCATTTCTCCAGAATGCTGTCCATTTTGGGATTAATGAAAGAGAAGCCAGCAAAGGCTGTCTGGTCCATGGAGTCTACCAGGTTCTTGTCACCCTGAGACAGTCGAGGCTTCTCACTGAGAAACTCTCTGTCGAAGTTGCTACAGTCATTCGGTGATTTCTGCAATCAGATAAACGATTATATAACAGTCACTGAGCAGAAAATATCTTAATAACACTACTAAAGGAGTGAAATCATGTTTTTTAATTATTAAATTTCTCAGGTTCTCAGGTTATAATGTAGTGATTTATTTCTGCACTACAAAACAGTAACTTTCTTTTTCCAAAGGCTTTTTTGCCACCCAAATTTTAAGTTCATTATAGTCTTTCAATTACAGTTTGTGTACAGTATATGTGCTACAGATGTGACAGATAGCATGCTTTTGACTACTGGCTGTTTAAAAAAGCTTTTGCCCCAACTTCCTGTTTCAACAGAAAATGTGTCAGTACAAGAAAAAAAAAAGAGCGCTCTGCAAGCCATTTCATGGGCATTTCAGCATCAGGTTTTTTTTTGTTTAAGAATAAGTTTCTGAATAACAAGTAGGTGTCGTTAACATGGGCTAATTTGGTCAAATATATTAATCGGTCTGATGTCATGAAATTGAGGAACTTGAAACAAGCCGTTTCTGCAGCTGTGTCTTTAAATAGTGATTTTGGACTGGGTAGTTAAGAAAGATTGAGAACTTTTTTTATCCCAACAGATCACGGAAAATTTAATTCCTTATGATATCACCACTTCAAGGAGACTTCCTTGTCATTATAACACTAGAGATAAGGCTACGGTTATTAGTTGATTATTAACTTCATTTCATTTATTATTTACAAGTTTTCAACCAAAAAATGTGTCATACTCTTACTAAACATTTATAAATAGACAGACATTTTGTTTCACAGTAGAGTGCTATACTACACAGAAAATGCAGTGACATTCTTTGTCATGCATAATTTACGCTTCATGTTGGGGTCCTTATCACCCTGTCACAGTGTATTTTGAGATAACAACAAGGTGGCTGTATTAGACACATAAATTGAATTATACAACAGCTCCCATCTCTATCTAGAAATAAAGACTGGCTGGCTGATGTCAAAGTTCTGCCACATTTGAAATGCTGTATAGCTTCACCAAGTTTCGTTCAAATAAATGTTAGACTCTTACCACTTTTGGCTTGAATGGGGGATTCACCTCTCGTTTCTCTAGTGCAGACCAATTTATTGTCTTGAAAAAGGGATGTCCACGGATATTTCCAACAACACCAAGCCGTCGAGTTGGATCCCTCTCAAACAACTGTGAAAATTCAATCCACAGAATTCAATTTTAAAAACCTAAAATAATAAGTCTATACAAGAGTGCCTGGCCACTAGTAATTCGGGCTAACCTTCTCTAGCAGGTCCTTGGCCTCCTTGGTAATCCAGCGTGGGTAATGAGGTACATCCATGCGGATGGACTCGAACAGCTCGTCTTCATCGTCTCCCTGGAAAGGCGACTGTCCGATGAGCATCTCATAGAGAAGCACGCCGAACGACCACCAGTCCACAGAGAAAGTGTATTTCTGTCCCAGGAGGATCTCAGGAGCAATGTAGTCTGGTGTGCCGCAGAACGTGGTGGCTCTGTTTTCTCCAAGCATGTTTTCTTTGCACATTCCAAAGTCTGCGATTTTAACATGACCATCTCTGTCCAGCATCACGTTGTCCAACTTCAAATCTCTGATTCACAGACAAATAACATGCAGGAAACAGCGCTTTAACTACACTAGACTAAAACCAACAGGCAGCTTATGTGAAGAATCTCACCTGTATATGATGCCTTTAGAGTGGAGGAACTGAAGTCCACAGATGATTTCAGCAGCATAGAACCTGTGACAGAAAACAGATTCCATAAAACAGCAGGATGTGACACCACTGCGATCAGGTAGCTTTTAATAAACAAAAATACAAACAACCTGTTTAATTTTTTAATCTTAAAGAAGCACATTTGGGGATATTACTACTTAAGCACCTAAGCTAGACAGCAACAGCAGCATGCATCATCCAACAAATAACAGATATCTGAGTTTTGTTAATATTAATGCACTTACAAATGGAAGTTTATGGGAAATGTGAAAAAAAAATTTTTTTGCAAAAGCACTTACACATCACATACTTATTATTATACTGTTTTTAAGCTTGTTTTGTTAAAATTATTGTCAGAGGTAATCATCAGCATTTCACAAATTGGTGGCTACCAAATGGTGGTAAAAGTGGCTAATATTTCACAAAGACTATAGTGTGCGGTTTTCACATGCATTTCTTGAGTACGGCAGATAAACAGTAAATCTACAAGCTGTGTAACTCTTTGACTAAGGTATTTCAGAGTGCATGTCACTCACGTGGCTCTGTACAAATCAAAACGTCCTTTATCCTGAATGTGGAACATCAGATCTCCTCCATTCAGATATTCCATCACAAAGAATAAGTGCTCCTGTTTGATAAACACAGAGACAATAGATACTTGTTAACCAAATGATTCTGTCACATATTTTGGTGAGATACTGTTTTTACATAATAGTGAGCTTTTCCTGTAGCTCCCCTCTCCTGATTCTTTGTGAGATCTGTACATTCCTAAACTGCAGAGTAAATACTGCAGTGCGTTACGTCAAACCGGCAAGCAAGTTTTAATGCTATAGGATGAGCTCATACAAAGCAGAATTGGTTATTCAGTTTTTTGGGGATTTCCATTACGTCATTTTCATGTTTAACGTCAAACTCATGTCAGTCAGGCTGATTATATCTCAATCATGTCAGACTTGGTATGTCTAATGAGGAAACTTGTTTTTCAGCGTGCATTACAGTAATGATAACAAAGCTCTGTGCTGGGAATTGCTTTGCTACCTTTGATTTTATTCATTGGACAGGTTGGGTTTATTTTTGTTGTACATTCCATATTGCTCACTATCTCTCAAAACATCACATTACTGCACAGTAGCTAAACAAAGCCAAATAGAGGAAAAAAAGAGGCTGTGCTATCTTATTGCTTTTACTAAATGTTAATCACTGGAAAAACATTTTTTTTAGTAATTACAAGCCACCCTTCTCTTAAAGATATAATCCCTGACATGTAAACAGTAACAAAATGTTGATATGCAACAAAAGTTACAATCATAGCTATGAAGCTGTGCGGTGATACAAACTAACAGCTCTGTGATTAAGTCACAGCTGTGCTTTATTGTGATTTAATCACAGCTATTGGACCAATCAGCATTCAGAACTATTTATGTGATCAAATAACAATAATAAATAATTAGGAAAACAATCCAGACAGTTTATCTTAATTAAACATTAATCGCTCCCTGCATCAAATCATTGTATTGACTGGTTGAAGACTGACCTTTGACTGGAAAGTGCAGTACAGGTGTGTGAGGAAAGGGTTTTCCCAGGCTAATGCTAACACTCGTTTCTCCACCATAGTGCATTCTACATCATCATCCATCAGCACTACATCCTTCTTTAGGGCTTTTACGGCAAAATACTCCCCCTTTCCTTTCAGCTCCGCAAGCATCACCTAAGAGGATACAGGAACTGTTTAAAAACAAGACTTTGAAAAAAATGACAGTATTAATACAGAAATGAGCTTGATGTGTTTCTTACCTTTCCAAAGCTGCCCTTACCCAGGACCTTGTGGAATACAAAGTTACTAATGGACACACGAGTTTGGTGTGTAATGCTGGCAGGGGTTGAATCATCCCACAGTTTTCCATACTGAGAGCCCTCCGCTAACACATACAAACACAGATACAGGTCAATGCACACACTAGTCCAGTACTAGTCAGGCAGCAATAATATAGCAGGGAAAATGCAGTAACAAAAACTCACCACTAGGGTCCACTGGCATGTTTTTGTCTATGGTTTGATAGATTCCAATTTCTGACAAAGTGGGATCTGGACGCTTTGTGGAAGATTTCTGTATAGAATATACAATAACCGCTTATGTTGTCAGACACAACTGTGCCTATTAAAATACTTCATAACTCAAAAACATAGCCTCTTTTGTTTAAAATCTTTGTATAAATGTATTAGTGCCAGGCCAACTGGTCCAATCACTTACTAAGCTAACTTGATTCAAAGCTTCTGCCAGGAGTTTCTGGTTGATTCCGCAGAGGTTGGCCACCTTGGTCTGGCATTTATGATGGACATTCATACTACATTCTGAACAGAGAAAATTAGTTGCACATATTAAAACAAAAGCACAACAAATCTCCTCCACCCAAATCAGTGCATCATATTTCTGACCTTCACACTTGAGGCCTTGTTTGACCATTCCCCACAGCAAACTCCCACAGTGGTCGCAGAAGGTCGGGCTCATGTAGTTATGGGACTTGAAGCGATGTGGCATGTCAATCTTAAAGCGCTCCTTCTGAAACTACAGATTCACAAATTGACCATCTCTCCTCACTAAGATTGAATCTAAATGCTTGTGGGAACCGATGCAACCTCTAAATTGTCTCATGGCGCCCATTCAGGACAGATCTCTCCTCTCCTGGATGTCATGACTGTCTACAAGTGCTACAACAACCAGAGACTTATGGCTAGGATCTAAACAGTTTTTGTTATTGCCCAAGCTGTACATCATTTGTACAAGTTATCCATAGGTAATAAAATCCAAAACGACCTGTATATGAACTTGGTGACCCTAACAGATGTATTTGAGATGTGGCTGCTCTACTTTTATTATGCCTGGGTAGACCCCTTTCTGAAGACCCCTAATTTAGTGTGATATTGTGTGATTTGTGAGAGGTTATGAACACAGAATCCTACCATTGTCTCTCGGCTGTTTGCCGCTGTTCCTGTGCATCTCCCAATGATCTTATCAATGCACTTCTTGTGAATGGCTGCATTGCATTCTAGGAAAGAGGAAGAGGCAGATGCTAATGTATTCTAACTGCGGTTTGATATAGCGATAACATTTTTTAGTACAAAAAAAATCGTATACAGTTAAACTAAAAAAGTACTAATTTAACAACTGAAAGATATGTTAATGTGGTAATCTACAAAGGTAAATGATTTGTTTCACACACAAATTTGTGCCAAACACACATACAAAATGTAATGTTAAATGACTCACATTTGTGATTTAAGAAATAAAGTTTAGGAATTTACATAAAGGTTTCATATGGACAATTTAAGACAAACTCCATATGTGTAATGTTCTTATTAAGAGGCAGATGGGAGTGTTTATATAGATTGAGAAAGCTGTAAAGACACTTACGCCTACATTTGTAGCCCTGCTTGTTGAGACCCCTGGAAGGCAAGAAGAGTTTGTTGGAGTATTGACATTTCTACACAGCAGGTGATGCAAGTGTCACTACACAAATGTTATTAGTGCAACACTCTTATCAAGCAAACTTTGGAACGCATGCTCTCTTAAACTAGCTGTTTCCGTCTTTCTCACACATACACTTATATACACAGTGTGAACAAAGCACTACAGCACAGTGTTCTGTCTCACACTGCACAGGAAGGAGACAGCCCGAGGGACTCTGCTGAGACGGCTGAAATATCAGAGGAAAACTCGAGTGCGTTTGCGCATGCAAACACAAACACAGATGCAATCTAATACTATGACTTACAAACACAGTCACCAATGTTATATTAAGACCGCATACTTTTATTGCTGGCTTTAAGAAGCTTTTGTTATACTGTATTTGCTTTAAAGTACCATATGCAATGTCAAACCACTGAGAGAAAGGGAGCTATTTCTGACTAATCATAATATTTAGTTGCATCTAATATTAGTCAGTTTCTTGCTGTTTATCATGCACCATCATGAAAGGTTTCACAATCTCTCTGGTTTTCGTCTCCCTGGACTAACCTGTTATAGTGTTCCAATTAGAGAACTGTGAGTCATTTTGAATGAGAAGTACCTTGCCTAAAGGCACATCAGAGCTGGATTGTAATCTCAGTAATTCTCTAGTTTCTGGGTCATTTTACTCTGGTACTGAACATGCAACCATTCCTAGATCCCTAACTGTTAGACCTCTATCCATTTAGTGCTTAACCAATACACAAAACCATAAAATCACTTTGTTTCCTTTGCTAAGGCAAGCATTACTATTACTAGTGCCCATACATTATTTAAACACACCCCAACCACAGATATTAAACTTTGGAATGTAACTTGTCCCTTTTTTGCTATGGAAACAAGACTTTAAATTGTGCAATTACCCAAAGACATTAAAGGATCATGAAGTATCCAGGGACTAGAATAATAAGCAATCTAACCATGGGCAATAACAGTGCCTCTGTATTTTCATTTGTTTTTTAAATTCACTCATTTTTTTTTACTTACCACACAAAGTCCCTGCACACAGAGCAGAAGGTGGGCTGTTTGAAGAAGGTTGCAGTGAACTCATGGTTCTTGATGAAGTGAACTTTGGCCTGTTTGATAGCTCCTCTTCTTCTGTTGAGAGTGAGGACACCATCCTCTTCTTTCCCTGTCACAGAAGCCTTGGAATCTGTGAAGCAGGGCAGAAACAGTGTTAGAGGAGAATTCTTTGAACATATTTAATAACGCTGAGTATTTAACACATTTCATGAAACCTCAAGCAGATAAATTTCAAATAAAGCAGAACAGTGATCAACCTGAACTGAATTATAATACGATTTACTTGTGCACTAAAGATGTTATAATGGTATATCATAGTTAGAGCTAGAGCTGTAGAAACCATTCCTTTGTCCAACCATTCTTAGACACTTAACAATACAGTTACGTAAACTGAAAGTATGTTATAAAATAAAAGGGGGCAAATATGCCTTAGCAGTAATAAAAAAGGAGAGAGAGAAAGAGAGAGAGAGTGACACTAGCAGATACCAGCATGAAAAGATGCATGAGTAAGATGGCATGAGTAAGCAAAGACAGCATAGATTCCAACTGACAGGACTGAGCTGGTATCTGAGGGTTGTGAGATAATGGAGAGAAAAAAGGAACCAGAGACTGAATTTAAAGAAACGGGAAAACCAGAATAAGTAAAGCAGAAGACACAAAATGAGCTAGAATTCTGAAGTCAGTATATATGTACTGATGTATGTGTACATGGGTTAGTGGGATGTACAGAACATGTCTGCCCACTAAACTAGAGATGAATGAGAGAGATGGTCATGGCTGTGAGAGATGGACATGGCAGAAATCTGTGAAAGGTAAGATATTAAAAGAAACCTCAGAAAAGATTGTGGAAACTGATACATAATATTCCAGAGGCCATGCTGACACATGCAATACAATCTAGTCACTATGCTTTCATAGTAAAATAAAGGCTGGTAAAATGCTACTTTCTGCTCATTAGGGCCAAACATGGATGAGAAAATGATCTGGCAGTACAACAGCATTACTGTATTAAAATAAATAAACACTGTCTATAAAGTAAGCGACATGTATATGAATTTGTAATCAGTGTTTGACCAATAGACACAGGGTTTAATCTGTGTGTGTGTATTATATACTCACTCAAATCTGCATCCTCGACAAAGAACTGGACAGACATCATCACCTGCCCGGTGGGCTGCAGGTCCACCCAGAACTCCGCCCGGCCGTTAGCTTTTTTACATCGTTCAGCGATGACAGAGACCCCAACTGTAGCCTCAGACAGAGCCTCCTCTGCTGTCTTCATCAGCACCACCTGTAAGAGCCGCCCCTCATAGATGTGTGCGTCAAAGGAGGATTTCCATGCAGGGTACATGGTGGGCTTCCTCTGGACCAGTGTCTTCCCCCGTTCTGGATGGAGGAGGAGAAAAAAAATAAATATTTATAAAGTATTCATGTTAAATATTGTGTAATGCACAGAATGCTTCCTATGTAGAGCATTCCAGATCCTGTAGTTCCATAACAGGATGCTGCCTTATATATGCTGCCTATACAGGCAAATATGGAACAGAGCCTCTGTGTAGATGCGTGTTTAACTGACCTGTGCTGACCGATTCCTTCATCTTGATGGCACAGAACGGTTGCTCTGCCATTGGAGGAAGATCTCCCAGGTTATAATCATTGAAGGCAATCCGCAAAAACGGAGCCATGGTGAGCAATTACCTGTCTACACACACTTACATACAAACACAGAGAGAGAGATGAATAAAGGTCAGAGGTCACAGCGGAGTCATAGCCATCATTGTTTCTCACTTTTTTACACATTTTATTATTTCTCAGAAACATTTTAGCACTTCAGAAAAAAGATATTGTTATTCTTCACAAATACATATAAACACTTTTCAAGTGACAGGCAGCAAAATAATGGCTTATATAATGAACAGAATGTGATGTTTATGACACGTGGGAGGAAAATAGAGTTGATCAGTTAACCTCTGAATAAGATTCCCTCAAATCATGTATGTTATCCTTCCCCATACTGAATATGTAATAGGAACCAAAAGGTCTGAGACCGCAATAAAAATCTGGGGGCAAATTCCAATCTAATTTTAACCTGGAAGAATGACATACGAAGAAATGTTATGTAAACTGAAAAAGATATATTGAGGGTTCTGCACAATGTCTGGGTCACTTATTAAATGCAAGCATATTATTACTAAAGTGTCAGATTTCATTACTTCCTCTTAAGCACATAAAATGCTTTTTAAACAGAAAAGGGCATATCGAAATACATTCTGAATTTCGAATACATCTATCAAATATTTTAACTTAAATGTATTATTATTGTTTTGTTAAATAAAAATTGTAATAGAATCACAGCATCAGACTTTTAGACAAACAAACAGAATGCAAAAGTTTACATGGTCAACAAGCAACTGTTCACCTCAAGATTTCTTTAAATCCTTCAGTTTCAGCATGATTGCTTAAACTTCCTATTGTGGATTACTATTCTTGCATAACTGGGTTTAGATATCTACCATGTTCTTCCGATGGCTTTCCTGACATCACGCCTGCTCTGGCTGCAAACTGGAAGTGAAAACTAACTAAATAATTGCAAACCTTATATTTTACATTGACAAAATTAATTCATGTTCCAAACGTAGCCCTTCAGGCAAAACCAGATTCCAAGGCGTATTACCGCACACACAGTGGCTCACACAGCTTTGAGGGTTCTGGGGAATTTACTCAGTTTTACAAAATTAATTACTCGGATTAAGATTCAGACACACACTATACACACACGCATAAACACGATGGAAAATGAAATGAATGAAAACATACAAACTCCAAATCTTGTGACAAGGGAATTTATATAACCACAGCATGCAACAACCAATGAACAACCATGTTCTGTGCTATAAAAAAACACTGAAAGACACTGAGATGAAGTGCAGAAGCTGCACACAGAAATGTCATTTTCCATTAAAGGACAGTCAACAGCTAAGACAAACTTCTTAACTCAGTATTTATTGAATTAAATTCCAGTGTTTACACTTAAAGCCCTTAAAGCCCAAGAGTGGAGCCCTAAATCCAGCCCCTTCTGTCTGCTGGTACTGAGACTCACTAACCCAACAAGCAAACTTCGGTTTTAGACCTGCATTGCTTAACAAAAGCAAACCAGAATAAATCAAATTGTAGAAATGAGTATAAAGGGCCCATTAGAAAAACGACAGTAAAAACAAATTAAATGGAATGTTATTATATCCTAAAGACAAATTTGTAGCAGAATATCTTTTCACCATCAGAGACAGAAAGGCCTAACTGAGAACAGGCTCAGTGCCACAGAAAAGGGAAGATGCAGAGAAATACCGCTTCCACAGGAAGAGGCTAAGCTCACTGTGACACTAATGAGATTGAGACAGAGGCACACGTGATACATTTAGAGATAACAAGAGAAAAGTTAAGAAATGTCTCAAAAAAAACGTTCCTTCCACATTTTCAATGGTGGAGGGCAGTCATTGTCACAGACAAATGTATAATCTTTTTGTTTATTTCTTCTGTCACTCTTTTTTGACATTCAGATTTTTAGTAAATACAGTAATGACATTTGACAAGTGTTAAATTACTTCAAAGTACTTTGTAATTGTATAATCATGGTCATGATGTATAATGAGTATGTTGAAGAGTCTGCTTAGCTTTGTCTGCATGACTGATAACTGAGAGCTGGAATGTGGAGCAGGTTAAGTGGGACCATTAGAGACTAATCAAGATACTCTCAACGCTGATCTGCAGCACCACAGTTTTAGGCCAGCTGCTGTAGGCCAACTAAATGTTAAAGTCTGTCTATGTGACATCACAAAAACACGGGAATACAAATTGCGTAGGTTGCTGATTTGAATGTTTCTATTAAGCTTCCACTAACCAAACCATTAAATACATATAGTTATGCAAGTGTTGCATTATAACTCAAAATCAAACAGGGCACATCCTAAATTGCCCTAAAAATGGATATTATTGGTTTAATCTGTGTCACATAGTATTAAATAATGATACATAGTAGATACAGCTCATTGCCAAGGCCTTGCTCTACAAATTATTCAATAAAACAGTAAAATGGATGTAATTGGAACCAGCTTTCAACGTTCCCACACATGTTTCTCAGCAGTGAGTATCTACATAACGATGAAGCTCATATATTTAAGCATGAAAACTGTAATAGCATGAGACAGAATAAGAAAGACCAGGTATAGATCCCACTCTAAACACGCACAAACACACACAAACACACACACACATTACAACAAAAATGCCTTAATATCAGCTAATGAAACACTCATTCAAACATAAACCTCTTACACTCACAAGCATATGACTACAAAAAAATGTCCCTGGAGAGAGTGGAAAAAATGAGCCCATGCTGTAAGGGAGGGGATGGAGAGAAAATGAGGAAAAAGTAGAAAGGGAGGAATGGGGGAGGGAAAAAGAAAGCATTGAGCAGAAATATCTACAGAATACGCAAAATGTGCCTGCCAAAAACATTTGACTCTTACACATTCATCGATTAATATTCTGTAGGTCTACACCTCTATTTTCCCTCCATATTATCTCCAGGTTTCATGCCTACAGAAAACTCGTCATCACCACAACAGCAAAGTTTCGTCAACAATATCAAATGACTAAGAGTGCCACTCTCAACAGTTGAATGTGGGTGTGGGTATATATGTGTGTGTGAATGTATGTGTGTGTTTTCAGTAGTTTGGTTTCTCTCAGAGCTCCATTAATCTGCCAAGAGAGGTCACCTCCCTCGCACCCAGACCGGTTGCTGCTTAATTAACACATATCCCTTTGGAATGTGTGTGTGTGTGTGTGTGTGTGTGTGTGGACTTGAGCAAAATGTGTTCATGGTGTGTATCATGGATAAGGGACTTTTCAATTGTCTTTAAAAGTGACAAAAATTACCAGCTAATGCATCTCACTGATGATCTTTCAGGCCTCCAACAGGCTGTTATCAATTACCTTCTTGGTTAATTCAGAGTTACAGTTTCATAAATTCATTTTCTTAAGTTTCTGACTACACTTGCTTGCTTCCTTTTATTTGTGTTTCTCACATGCATTTCAGACTCTAAATGCCCCCTGGGACTGTTTGATTGATGCAGACTATAACAAGTGAACAGAAGAAGGGTGGAGTTTGTGTGTGTGTTCGCACAGGAGGAAGGTAAACTGTTTATGTGGCCTTCTGTGTTGTGACTGCTGGGAACAGATGCTCCTCCCCAATATTTTTGTTTAAAACTCTTTATATACAAAAATCTTATCTATGTAGCTGAATTACATTTGTTAAAATGAACATTGTGTGCATGTATACAATATTTCTTCCTGATCTGCTTACAGCAAACATTTTCCTTGTTGCTTTAGTTTGCTCACTTGGGATTGTAAGGCCCTGTTCTATGTACAGCTGCTTTGAAAAAATATGTATTGTGAAAAGTGCTATTCAAATGAACTGAAAGTAAATTATCTTTTTGTGGCTTGACTTTTCATCTGTTTGATATTTAAAAACACAGACAAACACTCTCTGTTATTAGCTGCTGTTCACACAGGCTAAGTCTGTTCTGGGATCTTTCTGTGTGTGTGTGGGGGTGTTTGTGCAGATGTAATTGGTGAGAATTATGGAGTGTTACTGTAAGCCTGCCCTCTATAAGAGACCCACTCTGTTCTCTAACCTGCACAAGACATCTGCTCTGCTCACCTTCTCTCTGAACTTTTTAAACTGCTCTCCCAGAACTCAAGGACAAAACCATACACGTATTTCATACTTTCAGATGGTCATTCTGACACCAGACCTAAGCTAGAGCATTCTGTCATCCAGCCCTTATTATTCCAAAGACTAAGTATCAGACTAACAAAACAAGTTGCTTAACAAAATAAACTATCCATCAATGATCATGGTCCTGAATAAAGACAGTATATGACATCATACATGTAAAGAAAACATTTAAGGGCAACTTATCATTAAAATGAAACAGAAAACATAGAAACACATTCACTGACTAATTTCAATTTGATAGTTTGGAAAATACTGAACTCAGGAACAATTACAGTTATATTTATTTAAACCATTTATGAACAGTGAATATGTAATGATATATGAATTAAGCAGCATATAATATATTTTTCCAAGTACAATTGGAACACCTTGGCCATCACAGAACCATTCTTAAAGCTTTGCATTTTCTGCACCACCAAACAGAACTGTAAAAAAAATCTTCCCCATCTCTCATTAGATGTCAACAGACCGTCCATCTACAAACAGTTTACTTATTACTGACTCTGCATATGGATCTGGGATAGGAGAAAGTATTTTATCACAAAAAATTAGAAGGCTGAAAGTTAAACTTACCTTTCCATTTTTAAATATGAATTAAAGCAAGCATATAAATTAGGCTATAAGTTACACTTTGGCAACCAGAGAAAACAAACAACACAATGTGGCTTAACTTTGTCGTTTATCATACTGGGTGTAAAAACGTAGGCAAAGCAACTTCCTATTGTGACTAACAGTGGGTAGAAAACATCAATATTTTAGTCTTTGAGAATGACGGGTGTAGTTAGGACAGATAACACAGCAGCTTTACCCTGACAGAGACATTGTTGCAGTATTACATGTTTTCCACTGTAAGAACTTTCACTCCCTCTCACGATCATGGTCTGTTTCATCGTATCATGCATGTTGTTTGTCTTGTGACATAAAGGCATGATGAAAAGAGGTAGAGTGTCACTTTAAGACAGCACAATAGAAACAAACCGGTTATGTTGGAAAAAATATTAGTCTGTTGATGTGATTGGGAATGAGTGTATGCAGAATTAACAAAGCATGTTTAAGTTAAGGATAGAACAGCAATGTTTCAAAAAAACACCAAAAATCCTGCGAGTCTGGTTGGGTCAGTTGCATATTTTGAGTGCATTTTTGTTATATAGTTAGTCCCTGAATGTACAAGTGTGCATACACACACGCATATCAGTTCAGTTCATATGCAGTCACATACACACAGAGTTTAGTGTTAAAGCCTTAGGCATCATGCTGCTGTTTGTATTTGATGTAAAGCCAAATAATTTCCCAACCTCCCAAATCCTTCTTTGTATAGCAGTCCTAATAATACAGTCAGCGAGAGACAGAGTTAGCAATGCACTTTGCATCTGTAATCAGATATTTTCCAGAGTAAAACAGGATATTCCACAAGAAAAAGTTGGGTAGGGAAAAAAGGTGGGACTTTACAATAGTCCCTATTTGACAAGTAGTTGGGGGAAGGCACAAAAAAATAAAAGGGCTTGGTCACGTCTGTGAAACAACATGCATCTCTCGTTCTTCACAATAGGAGACCAAAACTGTGTGTTAAAGTAAATGTGGTTGATTTTGATTTTGTTCTGACTACTAAAAAAAGAAAGATCTTAGAGTCATGCTATATAAAAACAAAAATGATGTTTTGTTATTTCAAAATCACAACAGACAGGTTCTGGTTTCTTTTACAAACACAGATGAATGTTGCATGATGATTGATGAATGATGCATTCAGTCTTTGTGAATTTAAAGAAAATGCTGTGTCTGCAGGTAAGTGAAATTAGTCATCAAATTCAGTAAATATGTAATCAAGTATTTCATTGTGTGAGGTTTAGCTAACAATGAGCAAATCATTTCTTCTTAATATGCCATTGGGTTAAAATAACATACATTAGGAAAGCAAAGGACCTAAAGTGGACAAGAATGAAAGAATGAGGAAGAGTAAGATGGAGGGACTTCAAGGTCAGGCGAGTGCTCAATGCCATGTGACATTTGTTTTAGTGTAGCATTGATTTCTCACCCCTCACTTCCCCCAGGCTAAGAAACAAGAGACCCTATGCCCTCTCTCTCTCTCTCTCTCTCCTAGCCTGTAACACACACACAAAAACACACAATGGCTAGTTTAGGCTATTGTGGAAAAACCAATTCCTCTTTGAAACAGAGCACCACGAACTGAAACATGGTCCCTGTGACTGCCAGTTTGCTTTCAATTATGATATCAGAACTCAAATCCACAGATCCACTCACTGCATTTCATGCATCTACGACAAGAATACTGGACACACAGATGTGTGTGTTGGCATGTCTACTAAAGGTAAAGCTGAGCTTGCCTCTGTTGGTCTTTGCATTGAGAGTGGTGTCCATTTCTGCCTTGCGCACACTTCACAAAAGCTTCATTAATCCAAGACAAACAGAGGGTGCCCTGTCTGTTCACTACCATATAAGTACGCAGCAGACCTATTGTTGGTCCATGTTTAAAAGCAATGCAAAAATGGGTAAAGTCATGCAAAACTAAACCTTGGAATCAACTATGCACTGAATTTGTGTTTTCTAGAAGCACTGTTTCTGGGTAATAGGTTTGAATGCTCTAAATGGTGTTAGTTTGTAAAAGACTGGTGTGCGTTACATAGAAAACACAGATGGTGACAGAAAGGGTGAAGATCCACCATCATCACTGTCCTCTTGTCCCCTGCAGTTCAGCAAGTAAATAATTCAGACGAGAAACATGTTGTTGATTGAGACCTTTACTAACATGTGCCTTCCAGCTAAAACACAATGTGTTGATTCAGTTCACCAAACAGGTTGTAGATATATAGTGAGAGACTGTCAACATTCAAGAAATGAAATTACAAAGAAGCAAAGAAGACAAACACTAGGAATTCCCTTGACTGACATGTGAAGAGAAGGAATAAACAATGAGAAAGTAAAAATAAAATTATTTCATTATTTTGAAATTATTTAATTATTAAAATTATTTCAATTTTAGTTGGTAGTGCAATGCAGTATAGGCAATTAAGAAAAAACATCATGCTAAGATTGTTGATGTGTATGGATGCACAATATATTGACCAATACACTGAGCAATATTAGCTTTTTTAAAGCTAAGCCTGACGCTCCAACACTCTCTGTGACCCCAATAGGGAAAAATAGTATAGAGGGTGGATGGATGGACGGACAGACAGAATCAGAAAATATCAGGATGTTTTCTTTAAAAACAATCAGATCTTGTCTATGTCAAATTACAATCAACTAGTTAGACAAATAAACAATACAGATTTGTTCCATCCATCATATGGCCTACATTACCGTATGCATATGCAATCTTTGCACCTATTCTGTAGCTTCTAAAACCACATTAACAATACAGTAGCACTCAACAGCTTGCAAATGTTCCCTAGACAGCAAGCCTATATCATGCAAATACTTACGTTTTTTAGTACACACTGAGAAAGCAGAACGAAAATCCCATTTAACATCTACCAGCACTCATTATCACACACCTAGACCTGCACATATTCCCAATGATCAGTTTGTTGTGTAAGGGTGGGTGAGATCATCTATAAGCAGCTGTCCAACTGAATGGTTTGGTAAATATTGCCACAAAGATTTCACAATAGTCTACACAGCCTATATAAAAGTTTACATAGATCATTTGTGGGGAAAGATAATGGAAAAGTGCTTTAAAAATAAAGCATGGGGACTTTGAAAATATAAAGCATGGGGACTTAAAGCTTTGGGGTTACAAATGGGCTTGACTGGGAAACCTAGTAAACTAGCAAAATAAATAAATAAATGTTTTGGCATCGGCCTTTGAATAACTTGTCAGCCAATAGTCGGTAACTATGGAAACTACCTTTAAGACGCTACTTCGCGTATAAAGCAAATTTGCTTTAGATCCTGCGGTTAACGTTACCAAACACATTCGCTCCATGTGATATTAAGAAAATCATTCTTGTCAAGACGAGTTATTTTGTGTCTCTCCCCGCATCCCAACGAACTTGAAAAACAAGACTGAACAGTAGGCCACCAGTTAGTGTTCCCTTATTCAATGCATATACAAAACAAAAACATGCCGAAGAACAGCACCGTACAACAGTATGAGAAAGCAGCAGCAGCAGAGTTTACACAACTTAATGGCAACACTTTCTATGAAACATTGTCGAAAAGTACAGTCTGTTGCTTCCGCCTAACCGAGACGAAAAATGACAATTTATCAAGTTTCTCTCCCTCTCCTAAACTTGCATATGGAACATTTGGCACTTCCTGTATCAAAAGCGTCACTAATATATAATTACCTTATGCCCACATCGGTTTTCCGTGAAATCATAAATGGGTTGGTTGGAAATGCTAGTGGCGACCGATAGACAAACGCCGAAAATGCGGCGAAATCTATCAGTGGTTGGCGGACAACGTGGACGACGGTTCACGGTATACATTACTGTCATCTCCCGCGGGACAGATTACGAGACATACGCCTACAAAACTAGCTTAAAGTTAAAAGTTGTAAGCACAAAACTTACCAACTTGAAAGAGCGAGAGGTTTCTTTATTGCGCTTCTTATTCTCCCTGCTGGTCGGTAAGCTGAGGGTAAAATGAAGAGCGCAGCGTGTTTGAGGAAGTATTTACCCGCTCACTGTGCGCCTCACTGCCTGCATACTGGAGGAGTGACGTCGATCAGGTAGAGAGAGAGAGGGAGGGAGAGAGAGACCTATCAAACAGTCCTACTCATGTGTTCAAGGTCTGTCTGTCTGTCTGTCTGTCTGTCTGTCTGTGTGTCTGTGTGTCTGTCTGTCTGTGTTTAATGTGTACAGTTGTATAGATCAGATCTACTCAATCTCTGGTGTAATGTCTAAGCTTTGGGTTGATTTCAAAGGTGCTTTTTTATGAGGCTGGTTTATGTGTAACCACTGCAGGTAGTTGAACAGGTGTTCTTGTTTCCTGATGGCTGGAGATTCCTCATGGAAACCTTTGGGAACTCCAGGCAGGCCCGCCCACACCTCTACGCAGACCGGGCATGAGGAAAAACATTGAATATACAGAGTGACACACAGGCACACTGTACACAAGAACCAGTAGTCACATGATGCTGACTCATTGACTGCCCCACCCCTTTAATCTAGGTCCCAGTCAGTGGTGTATAAAGCTCTGAGTTTCAGTCTTTCTATATTTAGTATCATTCCAAACGGTTGCCTGTTTGCCCCATCAAATATTCTGTGTGTAACAAATTTTTCTAATCAGTCCAAGAGTTGTGACAGAAAGATGTGAAGTATAGCAAAGAACTATTGCGTGGGTTTATAATCAATAGTTTCACTTCTCTGCTGTTTTAAAGAACTCCTGCTTGTCAGTTATACACATTTCTTCTCTTTTACTGTTTCATTTTTCCTCATTTTTCACCCTTCTTCATTTCTGCTGCCTTGTCTCACCCTTTTATTATAACTTGTAAGTTGTGTCTCAGTTCTCCTTTGTTAGTACTTTCCTCTTTCTTTTTTGTTTTAGATTTTAAATCCAAGTATGTAATGAGTTTAAAATTACAGTAATGGGTTACTGTAAAGTTACAAGTTACAGTAATGTATATGTATACAGTGCTGTTCTGTATGTATGTGTGTGATGGTAAAGTATATTTATATATGCGTTATAAGTCATATTAGTAGAAATTATACAAACTGTAGCTTGTTTGTCTGGGTCTAGTATAATGTTGTTTCTTCCTCAAAGAACATGTGCAGTACATCCCCTGATTAACCACATCTTAACACAATTTAACATTATCTTTAACATATTTGTATGTCTTAAAACATAACAAGCGTTAAAAGGAAATTTTCTAATGTCTATAACATCTCTTACAGGCCTGCTTAAACTAAACAGTTAGAATCTCCACAGTGTGTTACTGAAGCTGATTGCTGGGCAGTCGAACAACTGGCTGAGGGTGGGGTCAGTGCCATTTTCCCTGCAGTGTCTATGCAGTGCCAGGGCAAACAGCAGTCTGTGAGTAATGACAGGAACCCAGTAGGGAGGAAAAGGAAAACCACCCCCCCAAAAAAGAAACATTCATCTGCTTATCGACTGTTGACTGTCTATTTCTTTCTCTCAGCTTCTGCCCTACTGATATTTTTCTATTACATTGACATTGAAAGATGGAGCATTTTTGTTATGCAATGCAAACACACAGTAGTGAATACATAAAACTGAGGGCTGTGCCTGTGGGATTCAATGCCACATGCCATGGGTGCTTCCTTAGGCGTTCTGACCACCATTGCATTTAAGTAACTGGTTTGTAGTATAACAAACTGGTTGGTACATTTTGTACTCTGTTTTTATAATGATGTTCTTTGTTCAATGAGAAGATAGGAATGTTAATGTCCAGACTGTGTTTTCCAAAAGAAAGCTTGATAATGGTGGTGACCTCATGGTGGATTCAGTGATAACACTCTAGAACTCTGCCCTCCTAGCAGAGATATTGTAAATAACATATGTGCTAGCCAAGAGTGAGGATGCCGGAAAATCATGGGAAAAAAAGGCAGGTGATAATTTCCTGGAATACATTAACCTGGTTGAGCAGAGTAAGGCTAACACAGGTGCACCTCTGATTGTTTGTAAACGAAAGAAGTTCATTTACCATTCAAATGAATGTATTTTGATCAGGCAAATGCAGGAAGGAGCAAAAGACACAAAACTCTAAATTTTATAACAGTATGAGCTATTTTGTAAGCTTCAGCCAGAACAGAAGTAAAGCTTATTCATGTAACTATAAAAGCCAGTTCTGTTGAGCACCATCTCATTTTTCCTGAGGCCAATAGCGCATTGTGTTTTATGTCTTGAGGAGACAGAAGAACAAAGAAGCACCTGTGTGTAGTTAACCTTTGTTTCATTTCGAGGTTCACAGATGATATATAAGTTCCTCTCAAAATGTTTTCTACCAGGTCTCAATGAAAACATAGCACCAGTCAGCTGCAGTTGATAGAATGGTTTGGTTAAAAAGATCTTGCGCCACAAAGTTTAACAGAAGTATAGCGTATCCCAACTGAAATGTTCAAACAATTAAATACTTAGAATGTATCTATAACTCTTCCATTACTGGGTCAGGGTAACTCAGGGGAGTGTGGCAACTAGAACAGTCCCATTTCTCTCTTACTTTCCTTCTTTAACATCGTTCTCATCAATTCTTGCCATTTTGCCACACTATTGTCACCTTTCTCCTTTTGACAGACTTCTTTTCTATCTATTGCTTTCTAACTTCTTCTATATCAGTCCTGCAGTCGTATCCTTTGTGCCCTGACCTGACTGGCCTAGTAAAGCTCAGTCTAATGAGGCCTACTTACTGTAGCGCTGCAACAGACTAGAGACTATTAATGTAATAGAGGCTGTTTTGACTGAAACAGCATTTTTTAGCTGATCTGGTGTCAGATTTGTGTTGTTCCTGTTGCGAATAGGGTTTATATTCAAGTATGGAAAACTGATCCTAGATCTGTGTCGAAATAACACTTTCCACTCAGCCTCTATCTGGGGCTTACAATAGGACAGTGGACCTCTGTGTCATTAATATTTCAAAGAATGAAAAGAAATAGGGTGAAATGTTTTGTGCAGTTTCTTTATTCTATCATATCAATTATTTAGGCATTCTGCTGCTTAATCAACCTCTCGGTTGGCTGAAGTGCCACAGACCACTTTGATGAAGCTAATTATCTTAACCTAGTTATATCACATTACTAGGCTGCAGTTTGATAATACAGCTCACACACAAAAAGTTTATCAAGATAATTCCTCTCTCTTACTAGAGGGATAAACATTTAACACTGGACTTGAAATAGCATGTGCATAATTACAGTATTTGTTTGTTGCTATAGACCTGGAGGCCTATCTTTTATAATAAAGAAATAATAGGTATTGTTCAAAAAAGCTAGAAAAGGTAATTTGGTGTGAAAGAATTATTAATCAAAGATTGATAATTCTTAATGAAAAATAATTAATAAATCAAAGATGCTAGTAGAGTAGGTTATTAGATAGAGAGTAAAACAGCAGAAAAGGCAGGTGAAATCAAGTAAATCAGGGGTAAAGTGAATTAAACAGAATAACAGGCTGCACAAATCGTTTTCACATATGTATTTATATATAATACGTGTTGTGGTTTTCTTCTCAGCTTCTCGCGTTTTGTCTTTTACGGACTGAAAAGTCACGACTGGTTTGATTTTGCTTAAGTGTGTGCTGCCCTCTGCAGGCTGTATCTGAACAGTCGCAAACATTCTTTGAAGAAATAAGATAATTCATATTTATTGTACGTTTAATGTTTATCTTTTGCTCAAACAGATACATTCTGTTCAGCGACTAATGGAGCCACATCAGCTTAACATAATACTAAACATCTGAGCAAACGATCTTATTATCAGTCTTTACTATGAAACAGTTGCTTTTATGGAAAATAAAACAAAACTCCATTGTACTTGTCACCAAGTTATTCTGATTGGGGTTAAAAAAAGCATTTTCCTCCCCTTAACTATGTACATTTACATTATTGTTCTTTATGCAGGACCTTAATATAATTTTAAAAAGGATTTTAAAAACCCACAAAACTGTGACAGTGCTAGCAAAACAAATGACTGAAAATGAATACTGGCACTTTTTTCGGTTTTCCAGAAAACGGTGAAAAGGTAACATTCAAGGACAAATAAAAGAAACAGTGTGATATAAAAGGTATCTAAAATAGCCATTCAAAAAACATTAAGGAAAACGAAGAGAGAAGGCTCAGTTAAACGTAGACTCTATACAGCCATTGTATATGTTGTTTCCAGTGTGATAAAAATATACAACACAGTTCACCTCAATACATTTGACATTACATCTCATTAATGACCGCTAATCAAACGCAATAGCCACTATTACAACATCACTGTTTTTACAGGCCTTTACTTGCAGTAGATACTGACGCTTTGGGATGTGCATTCAAGGCGTTTTCTATACCAGCTTGAATGAATGAATGAATGAATGAATGGCTCATTTCAGTTCCTGATGTTTTGCATTAATGGTTAAAATACGTAATACATCATTATCAACGCGTCTCCAGTCGTTGGGCTCTTCATTGCGATTTCAGTGTCAGTGTTGAACATCGTAAGACTCATTCTGTAGCTATGATGAAGGCGTTTAAAGGCCTAAATAAAGCTTGTGGCACTTCGTTGTTTTAAATGTAGGGTTAAACCATTTGCCTTCCGATTTGCATCGAGCGTTCACCCAGCGAAGCCTCTGAAGGCACAGAAATACACTTTCCCTTTACAAAATATTACCATGGTAACCATAGAGCGCGCTTAAATCCCATAAATAAAACTACAGTTAATGTTAGTGCTGTAAAATATCATTCATATAGGATCTCTTTGAAAATGAGATCCAATTCATTTTATTTTACAGTTGTATCTACTCTAATAAGTTAACTTAACATTTTATATTTTTCTCTCGAAAGTGTGGTTACCATTGTAATTTTTGTCAAGGTAGAATTTTACTAGCACTGTAAAATAATTACAGATTATGATAAAACGGCAAAATCTCGACAAACTGCAAGCCTGTGTTGGCGTATCGTCTTCATTTAAAACCGTTTCAAATGCCTTGCTCTTAAATTAATTTTACATTTATTCACTGCATTAGTGTATAAATGACCGCACTGAATTCTATCTGCATACAGAAAGGTAGTTACATTTAGTAGAAAATGAACATTCTCCTTTATTTGTCCACACAGATGAGTAGTTTTATAACAGTCATTCACAACACCTGAGCAAACTGAGGCTTCACTGAACAACACTGAATACATTTGGCACTTTTAATTAGTCCATAAAGTCAAGAAGGTGAGGCCATGGATAGCATGCAGAAGGAATATACACCCAGCATGACATGCTCTGTGTGACACTATGCACGCTGTAAAATCTCCCTAAATTCAGCCGCCGAAAAGAAGACGAAGATTAAAAACAAGGTTTCCATGGTGTGATTCCGCTGGTTTCTCAGGCACAGGCAACTGTGATGTGATTTAAGGTTTAAGACCATAATGGGTTTAGCTGTCTGGAATTGTGCAGGAGAGTTGAGGACCTTGCCCAGAGTCCTGCTGTCAACTGAGCAAATAGGTAGATACTATAACACTGTGGCTTCCTCCATTGCATTTACCCACCTGCAAAATAACAGTTTTATTTATTTTTAAAAGAACTAGAAAACTACGAAAACCCAAAGCACACTACAGAAATACCAAAACTAAACTGTGGGTGTTTGATTCCTGCATTTTATCTAAAAGTTGTTTCAGGTTGTGTATGAGCATATGTTTCACCTGCGTGCAGTGTGTTGATCGTCTGCTCTGAAGGTGTAATAGAGTGTTTTTTTATGGTAAAGCTGGAAAACACTGTCTGTGTCTTCTCCCTCTGATCGATCAGACAGCTTCACAGTAAAGCCCTGCAGAGGAAGACTTTCAGATGCCACTTTGTCCTGTAGACAGAGAAAGAGAGAGAGAGAGAGAGAGAGAGAGAGAGAGAGCGATATCAATGTGCTCTAGGAGTCCAAAGAAAACAAAAGGCCATGTGAAAAGCAAAATTGTTTGCAAAAACTGAAGTAAATCTTTCATTTTGGTCTGGGTTTTCACACCTTTTGATCTGTATATTACTGCTAAAGTATTTCCAGTTGTAATAACTGGGTAAGGACTTGTATGAAATATATTTTATTACTTCTAAAAGACAGTAATACAGACTTTTCTAGGTTTCATTAATTTCCATCATATTTTCAAGCCTAAACATCACAGTTTTATTTCAATTAATTTCCAGGAATCCAATTCCCAATTAATTTCCAATTCCAGGTTGTTCATGACCATGGGAATTGTGTATGATGCCTACAAGTGTAATGCAGTGTAATCTATATTATGAAGTGTATACATGTGTGTGTAAGTAATCTACTGTGTTGTGCTGGTGTGGGAGACTCTGGGTCCCCTCACCTCTCGTGCCTTAAAGGTGTAGAGCACCTTGTCTTTGAGCAGGAACCACAGTCTCTTCCACTTCCTCTTGCTCTTTTTGCGTCTCTGCAGACTACCGCTCATAGTTGAGCCCTCTGCGCCCACAGAAACCTGCACAGACTGTTTATGTGTCAGGGTTGGAATCTAGTTTCAAATAACTCAACAGTCAAGAGTGAGATGAAAGGTGAATAGGTGAGAAGAAGGTAGGGGCTACATGGTCAGGAGGTCATGGAAAAGTGTGTGTACCTGCGTGAGAGGTGAGGTGCTCTTTCTGTTCTTCCACAAGCTTGGAGGCTGAAGGCTCTGGAAGACAGCGGACAGAGGCCTGCTGGCCCTGTGTGTGCGGGGACTTGCACTTCCACATGTCCCGGGAATATTACCACCTACATACACACACACACACACACACACACACACACATAAAAACATCATACACTGACATTAACTAGACATTTAACAACTACACATTAAATAACTAAAACATGTTTTAATAATGTCTCTGTAAATAAATAGCTGAGTTCCACTTACCTCTCTTTCTGAGCTCGGCATAGCAGTGGTCACACACTTTAGCCATTCTGTCCTTCAGGTACTTTAGAGGATATCTGTTCCGCGAGCAGGAACGACACACCACCTATAAATAAAAACCATTAGTGGTGAGCTGACAGAGGCTTTTATTCAGTTATATAATGCTGATATATATGATATAATGAATTTGAAGATAGTAAATGAGATGTACACAAAATGTACACAAGGGGGAGCTGACACCTCTAGTAATCGGCTAAGCAGACTGTTATCAGCTAATGCCCATACCTATGACTAACTGTAAAATTGTAATTTGTTTAATGTAAAATTGTCTTGCCTAATGTATATAACAGCTTACAAGCAAGACTACCTTTGAGTACTTCAATGTTGTGAAGACACAATACATTTGAACACCACAGATGTTAAGAGGTGCTGGATAACATGCACTGTTTATAGCTTGTTGCACTGAATATTTATCTAAACATAAGAACATCAGATATTACTCTGTTAGCATCAATGCTTCACCTTTCCACATGCATTGCAGTGATGTCGTCGCAGTGTCAGACTGAAGTCAGACGTGCAGTTCATGCACATCATCACATGGGACACGGGAACCAGAACAGGTGCAGCCTCTCCTAGAGACATCCACAGCTTCTCTCTTGTCTGTAAATGGACACATGGACAGTGATGCCACATAACTCCAAATACCATATATAACTTTCTTAATGTCTTATGCCAGGAATCTACAATCCATGTTCCTGGAGGTCCCCAGACCTAAAGAGTTTAGCTCCAGTCTACTTCAACACAGCTGCCTGGATGTTTCTGGCAGTTCCAACAACCTTGATTAGCTGGTTCAGGTGTGCTTAGTTAGGGTTGGAGCTAACTCTGAAAGGTTGGAGACCTCTGCCTCATATTAATACAATAAACTGTATTAAAACACAAAAACTTTGTTCTGGCTAGGTAGAACTGTATGGAGGCAGTTCAAGCCAGGGTTCTCCCACCTCACTGGAACAGCTGAAGGTGTTGAGACCTGCTGCATGGTCTGCTATAGCTCGACTCAGTGTGTGGAACCAGTCCTCCCTCTCTCCTAAAGAACTGTCAGAGAAAGAACCATGTTGAGAGAGGTACAGTGCTTATTACAGCAGTACAGACACGCAAAATGTTATGGAAATGTAATCACCTTGCTGAGAGCGTGATGGTAACATCACTGACTTCTATCCTGAGCGTGTTCAGCACGTTGTCTATAACAGGTTTACTGACCTGTGAAAAATGTAACATACAAACTGCTTAAAACACAACATCTGAGACAATACAATCTGAATCTTATGTCATACAACCAACTATAGAAACAAACTCAGCCCAGTCTTACCTTCATCCCACTTAGAGTCAGTGTGTTCTTTAGTCTGTATTTACCATCCTGCTGAGGGTAGGTGTACAGCATTACATCATTCATCTGCAACACAGATGCAGACATTCTTGTACAATATGCATAATTATAATAACATGAGTGCAGTTTGTAGCACTTCATTACTGAGGTTAACAATTCACAATTACTAAGTATCTATAATTTATGTGCATTAAAATGAGAAGGCATATATCAAAAAGTAACAAAGTTGGTATTAAGATTTCATCAGTGTAATGCAGTGGTTTGCAAACGTTTATGTCAACAGAACCCTTTTGACAACAATTATTTACTTGAAGAACCCCCTGAGATTTCAAGTAAATGTTTCAATAATGTAATGGCACGCTGGAATGTTTAACTTCAAAAACATTTATTTTTATCTGTTTTAAAGGTTTTATCAGTAGTATTTTACATAACTACTGTTATTACTAGACATTTCAGTAAATGTTATTGGTACATACAGTATATCTCTCCATTTGTGGTCCCTGTTTTTCTCATATCATGTAGGTCTAGTCTTGTGTAATGACATGCAGGTTAAACAAATAAAATATATCTTTTTATGTTAGTCTGTGATTTATTTCAGATTTACATGATGATTTTAATTTATTTGTTTAGATTTACTTAACGTTACAATTTAATTAACTGATTTTAATCAAGTCACGAACCTCCTGTAATTCCTTCACCTGTTTGTTACTGTAATGTAATGACTTGTAAATGTAACTAGATAATTTTGTATAACAAGAGGAAAGATTCTTCATTGGTCATCAGGTGAAACGCTGTCTGATCGCTTATAATCGCTTAAAAATTCTATACATCGCTTAGTACTAGTATACTTCAATAAGTCACAAGATTTAACCATAGCATAAATATATGTCATGGGTTTAAGTTTATTTTGTATACGCAACAGTTTATGTTTCCCTTGCAATGTCCTTTCTCAGTTATTTTAAAATCCAGCACAAGGGGGCAGTAAACGCTTCAATTACTTTTCCACACCAACATATTCTGTTTCTGCTGTACTCAATACTAAAACAACACTTTTTCCAGAAACATAGCACGTTCAGTTCAGCACTCAACAAGGCAATTCACACGTTCAGTACAATAGGTTGTGTTTGATAAAAACAGCTAATGGGTTGCTTTCTTTGCTCAAGTCCTGACAATGATGTAGTTGTGCTAAGAACACAGACTCACGCCCACAGAAAGGCTAGCCCCACACTTCAAACCATTGTGTTTGCTCGACATATATAGCTCCAAACAAATGTGGTGACATCATAAGACATGAAATGTGCGTGCCCCAAACATCCGCAGTTCAGAGGCAGGGTCCAGGAATTCAGCCCGGACGCTCCTGAGAAAGGCTTTTGGGTGGAGGCAGTAAGACAGGGACAACAAAAACATCAACACTAACAGTCACAACAACCCGAAACAGCTCGCAGTGTAATAGAAATAACAATACTGTTGTAAACTACCAGTTCTGCTCTATCCAATGTGTGTTGGTCCCATGAGAGCAGACCTCTGTGAAGAAAACAAACAAACAACTTAAGAGTCCCACCTATGACCTCCATAGTGCTCTGACACGTTTACAGTAGCTACAAAAACAAGGCCCTAATAAAACGGCACCACAGATCTTGCGGTTCTACTCTAGAGTACACCATTCAATGAGTTGCTGATAATTTCTCAACCATTATAAATATAATATTTGCAGGGTTTGGCAGTGTTTTAAGTGTTGGCAGTGTTTCTAAGATCTTGCAATGACTCTTCCATTTGTTTATGATTACTGGATAAAGATTATAAGGGTTTTTACTGTCTAGAAACTGCTGGGACAGACTGTAATGTCAGGTGCCAGTCATTTTTTATATTTAAATATTTTATTTATTGTCGTAGTCAAAACTTTAAAGATGCCAGTAATTTCTGACTTTTCCAGACCTGGAAATCACAACTTACAAATTCCCTAATATGATTTGTACCACTGTGGCAACTCTGTCCCCAGCGTTTGTAACATGTATTTCTGCTCCAGAAGCCGTCCTTCAAAGATATTACACTCTGTGTGACTTTTTTGTAGGGCAGAGGTGGAAAAACTGTATGAGCAGTGATGGGTGGTTTGGATGGGAAGAAAAGGCCCTTGGGCATCAGCGTGTGACTGATGGTTGGCTGGCTGTGTTTTCTGAGCCGATTCACTTATTACTTCATAAATTACGTTTGGAGAGTCATCGTTATCAGGGGCCCTCCTGACATCATCACATTACACCCAGTCAACGCTGGACTGTATGACATAAGTCACAAGCTCTCATAAAAGAACATCAATCAAAACTTGATCGATTCAAGGAGAGTTTTAGAGTAAAGGACAGAGAGTATGACAGCAGTAGAGATGGAAAAAAGATGAAAAAAGCCCCTCCAGTGTCTAGCATCTGAAGAACCAAGTACATCAATCAATGCCTAAAACAAACATTCTGTATGTGTGTGAAGCATGTGCTTGCTAGAGGGAACAATCATATTCCAGGTCAGCATATGAGTCCACATTATTATAAACATCTCAGTGAAATGTAACAATGCTGTGATGCCATATCTGTACAGAGGCCAGACCATTATTAATAACTACCAGTAAAGCCTTATATTATTAAATTTGGGTGACACAGACTCATATTAAAACAATCCTCAGCAGTACGACTCACATGACATCATTAAACTTCAGTGATCACATCCAGGTTAACAGAACCAGCTGCTCAGTCAAATGTGTTTAGTGCTGTTTTTCAGCTGTGGCTCATCAGTGTTGTTGATCTGTTGTTCTCTGGGCCTAGTTTTGTCAGTACTGTGCTGTCAGTACACTATAGACAGGAAGCTGGCATCCAATGACCTACAGCAGACATCCTGAGGGGAAGCAGGACCCTCAAAAACAACAGGGGGAAAGGGGTGGGGGCAGCCTTGTACTACAGCTAATGGAACATTCAGTGTCCGAAATAGTTCAGACATTCATGTATGTAACTGCTTGCTTACTTTCTAGGAACTTTAACCTAGTTGCTAAAGTAATGCATACAAATATGCATGTGTGAGAACATGTCAGGTGACCTTCTGAAGATGAGCAAATGTTAGACAAACCATTCATAAGATTAAATCAATTTCAGAGCCTGATTAGAGCCTGATTATTAGCATACTATAAAGTACATTTTAAGCGTGTTATCATAAATAAATCAGAGAAGCATGAAAGTACCAGGAAGAGGTGTCTTGGCTGACGGCTTTTACGAGAAACCTTCATCAGAGTGCCCTCTTTGACAAAAACCTGAAAAACACACAAATGCCAGGGGTCAGGTGAGTTATGAGTGAGGGTGTTAGCCACTTGACTCTTTAATGTCTAATAACAGTTACTGATCTTTCAGGTTTTACAGGCAGTAAAAACGGTAGTAAACTATAAACATGAATCTATGAATGGAGTGTAAATACAGGTTCTGTTCCAAGCCTAACAAGCTGCCTATATAAACAATAATGCAACTGTGTGTTAAAATGCTAAGTCACCTAAATTCTAGAAAAGCACCATATACAATTTATTCAATATTAAAAACTAAAAATGTTTGATATAACTACATATATCTAATGCAATATTGTGTGTGCAATGTATTTAATGCAATATTGTGTGTGCAATGTGCAATGCTTATTATAGTATCACATCATTAGCTTAGCAACATGCCACTGTCAAAGGTCTGTTTGCACAGACTTGCTATTTATGTAGATTGCAGACAGCTTGACAGCTTCCAAGTGTTTGGAACAGTGTGTATGGAGCTGAATTTACCCTTCCTGGTTGAAGAAGGTCTCTTTTGCCTCTCACGCTGTAGTCAATGTGGACCAAACGAAGCAAGTTCTCCTGCGATTACCGGGAAAAGAAAGAGACAGAGAAAGTACAAAACAGAGAAAAACAGGGGAAACAGAATTAGAAAATGAGAATGTCTTTCGTTGTATTTGAATGATGAAAAGGAAGAGATAAAGGCTGTTCTGATGTGAGCAATGGCAGAGATAGAGGGATCCTGTGTCTGTCTGAGATTGTGTGTGTGGGGGGGGGGGTGGTGGTGCCTCTGTGTTTCACTGATTCGGACTGGCCTTTTCACACTGTGGTCTTTGTTTCTGGACACCTGGGACACTTTTGATGACATCATCTCTGCTCTCCTATTTTTTATTATGTATTAACAATAACACACTCTCTCACATAGAGGCACCATGTGACACAACTCACCCCATGTTTCAGATTGTCATTAACCTGGTCAGCGACCTCTGACACGATTACCAGTGCAGCTGTTGATGAAAAGTTGCACAACCCCAATTAGTGTTTTCACAAGTCAAAAAGGGCAAATGTTCATTATTGTGTGGCATGTATGTGTAAGAGACAACAATACCTTGTGTGTCCTCATACTCTTTAGAATCCGGAGAAAGGTTGTTTAAATAATCTGAAAAAAGGAAGTGGAAAGGTAAATTAGATACCAATGTAATACAGAATAAGTAAATGGGTACAGTCTCTCACACACACAACAATATACTCCCACACACACACTCACCTGTGAGCAGCATGCGGTACTGCAGCACACGCACAATGACCCGCAGCATCTGATGTGTCAGAGGAACATTAACCCCTTCTGCATTCTGTGTCTGGAAAAAAAACAGATATATACACATTACAAATTAAATGAAATATACATGCAATACAAAAGAAGTATTGTATACTAATGCTGGAATTTATGCAGTTTTATTGGAGTTCTGCTCATGTTCTTGAATTCCTTGAAAACTATTTGTTTCCATGGAAACACTGGTGATGCTAAAATGGATCTATGTGCAGAGTTGATACTTAATCATTATTTACATCACTATTTTACAAATCAACAAAGAACAAGGAAAGTGCACCAGGCAGCAATGTTTATGATAAAATGAGATTTCAGTTCCATACTGAAGGGGCCATACCAAAACATTTCCCTGAGGTCCACCTTTGGCCCATACCACAAGATACAGTATCACAGATCACAATGGCACCACTTAGAAAAGCTTATTTCAAGGTTATTCATTGACCTTCTTTTTCCCTCTACACAAAACCCTGAGCACGCCTCACTCCATCCAATTACATCCCCAATTATATCATTCACTGAGAGAAAAAGTGAACAAGTGAATCAGTCAAACGCACAGTGAAAAAATCAATCAAGGCCTAATTGACTTTGACACGTCATTGTTCATGTGAGCTCCGAGGAGCCTGGGGGGGACGTGAAAGGTCAGTAGAGGGCACAAAAGGGGCAAATAACTCTAGTCTCATAGTGAGAGGATCCTTCTTTCTCCAGAGACCTCCAGAGAATGCTTCTAACAGTGAAGGTAAAGGAGATCTGGGAAAGAGATGCTGTCAATAACCTTGTGAGAACCACTGTGCTTCTAACAAAAACACATCCACCTGTGTGTTTGAATGGACATGTGTGCACAGAGAGAGTTGAGGCTTCAAGATAAAGGGGCGCAAACACCAATTGTCCAGCTCACACACCTGCCACAACATTGCTGAAAGATGCCCTCTGGCTTTCATTATCTCTTCCACACCGGCTCACTTGGTTTCTCTCTATCTCTGCCTGTATCATGACCTCAAAGCCTTCATCATCATTTTCATCATCATCACCTGTTCAATCCATTATCTTACTCATTTCATGTCATTTTAGCTAAATACCTTTATTTTATGATGTGGAGATAAATTTTAATGTCAAAATAATTTATATATATTTGATTTTTTTGCAGCTGGACTTAACAGTGGGGTCAAACTGTCTAAGGTGGCATGAATCATACAACTGTAATTAAATTGTACTATATGAAACTTAATATACTGTATTAAATATTACACAAAAAGGTGCACAATTTTTTTATCATATATATATATAGCCTAAAAATATTACATCTGTAATGTTTGCTTTGACAATAAAAGTCGCAATGGAAGATTTCAACAGTTCAGCAAAAGTCAACAGTTTTTTTAATTTCATTAAATAATGATCTAATATGATCTAAAATCTGTTCAGACCATCGGCTACATTTAAAGGTCATGTGAAAAATGAATTCTAGATTTGAGCAGAAAATCAGAATTGGGGGCTTGCAGTGTAAATGTAGCCGTTCTTTCTCTCCTAAAAATCATGCACCTGTGCTCCATTATCTAATTACTTCCTCTCTGTATCGCTCCTTCAGTGCACCAGACATCATCCTGATCATAAAAGCCTGTCAGATTCCCAGTGTTTAAGCACATTGTGGCTCTGTTGTTCAAGGCAATTGTATTGATGAACAACCACGTTCAGAATGATAACACTAAATTACAATCCAATTGACATTTATGCTGAAGAAGTGACCAGGCTTTGTGTATGTGTATGAATGTGTGTGTGTAAGGCAGACCTGGCTGGGTTGGGACACAGCCAGAGTGTCCTGGAAAAGCGGACGGCTGCTCGTGCCAGTAAACAGACAGGCTACACAAATCAGGCACTAGTCCGGCTGAAGCAGCGTCTGCATGGACAGCTGATTTAATTGAGGGTTGTTTAAGAAGGCTGCTTGGCTAATTAGCTTTTTTTCACCTCATTGCCCAGATGCCAGATCTGTGTGTGTGTGTATGTCCTGTTCTGTCTTTATCTCGTTCTTTCCACCTGTACAATTTAAGAGCAACACAGTGTACTAATGATATACGTGTATTAACATTTTCTGACATACATGTTGCACATGCATCACAACATAAGACATAAGATAACAGGAAATCCCCTTTGAAAGAAAAATCACAAATGAACTCTCAGATCTCCTAGACAGCAATGAGATATGATTATCTTCTAGAAAAGTCTCCTCTACAGTTTCCAAAAAGATTTTAACAGTGTTACAAATTGCCTTAATGTTCATGTTAAAAATCTTAATTCCATTATAAGCATTTCTCATCAATATCCAGAACATAAGAACAAAATTTAACAGCCTTATTATCTTACAGTTATCTCATTTGTTTCATATTTTATTCCTATTAAAGAATTTTAAAAGAAACACAGAGGACAAAGTTGATACTTCAATGAAACAGTAACTGAGAACTCCCAAGTTATGAAATAGTAACCTGTATGCAACATAATTTTTCTCTGAATATGCTACAGAATGTTGAATATAAACATGAAGCTTGGAAAACAATCTCCTCTCTCTCAGATCACCCCACCTTTGTCTCCTTTCTCTTTACTCATTCTGCACACACACATCCAGATACTTACAAATGAACACACACACACACGTGTCGTGAAAACCTTAGTAAACAGTCTAGCTGAACAGGGTTTAATCCTATCAGACCACAGTGGTGATCAGATCAGCTACTGTAGATACTTCATCTCTGTCATCAACTCAGCATGCACGTACACACACACATCACACACACACACACACACAAAATAAGATTACACAAGCTCTACCCTAGTGAAGAGAATTCCTAATGCAAACACAATCAGAGCCAGTGAGGCCCATACAGCAAAATGCTGCTGGTGTATTTTCTAATACATTGACAGAACATGTTATATGACTACACATGTGATATAGCAGACAAAGGTGGCATACTGTATACTGATAAAAACAAACGGGTTTCTCAACACTTGACTTGTTCACCTTGAGGCATCGATCAATGAAAACAACTGCATCTCCTCCCATTTAATGAGCCGGGAGAAGCATCATAGAACAGATTGGGTAAATAAAAGAAGTCAGCAGTGCTTAGACTAATAGCTGGCAGGTTAAGAGAAATGTACGAAAGGCTTGCACTTGACTTCTGTGTTGTGTGTGTGGGAGTCAGCTGTATTGGTTTCCTCCTTGTTGAGTGACCACAGGCACCCAGTGCTGCTCAGTACATATATCACTCAGTCAAAACCTGTAAGCATCACTACATTGGTAGTGAGCTGGACTCACTGAGTTTGAGTGAGCACGTATCACAGACAAATGAATTATATTGTGATTAAATCCTTTGTGATGAATTGTATGTGCTGTTATATGTAAAAATAACATCTTAACCTTGTTTTATTATCTTGGGGTTATTTGGATCTTAAGCCTCTGCTATTGATTGTGAAGTCACAGGACAAAACGGACACATGGCAGGTTTTTTAAAAAAAAGACTAAAAATGGCCTCCGTTCCTCATGAATAGAACATGTCACCAAGTTCAATTCATGTGACTCAAAGAGAAGGGAACTCACTTTAAACTATAGCTTGCCAAGCAACTTACAATAATTTGCAGTAGTTAAAAACTATAGTCAAGGCAGTCAAATTTAGCTACAATAACAAGAGTAATTCCACTAACAAAATATTAATAAAACCTGTCAAGGATGACAATCAAGAACATACATTGATAAAAAAGTACCTTAATAAAAATAAAAAATACTGTCATATAATAAAAAATGTTATAAATAAATACTGCCACACTACTAAAAAACAAAAGTTATTAAATCTGCTACATTTAGTTAGCTCCTTTACAACACTGATGTGTATGGAGAAATGTACCCACGTTTTGAATTACAACAAGAGCAGATAATGATGCCACATTTAAAGAACATTTGGCTAAAACAGTCTTTCTTTCTTTCTCTCTTGCCTGATCTCTCACTCTGCTATACATTGAGAGTCCAATTTAGAGTCTACCACCCACGGAGGCTTCTCTGAATACAGATGCTCATGCATATTAATGAGCAAGGACAGCTGGCTTCTTGTCGTTGGTGATCCCGATCACTGCTGAAATTTGTGGTCAGTGACTCCACCAACAATCCTCCAATTAAATGATTCAGGGGAGCTTCTGTTCTGAATATTTCTGGTATAGTGCGCTGGTTGTTTCTTTAATACACAGCAGGCACTTACGGCCATGATTGCAACCTAACCACTCACTATTACAAGC
This sequence comes from Chromobotia macracanthus, assembly GCA_036877525.1. Classification (NCBI taxonomy): domain Eukaryota; kingdom Metazoa; phylum Chordata; class Actinopteri; order Cypriniformes; family Botiidae; genus Chromobotia; species Chromobotia macracanthus. The sequence continues at coordinate 6,196,620 of JAZGTH010000008.1, forward strand.
AGATCTCATAAATGTGATGTAAATTTGGATGTGATGTAAACTTTAATAACAACAGCTACGGTATGCAGCTATTGACATATTAGCTCATAATTTAAACTTACACAATTTTTCAATTACAAAAATAATTATTTGATTAAAAATCTTCAAACATCAAACTGTGATACATTCATACTTGCATGCATACTTTTATGATATGTATGATAGCAAGTTGTGATCAATTCCAATATTTCTGACCTCACCTCGAACTGTTTCACCACATCTTGGAAAGCTTTGTTCTGTCTACAGTTCTCCTCCAGTAGTGACTTGCTGCGGTCATAGTCTGAGATGTAGGTTGTGAAGGCTGAAAACTCCGCCTGGCGCGTTAATATGACATCAACCACTGTCGGGCTGTCCTCCCTGGATATGAGCAAGAGACGCGAGATGAGTTTGGCTTTAAGAGGGCATCCAAGGGCATTCGCACTGGCATTATAATTGATTGTGCAATGGTAACATCAAATGTACTGCTGTGGGAGAGATAGTAGATCTAATCTGTTGGATGTGTGTGTTGTGTGTGTAAAGTTGTATTGCTGTGTCCATATATGAATGTGACTTAGATATAGATAGATGGGTGTGCATGCATCAGCACCTTGTAAAAGCTGAATATGTTATATGTATCCTAGTTATAGATTTTTTTTATGGAAGAAATGCTATAAATTAAACTATATATATATATATATATATATATATATATATATATATATATAAACTATGTGAGTGTTAATATGCATTTGAATAGTGTGCTTGTTTTTACAGTACTGTATGCACGCTCTCACCACTGTTTAACGCGGGTCTCCAGCTCACTAAGGATATCACAGTGGAGGTGGTAAACTTGAGGAAGGGTGCTAAGAATCTCGTCCAGCTGTGCCTTTTCTAATAGGGGTTCCTCATCCTCTCCAATTGCAGACTCCACTGCTGCCCTAAAGTCCTGGAGAGAGGTTGGAGTTGGAGTAAGGAGCATTGCAACATAAAAAAACATTTCCACACAAAATACTTCCGAACCACCAAAATATAAAGGATCATATCATGTTAGTCAATGTTTTTGCACCACATAGGACATAGTGATCTTTTTCATGGCCGTTTTCCACCCTCTTTCCGACCCTTAAAATGACAGGGCACTATGTCTGTCAGGGTTGTTTGTAAAGCCCTTCCTTAGCATGTGAAATGAGATGCTTTGCTGTTGTTTCTCATGGGCTGTGGGGATCACTGCCATGTAAATATGGACAGTCATACTTGTTATAATGTATTCAGGCTTCTGACTTTTATGCCAGTCAGACACATTGATCTGTGGTGCTCATTTGGGTGATCCAAGTACGAGTCTGCAGTAGCTCATGTCATTTCCTGTTCCGTTTACCCTCTTTTCTCCCCATTATTTCTCCAACAATCTTGTTTCTACCAATAATGTTAGCAAAAAAAGTGAAAACAAATGAAATCAGGACAGAAGACATCAGGAGAGAAAGAGAAACTACAGCAACACACTCAGTGTTTTGTGCAGTACTCTCTTAATCTGTACTTGTCCTATCTTACCCCAGTATAAACTGAACTTTGACCACATTCATCCCCCAGGATGATTTCTTAAAGCTTAAGCCACTGGATTGAGCTCTGAGCAGCCTGTGTACCCTCCTCCAGCTTTGACACAATCTTTGCCCACAATTTTGCCCGTCAGGGGAACATGTTTTCATATATTCAGTTTCTGCTGAATATATTTGTTTTGCTCGTGACTGACAGTTACATTAAGAGGCCATGAGCAGGCCTGTTCAGTGACCACCTGTCTGATTGCTTAAAATCCAGAGAGAGGATTTGATTACTTGACCCACTGTACATAGAAATGTTGTGTACCCTATGAATTGCTTAGGGAGGGTAAAATCTACGCTGACATGCCCTCACAGGCAAAGCTGTAAGGGACCACTAGTGACACAGAGCTGTATGTGTGTGCTTTAGAATCAGTTCCGTCAGTTCTATGTTGAGGAAAGTGGTAACAAAACAAATTCATACATGTAAGCAGCCGTGCTGGAAGATAATACATTGGAATCCTTTCTGAGCTTCATACATGAATCAATGTATATTGATTGCACGTGTGTTGCCGTTTGTCAACGCTCTCATAAATAACTCAGTGATATTTTACAGTTTTCTTTGGTGCTATGAAGCAAGTATGAAAAAGCAGCTTAATAATTGAAACTCGCTGACTACTATTAAAAAAGTGTTTTTGCTTTACATTAACTTTTTTAGGCCTCATTATGCTTTTATGGCATCGGATATGTACTTGCTTACTGTTCAGCTGAGGTGAATAAACAGTGACACGGAATGGACTGGGTAGTGTAAAAAACTTAATGTTAACGTAATCATGTACATCCCTGGCAATTGTTTTTTCACTGGCTTTCATAAGACTGCTGCAAAACCAACTAATACTAAAGCTTGGTTTTAGTTCAATTAAATTCGTTTTAGTTCTCACATGTCTAGTCTGTTATTAAAGCACCTTGCAGTACAATTAAAACCATAATTTCCCATAAGGGGCAGGTTCTGGAATTTCTTTGTATTTTTGTGTTATTCAATATCAAACAATGGAACAATAGGCCACGTGTTCTATCCTGTAGCGTTCTGATGGAGTGCTCTTTCCCTTTTAGAGTATACAGAAGAGAGAGAGAATAGTGAGACAAATAAAAAGTATTTAAAAAAGGGAGAGAAAAAGAGTGATGAGCCACACAACCCAGGAAAATATTACTTGCATTCTGCTCTTTAATTGCTTGTGAAAGCAGTTCAACAGAATGGTTTACATGAAAATGAAAAGAATGTTGTCATTCACCCACTTCATGTACAAAACCACATGACTTTTGGAATATGAAACAGAGTAAACTTAATGAAGTGAATGAGTGAATGATGAATAATTTTGGCTGAATTATTGCGTAAATGAAGTCCTCAGTTATGATTCTTTTAAGTATCAACTTTGTCTCAAATGTTTGTTCCAACATTAAGCATGACAACAGATAAATAGACACAACTATTTGCATAGTTATAGCATTATAGCATTATAGGATTAATTTGGATAGCACAGCTCAGATAATTGAAAAAAATTTGATGGGAAATGCGCCTTCATAACAAGTCGCTCATTTCCTTCCGTCTGAAGCAAGTAATCAGACAGGTGAGCCATCTACATTACAGTATCATCTAATTAACAGTTATTAACAAAGGCAAACATAATAATAATTTGTTGCATATACACATATACTATATAGTTAGTGATATTCTTGAGATCTCTTCTGAAACTCTAGCTTTCTAGATTGTTTTTCTTAGAAAACTGAATATCGGTGCCTTGTACCTTTATGAAATGTATGCTAAACCTAAACTGCACAAATCCCTATGCAACAATGGGGGAAAAACACCTTCAATGTCATCATCGACAGCAGCCAAGCACTGATTTAATGATGTCATAGTGGACAGAAAATCAAGGTGACTCAGATCCTCCAGCTCATTATCATTCAGTGCAACACAGACAGAGTGATTAATGATATCTTTATTGTTTTTTCCACATATCCACTAATTATTAAATGCAGTATAAATATTTATAGCACATCAGTATCAAACTGAACATTCTCCGGAACAAAAGGTAGTAGCAGTTGTTCTGATATCTTACAGTATTTCCTTTGTTCTATGCACATTCTGTCTTGGTTACACTGCTCTATGCAAATCTATGATATTATGTATGTATATGGGAACCTATAATTACAGTTCTACTGTAATACAATACGGCATATGCATATGAGACACATGGGCATGTATATCATTAGCATTCTTTAGTGGTTAATAGGACAGTGATTCTATTGACTATGTCTTATTTTATTCAAATGAGGCAATTAAATCGGTGAATATGAAGTACAGTAATTTACAATAGGTGTGAAGAACTTCAGTTCTCGCTGGATTATGTTAAATCACTCCCTGAGCCCCATCCCAGTTTGATCATTTGGAATACATATTGCATTAATCATGAAAACAAAAGCGCTAAATTTGGTCAAAAGGTCACAGTCTGGAGGACAATGTTTCACACAATAGGTTATAGGTTTTTCTAAGGTAATCTCATCACTCACACAGACCCTGCAACCCATGCACAAACACACACATGTGCGCACAGCCCTGGGGAACTAGGTTAGAAAAACGCTTTGGCTGTCAAGAGCTGGAGAGCTAATGAAAACAAATGATAACTTGCAATGGACATAGTACATCTCAGGGCAATATTAATTACCGTCTAAAGTCAATCTATTCAAAGCCACTATGACCACTGAAGTTTCATTAAACTTTATCTCGAGATATAAGAGGCGTCTAGTACAGCTAACACCACAACATTGATCTGACAACTATAAAAATTACAGTATAAGTACGGTAATGGCATAATAATATAGTTATTTTTGCTGGAAATTCAATTATAAAACATATATAATAATCCCACTTTTCCATAATACAGTTAATACAATTTTTACAAATTGTTTTCTCTTTTAGCATGTTTTTGGAGCCAAGACTTTAAGGCATGTACCTATGTAGAAACAGACCTTTAAAAACAAACCTTCCCTAAGAAATGTAAAGCAAACTGTGACAACTATAGCCCCTGTCTTCCATGCACACATATGTGACCGCACATCAGCTGAGTTCTATATTATTGTGGCTGCAACAATTGGAAAGTGTAAACATCTCAACTCTGCTCTGTTTGGTGATTATCAAACCCCTTAATAACAGCTTTCTCCTTGTGGACATGTCCCACTCTATTTTCCAATTACTCTATGTTTCCCTAATGTTGCTCTCAGGTGTAAATAATGTGAGTCAGTCCTGCCCACTGACAATCTTGAGGTGAGAAGATTAAAAAAAGCACAGAGAGTAGCACATTCACTCACCCTGATGAGAGATTTGGGCCCTATTAGTAGAATGAATTAAGATTAAACCATTGAACCTGTCTGACCAACTCTATATACTGAGCCCACCCTAAGCTGCCTGTTCTGTGCACACATAACACTGTTATAGTGTGTGTGTTGGTTGCATGTTTATAGGTAATGAAGCTCATGAGAAGATCCCCAAAACAAAGGCTTGGTGCGTAGGCATTGCGTCACTCACAGGCTGACTTTTTAAAGACAAGGTTGTCAAGGCCAGGAAGTCTCGGTTACTGAAACAACACTGATAAAGCTGGGCTACACCTCCCCTCCCCCTGACTCCCACCCCAAGTCTATCTCTGTATCTATGTGTATATGGATGTGTGGTTTGTAATGCATGTATGTATTTGTTTGGAAGGAAGGAAAACAAAGTCTGATGCAACTGGCTGCCAAGATGCCGACAGTGACATCATAAGTAACTCGATCATCAATCTAATTTGAAAGTACTGCAGACTTGTCTTTGCATTTCGTAGGCAAACAAATCCAGATTCTTAGCACAGCTTGTTGTGTCACTCAAACACTAACCCTAACCCTGATGTATAATATACATTAGACAAGTCTGCATGCATAAAATCTAATTATACTGGTAAAAACACTTTCATCATGGGCAAGCATGAGTCTGGTGGGCATACATATTCACATCAAACTTAGGTGAGCTCAGAGACATGGATAAAAGGGCTTTATCCTGCTCATAACCTCTACAGATATGATAAACCATAGAGGTCTTGGGTACTGACAGATAAGCCCATGTCTACAAACTGATATACATAAAGGTTTATTATAAAACCCCATGAACACTGTACACACGATCAGTATTGTACGGGCAATATGGAAGGATTATTGGCCAACATAGGTTTACACAGATTTATAACTGATTGCGTCATTTATGCAGACCTCTTACCTATGCCAACATCAGATTATATTTTCATACAAAAGGAACAAAAATAGATTTTCATACCTCCTGAAGAATCTTCAGAGACTTCACATGTCTGTTGATTATTAAAAACAGAAAGTGAGAGTATGAAATTACTGTCAATGGGGTCAACAGAAATACAAAATCTTGACAAAACTTGTAAAGAACAAAACACCTTTCCAATATTGTCAAGATATATCCCTGCTCATCCTAGCTGATTTAAACAGCTGATTTATGGAGCCAGTTGAGATACATAACACACAAATTTGAAGAGCTTAGGGGGAAACTAGCCTTGCTTAGACGTCTTAGATCACACTTTGTAATAAATCCACGTGCTTAATGACTCATTGAGGCGTTTCAAAAATGCAATATCTTAAGGCAGACGGCTCAGTAATAAGCTGTCAGTTTGTGTATCAGAGGAGCTGCTACAGCGGCTGGAGATAAAGATGTGGTCAGGGCCTGGATAAAGAGGATCCCTAAACAAATGACATCACAATGCTCACAATCATCTCTCTCTAGGCTATGGTGAAAAACAATTAGCCTGTATCTGGAATTTATAGAAAACACAGACAGGGGAAAACAGTCACATGTATACAAAAGCACACAGGCACAAACACTTACTCTCTCTCTGAATCCAGAAGGTCTTTAGCAATGTAGTAGGCTCTTGATCTCCCATCAATCTGAACAGTGATTAAAAAGAAAGACATGAGTGGTAAAATAAAGAGAAGAAGATTTTTAAATACATTGTACAGAATTCACACTTTCAACTGTCACTTGCTACACAGAAATAGTTAGAGAGCTAGATGAGGGGAAGGGGGGTGTGCAATGGACGTTCTGATTTAATTTCTCATCCAATCCTGTCAGACGAAGACTGATTATTTCATTAAAACACAACGCAAATGAGAAAGCTTTCCTGAACTTGCAGCTTTAAGCACAGATGCATTATGGATGAGAGGCTGTTTTCATAGCAGGCACAAATCCACCATTGATTTGCAAGCTAATCATGGCTGTCTGAACACGACTGTTACTATTGAATGGACATATTTAGGAGGACTGCAGGCTTTCATGACTAGGACATCACCGCTAGTATGGATGTACCATTCTCTTATCTCAACAAGGGTTCCTACAATTTTAGGACACTTCTTATGAATTTCCATTGCCTTGCCAGTCATTTTTAATTGCATTTTTAATTAATCACGTTTACATCACTTTTTAATAATTTGTGAACCATTTAAAAGAACTGACTCCAAAGAAAAATTGACTCACGAATTTAACAATTACAATGGCTTGTAAGTTTTATTTGAAACGAGCTGTATAATATCAAACAGATTAAATATTTTAGCATAGAGCATAACACGATTTAATTAATCTTACTACAGAAATTTTGATGATGTTTCTTTTTATAAATTCTCCTTGAGATTTTATTTATTTTTCCAGGATGGAAACGTTCAAAATTACCTGACAGGTTTTCTTTATTTAGATTGTAGATGAAGTTTTTATTTCCATGCATGGTTAAAAGTATTAATTCTTCTCTTTTAAAGCATAACAAAATAAAATATTACAAATTTTCTGAAAATTAAATGTGAGCTGGCTTTATTCCAGCTTGCTGTTGTGCAGAAATTAGGCTGGGATAGGTTACTCCCAGCCTGGGATATTCTTTTCTTTTTAAAGACGAAGAAAACAAGGAAGCAGGCGTCACGAGGCCGGGGCCCCGGCTGATATTACAGTGGCAGAGGGAAGAGGTGGGGTCCAGCTCTCACCACAGCGCTAAACTAACTGCCATTAGATGTATGAACCAGGATCTCACAAAAATTGCACACACAGGGAATTCCACTTCAACAGGGAGGGTCCTTGTTTTTATCTGCTTTAACATGCAATACTGTGATTACTTTGCTAAGGGTATGGGAGGTTATTAAAGGCAATCAAACAAACTCACAGTGTATGAAGTATATAGAGTCTGCAGGTGTAAAATCACACTGACAGGCATTATTATTGTGAACTATGTAATACCACTATAAATAGCAAGTGTTAGCACTAGCAAGGACTGAATTGCAAACATTGGATAAAAAATGATATAATTTTATATTGTAATATTATGTTAACTGACCTGTTTGTCATGATAGTGGTCTACACAACTGTCCTCTTCCTCAGAGGTGCGTCCATGGTCTTCCTCGTTGGACACAATGGCAGGTGTGGGACAAACAGCAAATGGCTCAGTGTAGGCACTGGGAAAAGATGAAAACAAGATAGCGTATTGCTCGGATGCATAAAGCTCACTATGGGATGGTTAGTACTTACACAGGCTTTTCCCACTATTCTTACCATGTGTCATTAAGAACTGTGTTTAGGTTTGAAGAAAACAGTGGCAGCAATTGAATTAAATGGAGTGATGACATTTTCACAAATGGGCAAGCAGTTATTAAAACAGGTAGAATACTAAAATATTGTAAATTGTATATTGTTTTACTGATACAAAAATTAAGAAAATTCAGATCTGTCAGATCTGTAAGTCACAAAATCACTGTGACTTACAGCATTTATGAAGTCTCAAAGAGAAATTAAACTGTTATGGAATGGCAAGTTTTTCTCACCACAGTCCACAGGCTCTCAACACAATGCAATGGCAACCTCTCCATATCAAAAACAAAATGAACAAACAGCTTCTTAAAAACTGTGTGTTTTGAATTAGAGGGCACTTTGGTGTCCAGCAGAGCAGAAATTACCCTTTGCCAAGGAGAAACAACCCCCTCCATTTAAGCAAGACCTGGTGGGAATAATTCGTTTTCCCTCCCCAGCTCTCCTTACAGTAGTAACACGGATGGCTGGGGCCAGATTGTGAGGACATTTACTGTTGGGCACAGAGTGTTGGTTTGTGATCCTGTGGTGAGCACTTAAAGTGAAAAGAGGATTCAGCCCTCAGGATATGCAAATATGCGTAATGAAGCTACTTATATACTGCAAAGTATATAAGCAGACTCACATGTACACATATGAGGGAAAGTTAAGTGCATTAGATGTTAAATTTGTCTATAGACATTAGAAATCCACTTTCAGGTTCTATATGTAAAAATGGATTTCTGGGGTATGTGGTCATTTGTGTTAATGGTTTTAAAAGAAACGGTTTCGAATTTACAAGGCATAAACTGTGTGTGTGTGTGTGTGTGTGTGTGTGTAGGATTGGCTGTATGAAGGAGCCATATGTTTCAAAGTATCCTAATATAGTAAAGCCAAACCACACTTGTCCAAATGTCCAAACCACACTTAAAAATATAATCAGTCTGGTTATAAATACAATGGTAGTCCATGAGATGTCCTCACAAATATATAAAAAAAAACAGTGTTGTGTATGTGTGCATATCCCCTGTGTACAAGAGGTCTTAGAGGTGCCCAGCTGGGTGTCATACCACACAAGGACACTTTCACAAAACACACACACAATGTCTGGAGGAAGTGGAAATTGCTCATTGCTCATAACCAGCTGAACTGGGGGAGCTGAGGTGACAGTTCATTTAGAGGCCCCAGATGAAGCACATAGGAGCCTTCTGGCAGGACATCACTACAATCTTCAGTGATCTCAACGGCTGAGGACTCCATTTTCAGTGAAAGTGACTTGGGAGTTAGCATAAGATAAAATAAGCCATTCCTTTCAACTTGAAAGACCTTTCGAATAAATTCATACTGAAACTGCCCATATGTAGCTCTCCAGGATGAAATAAAACAAAAACCAAAGAACAACAGATTGATTGCTACTGTGAGTTGCATTAATTCTGCAGAGGCGATTTCAACAATACACACTTTCTTCTATGTCAAGCATCCACTAAGAAAATAAGCAACAACAAATACACACTCTCACTTCTTTGTGCTGTCAAAGTGAACTATAAAACTCAATATTAATTTAAAAACAATTCTCCAATTCCTGCTATATGCAAAACTAGACACCTCTTATGTATATGCATTAATCCTCCCTATCCTACGTGATCTTTCCATAGACCAAAGTAACGATTTACACAATACCCATCTCTTCAACATTACCATTTATGAGAAGCAATTATGGAGCAAAGCACTTCACTTGTAAGATGTTTTCTTTAAGGTACCCATGAGCTAAATTTACTGCTGAAAATTACAGAGGACATGCAATGATTTCCTAAAACAGACCAATATATCCCACTGCCTGCTGCTTTTCCAAGGCTTGTTATATGTAATTCAATTGATTTAAACTCTTGATAATAAAATATACATTAGAAAGCCCCAGTGTTTCTCTGTCTGAATCTGTGTAATAGTGCTATTACGGAAGATAAGCATCGCTAAGATGACTTCATTATCAGACTTCATTTAACAAAATGTAGGAAATTTGAATGCAGATGAGGAGAGAGTGATGAGCAGGAGATGTAGGTTCTAGCTTGGTTCTAGTTTGGTAGCTTTACCAAGCTCTTTTCTATTTAGAACTATTCAGAATTATTTTTAACTATTTTTTTTTTTATTTTTGTAAATTTGATATTTTTTTATTTTGTCACTCTCATTTATTTATTATTAATATTCATTAAAGAGATAGTTTTTATTTGATAGTTTTATTTGATAGTTTTATTTTTATTTTACCTTCATGACTTTTTCTTCTGAGGAACAAAGGAAGATATTTTGAGAAATGTCTCAATGGTTTTGTATCCTATGTTGTTTGGTTACCAACTTACCACTTTTGCGTTTCTCAAAAGCAAAAAGTCATACTAATTTGGAATGCCATGAGGGCAAGTAAACAGAAGCATTTTCATATTTGGGTGAACTATCCCTTTAAAGCTTTTACGATTTTGCATAGACGAGACATTGCAAATATTATTCCAGTCAAAAAGCGACCGTGCCTTTACTGTAATATTAGAAAGACATGCAGAAAGCTGGGAACCCTGACAACAACAACATCTTTGTGGGAGCCTTGCTTTCCTGACTGTGCCACACCTCACCTTGTTGTTTGGGTCGCAGGGGAGTCTGGGAGATCGGTATTGCCTGTCTCCACCCCATCCCACTGACCCTGTCCCCTCGCCCTTGTCCTGCATTTCCTGTAAACAGTGGCGTGGAGGCTCATTGGCTGGGTGCGTCCTCCCTTGGGATAACCTGGCAATGACCTGAGAGCCCTGGGCACCAGGCCCGACTCGGACTGGATCAAACTAGGCCCACACCCAATTTTGTGAGTGTCTAAAAGCAAAAATCACTCAAAATATACATCAAAAAACAGATGCTCAGACTCCAAAGTAAAAACAGTGTCTTGCTCCAGGGAAAATCACACATGCTGACATATGGCCATAATGCATTTCGCTTATGTGATATTAATTTAACATAGCACGATTTATTATATATTATAATCACATTATCATATATTAAGTGTACAGATGAGAGTCTGAGGCACTGCGCAATTTTAAAAACGTATTAGTCAGCACATTCAGGAGTGCCAAAGCTACTAAATAAAACAACCACGCATATCCCTACAGCACAGGCTGCTGTTCAGTAAATGGTGCGTTAGTGTAACCAAATTGCCTGTTGACTCTTAAAAACTGAGCCACTAAAATTGATCTTTTTCTCCTTCCCTTCACTAGGCTGTCATCTTATACTGTTTCTCTGTTCTACGTGTCCTCTTTACAGAATACGGTTCTGTCACTAAAGTCTGAAATTCAGGAAATCAGGTTCAGGAAAGTCAATGGCCAGTTTCCAAACACATATGCAGAGAAAACATGCAATAGATGCAAACTGCAAATAGATTTATTATTTATTAAATGTATTCAAAAATATTGATTAAATAATTTTGCATTAATATTGGATTAGGTGTTACATATATTACATATTTTTATAATATAAGAGGTTTAATCACTATTAAATAAACACTTGTGCTATTTTAGCCAGAATTAATTACCATAAATAGGCCATTGTTATGCTGAAGCTGTTTCATATTTTCTTTAATCATTCCATCACACTGCCCGCTGACCAACAATGACTATAAAACGCTTCTCTGATTGGCTTGTGCATAAAAAATATTCTTCCCGTATGCGTCTGCAATCAATCACTGTCCTGTCATTGAGTCGCCATCCACCAAAGTGGCAATGTCATTTTTTTCCTGCAAGCATTCAAAATACAAACAAAAAAAGACAGAACAGCAGCAGAGCCAGGAGTCCTCTCGGGACACAAAACGGCTAATGGTGCAAACACACTGGCCCATTTGCAAACATGCAATGCTGTTAGATTGCACAGCAACGCAATGAGTCAATAATGTCACCAGAAGAAAAGGTCCCTGACTCCCATATCATCTTCTGAATAATGGAGGATGCTCCAAAGTGTGGCACATACACACTCTGGCCAGGGGTAATGTCTAGATATACTGTAGTGAGCATTCACACTATCTTCAGCACTCAGAAAAGTCAATAACAGTTTACTGAGAAGTTTACTGAGAAGAGAAGACCTTTTTTAAAAGACCTGTAAATACTTACTCATATTATGGTTAGCAAATGATGTTAAGACTATTCACACTAGCTACATTATTAATTCCACCATTAAAAAAGACTTTACTATTAACCTTGTGCATATGTGCATAATTGTATCCTGCAATTATGCACATGACTGGAGCGTTATTCACGTGTTTAGGTATGCTAATTTTTACAGAGCCAATTTATTAAGACAGAGAAGTCTCACACAATATATCATATACAGATCATATCATATCATAGATACAGTGTGACAGACTTTTCTATTTCAATTCATTTTTGGCATTAGCCAGGGTTAATAGGTTAATTGTTTATTGACAATGCTGATTTAAAAACATGTAGCCCTTTGTACTCTTATATTTGGGCTGAAAATTGTTGTCATTTGATTTGCATTGTACTCGTACTTTGTGTGTGAATAGGCTTTTAATTGGGGGATTTTACTGTAAGAGTATGGTTGTCACTAAAACAACACTGGATGCATGATCAAAATAACAGAAAACCTGATAAACAATTGAGATACTACAACAATAACAGCAATTCTGTAAAATTCCCAGGGGTTTCTCTGAAAATTTGATTCCAAAACTACCCAGAGGCCACTTGAAACGGCCCGTGTCTTTGGCTAGATTGGTAATCGAGCAGAGGTTTTTAATGATGACTCTAGGGTGGGTAAGGAGAGAGTAGAGAGGGTCATATGGTCAAAAGAAGGTCAAAGAATCATCCCTCTTTACACCTTTGTAAATCCACAATATCCCAAAAGCCTAATAAAGAAAGCACACGTGAAACTTGGTTTAATAACACAACATGCTACCAAAATGCTCACCCAGGGAACAGAAAATTCTCCTCTGTTTTGTCATCTATTCCCCTCCACTCAACTGCATCAGGCTGTGAGAGCATTGCAATAAAGGTGAAAAATAGCCTTAACGTTTAATCCACTTACTCTTCAAACTGGACTATTTGTATCACTGAACCATTACATTGTATCTTTTTTCACACAGAGAGGGTATTTCAACAAATGTACCGTCAAATCCCGCAAATGAGAAAATCAGATAAGCACTCCTGCAAACATAATCCATCTTTTCAATGAAACTCAGCACCACAGGCTGCTTCTCTAGCATATATACAATAAAGCACCCACAAGTGTTAGGCAAGTCAGGTTATATTATTATTTTTATAATAAGAGTATAGGGTAATTTGTTAACCAGGTTAAAGTTTCTTCTTTTGAATGTATTTGTCCAAAAAACATGTTTGCAGTAAGTACAGCTGAGTCTCCAGAAATATTTCATTATATAGTATATATGTTTTGTAAACTCTGAGCTATTTTTTAGATTTTAGCCAGGGAGATTACAGAACGCTTTCTGAGACAGAGAGGTGGAAGCTGAGCTATCAGAGTAACCAAATACTTGTCTAATTTCCTGTTAACATTGTTTTGGCCAGCACTTCCTGTAGACTTGTGTGATGGTATTGCCATTGTGTTTAGAGGAAGGGATTTCAACATTTAAAATATAACTCTCTAGTCAAAGTTTGGCAAGGTCTTTTAAAAATGATTTAAACAGAAAACGTTTTACTAATATAGTCTGACCTGGAGATATGTTAACAAATTGTTTTCAAATCACTATTTATAACTTTTTTTTAAAAGTGCAGTTATGTAAAACTGTCTATACCTTTCATTGTCTTGCTCTTGAGTGGTGGTCTTGTTTTCTATTCCTGGAAAGCTATTCATGTCCACATATCCATCGTTCTCATTGGCAGGTGCTGTTGTCCGATTCTGGTCATCGAAGAACTCTGTAATAGTGACTGCCCGTGTGGGCCTCCCATGTGGAATCTGAATATTCTCATAGTCTGAGCTCATTGCTGGAATGTTTTCATAGTCAGATGTATCTGCACTTGGGAATGAGATGGAGCGAGGCTTAGTGAGGGGCAGAGGCATGAAGGGGGGTCGGGATCGGTCCTCAAAAGATTCCACTCTGGCTACACCCCTGTTGCCATAACTCTTGGGAGCACCCTGCCTCCTTTGCCTTTCTTTGTAAAGCACAAAAGTGGCAGGTAAATCTGAGTTACGTTGGGGCTTCGCCACACATGACTGGAGCTGGGGAGAGCTACTTGTACTCCTGCGATCAAGCTCCAGCACGCGAATGGGCCCATGATGGCTAGACTCAGATGATGACCTAGACGAGCGAACACTTCCATCTCCACGGGCTTTGCTTTCTGTTTTTTTCCTAAATTTCAGAGCTAAGAAACGTTTAAATGAGGTCTTCTTCTTTTTTTGGTTGTCAGGAGACTCATGTTGGATTAGAAGAGATGGAGAGCTTTTGGTGACAGGCCTCTTGGTTATGTAAGCTAACTCAAAAGGTGGTGGGATATCGACTAGAGATGTAGGTGTTGACACACCACTGGAGGACTGGTGGCTTCTTTGAGAAAAGCTTCCAGAGGAAGTAATGACGCAAGGCAAAGAAAGTGTGTCATCTTTTCTTTGCAATCCACTTTCCTCTCTAGGAGATTTCTCACCCTCAAAGGGCCCTGAGAATGACAAATCTCTGCCTTCTACAGAAAATGACCGAGGAGACAGAAGAAAACGCCTTGGCTTGAGTGAGGGAATAATTCGATCGGCCTCAGTTTGATCTGATGGCATAGGATGGGGATCTCCATTCTGGTCCAATGTCACAGTATAGTAGTCATGAGTCTGGTAATCAGTGCCTGTCTCCTCAGGCACGGTCTCAGGAACATACCCAGGTACTTTTCCAGAGAGCGAGCGAGATCTTGTCACAATGCTTTTTCTGTCCAGGGAGATAAAGTTCTCACCCTCTGAGTCAAAGCCAGCCTCTTCATAAATGTGTTCGTCACTTTCTGTGTCTGAGTCCTCAAAGAAAGGCACAATATGGCAATCCAGCTCTTCTATGTCTTCTTCAAATGCTTCTGTGGTGTGCGCAAAAACCACACGGTTGGTAAGTTCTGGAGTTCTGCCTAAATCCAAATCAGCTGGAACAGTGATGTTGCAAAGTCTGAGACGTGGCTGGCAGCTGTTTCTTTGACTCAAGAGGGCATGGCTCCGTCTAGCTGACCGTTCTCTCACACTTCTCCCCTTTATTTTTCTCTCTGTGTTTACTGGCTCATCTTCATCTCCTATCTCAACATAATCTTCCGACGACACACACTCCACTTGCTGATCATCACCATCCTGGTCTTCAATATCAGCATAGTCATCCACTGCTTCATTCTTTGCCATCTCGTTACCCTCAGAAACCATTGAGGGCTGAGAGACACCATTTTCTAATTTTGCCTGTTCCTCCTCTAACTCTGCCACATCGTCAGATGATACATAGTAAGGCTCTTGGTTTGATGTTCCCTCTGTTGTGATCTCAGAGTCCACAGGTTTATCATTGCTGGATTCCTCTTCTGAGCACCTTGCTTCTGGATCAGAGGTGCATGTCAAATCACTTGGCACAACCTCTATGACAGAGTAAGGCTCAAATGGATCTACTGTCTCCTCTGCAAACCTGAATCGCCCAGATGGGTCTTTGGTAGCACGTTCAGCTTGCCAAGTGTTATTGTCATCAAGTGTGCCAATTACATCATAAGGATATTCCTCACATAGCGAGGACTGACTGCAGTTTGTGGCATTTGAAGAAAGCCCGGTGTCATTATAGGCCACATCCTCATCTGTCTCATGATGTACACATTTTACACCTGCCCTAGTATCCTTTCCACTGAGATCACATTCAATAGACTGACCACTAGGGACAGATTCCCTCTCACTGTAATAGGGCTGTTTTGTATCATAAGTTGGGCCTGTGTCTGGATCCTCACAACTGTCTGATAGTGTTTCTTCAATCTCTGCATACAGATTTTGAAAGTCTTTGCTCACTGCAGCTTCACCTGCAGGCTGGTCTTTAGTGGGTGTCTCATGGGTGTTTTCATCTTCTCCATTCTCAGATGAGCTGATATCATCAATGTTTTTGCTGTGGTCCTCGTCAAGAAGGACCACCTCAACTACATTCAGAGAGGCTGTATGCTGTACTTCAGTGGCATCATCTTTAAGCTCCTCCTCTCCCATTGTTTTATCCACTACTATTTCTAAGTCTTCCTCTATTTCATTATAAGTTGTGTCATGGTTTGTGTCATAGTTCACAATAAACTTTTTCACTGTATCAAAGTCCTTGTCCACACATTCATCTGTACAATTTTCTCTGGAGGCATCTGCTTCGTCCTGTGAGACATCTGATTCATTGTCCTGCTTCAGCTCAAGTCTATCTGAGGATGTTATTTCCCCATTGCTCACAATGTTTTGGCTCACCTCTGAGGCTAGCCTAGGTTTAGGTGCCACAGGAGGTTTAGGACCTCGTGTAGTGTGACAAGGTCTTGACATCAGGATGCAGCTCACAGTTCTTTAGTTGAAAAGTCTGGAATTGCTTCTAAAAATCTACAAACAGGAAAAAAGAGAAAGATTACAGTAGGTTGTTTAATTGGACGTCTTGGCACTCGCAATAAAAACAAATTGGAAAATCTACAAACTGACTGACAACATGCCATTATGAGCTCAGCTGCTCCTTTACAGCTGCATATTGATTGATTTACATTGACCATTTGATTGATGAACTGCAACCTCTGAACCTAAAACATAATGAAGTGATTATATGGTGAGTCACCCCTTACGCTGAACATCATTTACACAGCCATAAAACTGTAGTGTATAAAATTATAGAGATAATACATTAAATCTTAAATCACAGCAACCTGAAGTGATATCTTCTTAACAAGGCCATTGGGGGTTTTGAAGGCCATTTTTTGGTGAAACACACCCTTTCTCTTAACATAACTTATACACCCCTGTCTTTTCCTGTTATTTGCTACCTGTCTTGACGCACGTCCTATTAAACTCACCATGCACTTGGAGCTCACCCTGCTAAGATGTTGTTTCCTGACACGACTAATTAACTATTCCAGCAGACTCTCCTGGAAAGACTGCGAACAGGAAGTGCAAAGAGGAAGGACATTAACAGTGCACTGTCTCCTCCACGAACCCACCTCTCCTTTTTTCTACAAGAAGGCAGTTTTGAACAACACAAATACACTTCCTTCTCGTCAGTCTTCCCATGATTCACACTCTAGTGATAAATCCCACCCCTCACAACCTCCTCAGACATTTTGGTTTTTTTGCTGAAAAGGTCATTTCAGTGCGTTAAAGAACAATAAAAAGAGAAACATCAACATCCCAACTAAGGTCCCTTTGGCAAAATAACAGGATATGAATTATGCAACAAGAATTCACTAAAACAAATGGTTAAATACAATGGGAGGGATACAGGGAAAAACAAAACTCTTCACTGAGTAAAGCCATCAGTTCATGAACTAAGATATGGGCTGTGGTGTGTTTAATTTGCTATTTAAATTTACTAATACTAATTCTATCCAACCAGTGACAGAGAGAGAGAGAGAGAGAGAGAGAGAGAGAGAAAAGAGAGAGAATGTACACATACAAGCACACAAGCCCACATATACAACATGAACATACACACACACATATATATGAACAAATACATATTTTAATGGTTGTGCAACTCATATAACAAAATAAAGTGTCAGTGTAGAAAGTGTGCGTTTTCACTCATTTCCCCTTAATGCATCAATGATACATCCCAGCACAGTACTAAAATACTAAATACAGCAATAACTAAAGTACAAAATGAACAGAACTACAACGAATTGTTATCATTATTATTATTATATGTGAATGAACAAGGATTAGAGAGATCAATGCGCAAACTACAGCAGCATTACAATTTAACATCAGTACGTCGACTCGCAACACAGTACCGGTCGTGTCAGAATTAACTTTTCTCCGCAAAACACGATCACATCTCTGCAGTACTGCGGGTTAACAACTTATTTCGTTATTGAGCTTGCACTAAGTCACAGTAATGTAACAACACCACAAAGTCAATTGAGAAAAGAAGTTTGGTTGCGCACCTGAGCTCATTTTCGGATGTCATCCACCACGGCATCTGAAATACCTCCACATCATTCCTTGATATTCCGGAGCAACAGTATATATATATATATATATATATATATCCAAAGATGTCGCGAAGTTACTCCTGGAACATTTGTCATAAAGCCTCAGAAGTAAACAAGAGAGACTTCATTACTTATTCGACGATGCGTCTCCAAAAACCATCAGTTTAATAGCGACTGTCGCAGCAGGTCCGCGCGCTTCCCGCTGGAAGACTGAGAGAGACGCGCGCGCGCGGAGACTGAAGGTGTTTTCCGCGCGCTTCCTGAGGAGGAACGGCGAGTCTCTCTCACGGGAATACGAATCAATGACTGAAAGCGCTGAGAAAAACCTCTAAGAAACATTAAAATCAGGGCGTACTCACTCTGACAAACAGCTACTCCGTCGCTTGCCGGGTGGCGTTAACAAGCAAAAGTCGCTTTTAAGAGAATCGGTGGAAAAGTCGAAATTTCTAATCAAACGGCGTTTGTGCTACACCGTGGTTATTGTATTTAGTTGTGCAGCCTTGCAAAAGGTCATTCAAAACATTTAGATATATCAGCGTATAAACCTGTTGACTAGAAGGTTAATTACTTAATTGTGCATAAAAACAGGCTTTGTTTAGTTTTTGCAGCATTTTGTAATTTTGTTGGTATCACAGACTTTTTTGATTTAAACTTAATGCTTTCGATTGCTTTCTGCTCATCTGTTGCCTGATTGGAGGAAAGCAGCTCTTTAAAAGCTCTCTTCATAACAGGAAACTGCTATCCCTCTTTCCTGCACAACAGGCAATGCTTCCTTAGCAACAAATGAACAAAGGTGCTGCTAGTAGCCCTCCTGCATTAAAGTTTACACTATGTATTTTTCCTAATTCAACTGAGTATTTTTAGATGGAAACAGTTATTTTTAAAATGCTCCGAAAATCAATGGAAACAATGACAGCAAATCACTGTTTAACTACCATGTAAAACATTTGGAGAAAATGGGAATTGAAAAATCAAAGCATGTGGTCTAATCACATTTTAAACATAATACAATGTTTAAATGTAATTCTGTTCATTTTACTTTTAATGCGTCTTATTCACATCAAAACATTCATTCAGAAACAAATTCGTGCCCTATAGGCTATCCACCAAATCAAATATTCTCAGACAGAGCCTTTGTTGAAACCTCTGAATTGTAAGACAAGATAACCCCCAGCTGAGCCACTGCAGCTATGTTCAAGGGCAGACAGCATCTCAAAAACTCAGGAGAGAAAACTGTCAGCCACCTGGGGCTCCATTTTGACAGTTTATATTACAAGTTAAACCTTCAAACATTAGGTGGCAAATTCCATAGGACATCTCTAATGCATAGGGGAATATGCCATATGTTTAATATGTCCACACCTTTAAAACAAAATCTCATATGTGACTGTATGGAATGGCTATGAATTAATAACATTCTGTATTTTGTTGTCCTTTAGATGATGTCAGGCCTTATTTTATTCAAATTTTTGTAACACCCATCAAATTGTTGTTGTTAACAATTTGCCTTATGGGCTGGACAACTTGTTTTTGTGGCCTTGACCCCTTTCAGGATGAATATTTACAACAGCTACAGCGTCACATAAACTCTCACAGGACAGTTTGTTATTCCTGTAAACTGATTACCAGCCTGAATGACAACATTTAACAGAAACCGCTTTTCTCAAAAACGGCGTGACCAAGAATTTCTCATAAATAATTCAGTTTCAAATTCAAATTTGTCAATATAAAGACTTTTTTATAGAACTGGCTATATCTGCTCCAATGTCACGTCTTTTGTTTTTTTTAATGGCAAACTGCAGCCAAAGATAGCACGTGGTTGGCATTTTGCTGTGCTAATTGTGTCCTTTACTGGAAAGTATACTATGGCACTAAATTTGACCTGTTTTTGAGTTTTATCAAACAAGTGTGTTTTCATCTGTGGGAACGGGCAAAAAGCAGAGCGTGTTTGTTGGCATTGTAATGTAAGGGATATAGCTGGTGACTGACAGAATAGCTGTGAGATAAAGAGCCCTGCAGATGTGGTTTACACTGTATGCACAGGATGAAAACATGTTTTCTATGAACAGCTATTTCTGACCAAGCAGATCTGTGGAGCTCTGTGCCCCTCCACCTGGACAGCCACATTATGGCACATGCTCGGGATCAGAGGAAAAACATGTCAGACACCAGCTTTTTACTCATAAACACACACATGTATTCACAGAACTGACCCAAACAGGAAACGGATTGGGAAAGAGGGTCAGTGACTGTTTTCCCAGACCTCATATGAGTCTCTCAGCACCCATCTTATAACACCTGCCTTTAAAAGAACAGACTGAATGTTTCTAAATTCTGAAACAATGAAATAAACAGATATGTGTACAGCAAAGCCATGCTCTGACATATGCTGCAGTAAAAGCAGCAAAACATTTACACTGCAAATGTTGTTATCGAAAAATTCAATTCTTACAGTGAAATTATGCAATTTTTATTTATTATAATAAACAAGAAACTGTATTGATGATGGATTAATATGTTTTAGTTATTTGTTGTCACTCCATATATTTTAAGTCCTTTAGAAAACACTTTTAAGCAATACTTATTAATACAAGGGTCTATTTTAATCATTCCAATGTATTACAGAAAACATAAGATTCTTCCTCTCTGTTCTGGTAACTCCAGGTGTCAGACACACCTCATATTCCCCCTATGAACAGAACATGAAAGAAATATGGCATCAGCACTCTTAGGCAACTCAAAAGCACAGCTACAGAAACAACACTCTCACCTTCCCCCAGTCCCTTGACCACTGCCACACTGCTGCAGAAAGACAGGTGAAGCCAGCAGTCAGCACTTCATCAAAAACAGCAAACAAAGACCTCACTCCCTCTGGAGTCCAAGACCTCTACCACCAAATCAATGCGACACCAGTGTCTAGGGTTATGGGACAGTATATATGTGTAGTTAAAGATTATATGGCTACTGTAATCTGTAGTCTATTATGTAGTCTATGCTGCAGTTAACCTTGTTTTCATAGAATATAAATGCAGTAGCCCACCCACAAAACTACAGTTGCATAGTACAGTTGTTTTTCAAAGACTGCATGGGGGACAACTGTGTCAGTGATTGCTAGTCATTTGTGGATTTATTATTAAGGACGGTTAATGTTATTTTCAGATCCAGAGAGTGGCAAATAACTGCAGTACATGCTGAAGTACTGGTAATTAGAGAGAAAGCAGAATTAGTGAGATTTTCACAGGTGTGATATAACATGCTAAGTGGGGGGGGCATGTCTTGAAAAGTCTCTTTTTCTTTAGTATACCCCACTCAAAAAGACACAATTCTCCCTGTTGCTCTGTAATAACATCGATTTACTGGTAATGAATAAAAGTCTCAAGAAGCCTCATAAAAAAACTTGAGGCTTGGCCTTTAAAGTGCAGCACAATGGGCCAGTCAAACACTAGCCTATAGCCTTTAGAACAATAGATTTATGGGCCCTGGAGAGCTTGATTTCTTTAGAAAAATTGTGCATAGTGCCGGGCTGCCCTTTTCTGTCACAATTCATTCTTGCATGCAGCTTTGCTTTGTATTCTAATGCAAACACAAACATGCACCCTACAGTGCTGCACCAGAACAGCATGACAGACCCTCATTAGGCCACGATGATACTTCTCCTGATCCAAGAGTCGCTCTCCCTAGTGCAACCCATTGACGTAACTTGCTAAAGCAAATACAAATCTGATCTCAGGTCAGCATAAAAGAATAATTTCCAAGAACACTCTTGATTAGCCAGACCAAGCTGCTGATCTTTTTTGCTGCAGGACCTAAGGGGAACAATAGAATTGTGAAAAAGTCCCGTAGTCTGGATTTACTTTTTCCTGTGAGTGTTTTCACATCTTTCAGCCAAATGAGACTGAACGGATGCAGATACTACGTTTAAAAATATCTGTGTTTTCTAACCTCTTTTGGCCTTGGCTGTCAGCCGATCCCATGTTTCTAAACACCTTAAGCAATAAGCTGATAAATTGGGGAGGTACAATCATTCTGTTTGTAAGTTCCCTTTAATAAAAAGTTTAAGTCTTAAAAAAGTATTAAGACCCTTTAATAAAAAGTAATAAAAATGAAATTATTAATGCATAAATTTAACTGTGATCTAACTGAGGTAATAAATACTGTCTCTATAATACAAACATAAGCCTGTGGGGTTCAGATCAAAAATGAATGCATCTTTACCGTATGTGGTGTTCACATGCATCATATATAGTATTGCTTTCAGCACTTTAATGTTTTTTAATGCTTTTAAATGTTTATAAGGGCCCTTGACTTTTCTTCAAAGATTATATATTGTGGAATATTTTACCCAGATCACATATCACCCTTAACACCCTTTGGTATTCTCTAAAGCTAGCTTTTGCAATGTTAAGCAACATTTGATGAGTGACTTATAGGCTCGGCTGATTCTTTTTAAAACCAAAATTTGTTTTGGTTAAATAATTTGTCTATAATCAAAAGGATTCAAGGGTAAGATACATAAGGGTAAGAGCATACAATGTTAACAGGTAGAATAAAGAAATGCATTACCATTGTAGCATTGTGGAATATAAATCAGGGCATACCATCAATCCACTTTTAAAGAGACTGGAGATAAATTACCAAAAGCATTTCACACACAACAGATTTGTTGATGAGCCTATAATCAATAATCCCAATCACAATAGACTGCAATTAGTGCCAAACCTGCCACCTTGTCTGTGCTAACTAAATCAATGCTACTATGTTTTTATCTGCAAAACATAATGTCATACGTTAGAAAAATACAACTTGTCTTTCTGGTGTTTATGATGACGAATGAAATTAAAAGAGATTATTAGAACCAAGTCTGATAGTTAAAATGAGGTCAGAGTAAGGGCCAGTCAATAAGACTGACACACACACACACATGCATGCACAAATACACACATATTATTTTCATACATGAAGAAACAGTCAAGGATGAACAGGCAATGACAGATCATCCTTTATGCACACACTTTAACCACATCAGCAAAAATCTTTTGCTGAATTTATATTCATGTCTATGATTCTTTTAGAACCATTAATATTATAGGGAGGCTAGAGTGGCATGGAAAAGACTATTTCAGGCATTTCTGTATTATATATTTACCATGTAAACATTTATATAAACATCTCTTATTATGGGGTATGACTTCTATTCCAATCTTTAAAGCCTCGGTTAACAAATATGTCTAAGTCAGAATGCTACTTACTTATCAACAACAAAAAAGTACATGCCAAATGTTTTTTAAAATTCTGAAGTGATTTTCATTATCATCACATTATATCATATTGAGTGTTTATCATTTTTCTATTCTGTTCTTTGACTGCCTTTACTTCTGTTTAGCCTGCATCCCAATATCAACATCCAGTCAGTTATGATGGATGTGTTACACTGATGCCATGTTGCCATGGTAACACAGGTTAAAAGTCAGTCTTTTGTCAACTAGAGATACTCTATACTGTATTCAGCCTCTATATTACTCATCTTGCCTGCAGTGTGAGTGCTTTTTGCTTATGCACTTACAAGCTGACTTTGAACAAATAGGACAAAATCTGTTAATCAGCTGCACAAAACACAAAAAAGATAGAAAAGATAGTTGAGGTGCGGAGAAACCCCAGCTGTATTGTGTTCTTCATCTGGTCTAATTGTATCTCACACCTACAGCAGGACATCATACAATAAAGGTAAGATTAAAAACTAGGCCACCATCTCTTTGGCCATCTATAAATCTCTATCTGTGCTATGAGATTTCTGGGAGAAGTGCTTGTGGGAGTTTACATGAGAAAGTATGCGTTTAATTTTGAATATTATCATGTGACCCTTTATATGTTGTATGTTTGTATGAATAAGCGCAAGACCAAAATTATTACTGGAGGTTTACATGGAACTGGAGATTGTTCTTCAGTGCCAAGAGGAGTCACCACGGGTGGATAAGAGCATTACCCTTTCACTATAGTTCCCTCCCTGTCTCCATTATATTATCCATTTATTATTCCATTTATAATCCCCTCTAATTCATTTAAACACATGGGGGCTCTATGAATACATTTGAACATTATCAAAAGGTGTGGTTAATGCCAAAAAGCCTGTTTCCTAAATCTGATAATGCTGGATGATTAGATGAAGACTAAACAAATGGCACATGGGCTCACTGAGTGCTGTTATAAAACTTAATTGTGACCATGACTGTCACTATAAAAGATAGTGTATGAGAGGCATTCCCAGCCATAAACCTCTGCTCCTGTGCTTACCTGAACTGACCTTAAACTGACCTGAGAAAAGACTAAATCTCAAAGCATTTTTATTATAAACAAACCTGGTTGCTGATTAGTCAATCATGCGATTATGAAGGATTAAATCATTTAAAATGCTTAACAAGATAATGTTTTAAATGATAATTTGCCACATCATTTTTATGTAATGTAAGCAGTGGTTTAATAAATGCAGTAAGGCACTTTAAGCTGTTCAGTATTGTGTACAGTATTGTAATATCTGTATTAACGGTTTTAAATCCAGAACCAGATATATCCTGTTGGACTCTAGAGTATGGCACTGGCAACATCAACGTCATGGGTTCGAATCCCAGGGAGATGATACAATGTGTACAGTATAATATAGTCACTGTTCAACAATACTGGCAGTTTGGCTCACATTCAGTGTTACTGAGTAAATACAGTATAAACTACAATTTATTTTATTTCTGCCTGATTTATAAATCAATGAACATATCATTTACAAGCAGTACATTCAAATCTATTACCAGACACACATCCAAAAAGCTTTTATTCATCACTCACTTTATTAATGGAATTCTCATGAGGCTCCCGTTCCTTGATAAAAGTTATTGATTTCACTTGACTGTAATGTAGGCTTGTCATGCTTCATTACCACACTCATCTATGATTATTTGTTTAGTAAATAAACTCCAGGAGATTAACTTTGCAGCTACCAAACACTGTATACACTGTTATGTGAACAAATGATGTATTTGAGCAGTAAATATCCCTCTTTAAAAAAGTTTGGATTTTGTCTAATGATTCTGCATACACAGAACCAAAATATTGGTTGTATCATGGAACGCTTTTATAACTCAAATAATCTGCAAATTTACATTTATGTATTCAGATTGTTTTATCCAAAGCAACTTGTAGCACATTTGACATATTTTCAATGCGCAACAACTGCATCTAGAATCGAACCCATGACCTTGGCACTGTTAGCATCAGTTAATATGAGGATTACAACAAGATAAATAGTGAGTAACATATCTGTTAGATATGGTAACTCATACCCGAAATAGATAATGGATAAAAATAGCTTTTATGCTTAATTACAGCCTACATAAACATAAATAAATGCTTATAATGGCAATTGCACGTTATAGATATTCATAATTACCATCACCCCGCTACTATGAGATCTCACAGAGCTGGAATCACACCACATTTGAGCTGATATAAATGAAAGACTATTATTTACCCACTGTTTGTTGCACAATGCACAGGGGAAATGCTGAGCAAGCACTGAGGACTTATTTCACACATTAAACCAGCTAACTGAAATGGTCTGAACCCCAGTTTTTTCAACCTAAAACATGTCCGATTTGATTTATGTGGCAGCTTTAACACAGCTTACTCTCAGAGTAAACTCACATATGGTGTAATCTCATGCGTGTGTGCACTATCAACCTTTTTAGGCAGATTATACAGCCAGAGCAGACTGGGAATATTTTTATTATTAATAATGTTTCATTTTTTAAAGACTAATAACATTGAAATGAAATACCCTGTTTATAATCTGCCTGTTTCTACTTGACAAATGCACCTCACGTTTAGCTTGAAATCTTTACAATTGCTTGTGAGGCTGTTCATGCTACTTAAATCAGTTTCACTGTAGGGGTTCTAACAATATATAACAACAGCATGATTTTATGAGTCTCATAATGTTTTCCTTCTAATGCAGAAGGGAAGAACAACCCATAATAGCACACAACCCATCCTCAGGGCATACCGGCCATTGAGCTCTTATTGAGCCTGTATTCTCAGTTTGTGTTTATGCTGTCACATAAACCATCGAATTTCAAGCTGTTTTTCATCCCTTCACCTCTGTGTCTGGGAGAAAGGAGCACTACTCAAGTACATTAGCACCTGAATGTATCTTTCATTATGGTTCTTTGTGATCTCTGTGTTAGACTTAAGGTCAGAACTGAGGAGATGGAGAGAGATCTTCATAACGTGCACTCCAGCATTAGGCAGCTCCTTGGATTACATATGGAAAAGTCTCTTTTTTCTTTAATGCATTAATACTGTGTATTCATGATATGGTGAAGCACACAAAAGGGAAATGAATGGCTCTCTAGCTTTGTCGCGATACATGGAGATGTCTCAGACAGATACTGTGGTTTTTAATTACCTCCAGAATGGGGCCACCATAGTGAGTTGCGATCCAGAATGTCTTCACTGTGAGGATAGGACAGCGTGTGCTTCAGCATCCCTCTCTGCTCCTATATCACATATGAGCAATGTGGATGCTGCAGGCTATGTTCAGGCATATAATATAATATAATATAATATAATATAATATAATATAATATAATATAATATAATATAATATAATATAATATAATATAATATAATATAATATAATATAATATAATTTATCCAAATAGTATAAATAATAGTAGACAGTTTATTAAAAGCAACAACATCTATTTATCTATTATCTATAAAAATCTATTTATTTCACAAAAGCTACCAGGAAAGCTAGCATGCGATCAGACTAACTGATGATGGGTGGAACTAATATATGGCTTTTACACATCGATCTGTTGTAAACTAGGTTCATCATGATTCTAAGCACACCGTGAACCTTTACACACTGAATTCTTCTATAACCGTAAGCATGAGCCATCTGGACCTGGAAACATCAGAAGACCCTGTCAATAAGGTTAATGTGCTTTAAAAAACTTGCATTTGTGGCTCTGACTTTAAAATAACATTTCCTCATTATAATTGCCATTGTCGTACATGGACCCTCACCATATTAAGATAAGTGCAAAATATATGACCAAAGATTTGATAATAATGACAATGACAGAAAGAAACATGTTTACTACAACCACATAATTTACGCACTTTATCTGCAACGTTGTCTTCAGAACCTTTATAGTGATAGTGAAAGTTCAGTAGATCTGTAGATGTTGCTTTGTACGTTATTGAAATGCATGGGAGAATTACAGGACATTACAGGATCACAGCTGCATGGCTGAAATAACATTTTAGATACATTCTGGTTTGTGGGCAACTTACTAAAATATTTGGTTATTTCACACGAAAGACTGAAAGATTAAAACAAACTGGGATTTGCACAGTAGGATTTAGTCAGATTTAAACACTGAACTGTGTTTCACCACAGCATAGAAAAACAAAATGTGATTAAAATGTCATGACTGTATTTTAAAAACCTTCCTAGGTCTTTGAGAATCTTATATGGAAGCTTAAAATTCCATATTTTCCGTTACTTACTAATGTAGGGGATGGCTAATAAGGATCAATGAATGATACCTTTTCTGGCCAATGAGCTCATGATATTGCCACTTTTGGGAAGCATCCTGAAGATGTTTCAGATTAATATTGCATTACCCTTGCAACCATTGTATGCATCAAATACCATATAACATGAATTTTTGAGTAGTTTTCTCATAAATGCTGCATTTTCAGTGTTGCTGTGTGTAACTTTTGATAATTTTCTTCTGTTGCAAGAAAGAGTCTAGAATCCCTGACTCTGTTTTCATCATTTATTCATTTGCATTTGAAGTAGCAATCCACTGTGACACCAGCAATTTAATGAAGAGTAAATACGCCTGACATTTAGTATTACATTGAGTGCCAGAACATTAATTTTGTTTTTGTCTAAACCATTTAAATGTCACAGCAAATAAGGCCACAGCAGAAAAACAGATTTGAAAAAGTTCCATATCATAAAGCAGAAGTACTTAGTCCTGCTCGTGAAGATGCTGCAGTGAATCTTCTTCCCACAGAACACACACAAACTAGCCATCAAGATCTTTTAGCTAGTTTTTCAAACAAGATCCTTGATACTGATTTTGCGCTAAACATTTTTGCTACAGGGCTAATTAAAAACCACAAGAAATGGCTAGATGACTTTCCTGGGTTCCTGTATTTCCTATAACAGTAAGGTTATATGAGAGGAAGGGGCATTCATATTTTAGAGAGCATTTTCTTGGACAAACATGTAACTACACCCCTGAGTACCCTAGTAAGTGGTCAATATTTTTGGTCCATTTTCTCCTAAAAGAAGCACTGTAAAAGTTCAATTTGCTATCTGTTAAATGTTTATTTTGTCAACTTTTAGGACTACACTAGCCTGTTGATGGCCTCAAAACTAAATGCTAACTAAAATCCATAAAACATCAAGTCTGAGTTTTTTAATCTCATGACATCTTTCAGTTTTACAAAGGGGTGACAAGAAGATTTCAAAACAGAATCATTACTATCCAAAAGGGGATCAGGCAAGCAGTTATGGATTTACAGTAATCGTCAACTCTGACAGTGATCTATGGTTACAGCCAAAACTGTAACATTTCTAAATATTGCGGAGATTAACCCTGCTTTACAGCATCCTTTTACAATAGCTAGTAACAGTGGCCATCACCACCGTTATTGGTGTTTTTATATCATCATACAGTGATCGTAAAGTTGCTAGCAGTCACTGTAGTATTGGCACAGAGCAGCCGCAGCCGCACTAACTCAGACACATACGATCCTCCCCATCTACTGCTGTGATGATTTAGTGGATTCTGCTGTTCACAAGACCTCTTGTCTCCATCTGTGTCGAATGTCATCAGTCATGACATGGAACTGACACAGAAAGACGGAAGATAACTTCAGCGTGTCCTGATGATGCTTGCAAATGGAGTGTGAAGCTGCTTTTTGGCTGCACTGTTTCATGGCAGGAAGCTATTCTGCGATAAAGCACTTGATGCTCTCCAAACTTTGGAAACATTAACCATGTTGCGCTACGTCTGCCCACTGTGTGTTTTAAAGATGATGGAAGACAGTACAATATAAAAGCCCTTGCTAATAATCAATGCTTTCTCTTTGTGTTCACTTTCAAAACAAAGAAAGATAACTATATATTAAAAAATATTGTATGAATTTTTAGATTCAACTATGTCTACAGTAAAGAATTCAGCCTAACACAATCTATCCAAGACAATATAGCACCCATCATTTAAACAGTAATGGAAATAAGAAAATAATAATTAACAAATTAATGCCAAATTAAATGAATATGTAACAATTAGTTTAGAGTAGTAAATACTGTACAAATATGGGTAAGAAACTTACAAATGCAGTAAAACACAAATGTACAAGTATGTCTGTACTCCTGAGTCTCAGAATTTCAGTCACCTCACAAATAATTGCTTTAAAGAAACTCAGATCCTTAAATCCTTCAGGATTATGCTAGACTTCAAATGCAAGAGTAACTAACAATAAAGATTTTCCCCTGGCTGGCTAAAATGAAATGACATCATCAAAGAAAATTCTAAATGAACCTTTATTCAAGAAACACTGTCAAAACCTTATAATTGATTAATCAAAGGCAAAGAGGGACCATCACCACTCACTTCTGCACAACCCCATCCCTTCAAATGCCACTCTATGAACAGTCAATTTTATGCTCATTAAATTAAAAAATGCCTCTACAAGGTCTAATGCCACATCCACTTCACTCATGCCACCATTTAACAATCACAAAGCAAAAACAGCAGTCATGTCTAAAAAACACCTACTGTACGACAATACCATGTTAGCACATCATCTTTTGAGATGAACATGAGGCAGGCCCATACGTCCACAGTTTCACTATCACAGTATATGACTGTGTGTTATAATGCACAAAATAATGCACAAAAATACACACATGCATAAGTACTTTCTCTTTTTCCTGAGGTAATATGAAATATCATTTTCCACCACCCACCCTTCTAGCAGCGATGAGACCTTGGATTTACTCTCCTTATTACCTCTGTGGAGCATTTAATTTCCTGGGTATTTAGGGCTGTTATTGCTACAAGCAGGCGCGCGTCAGGATCGGCAATCACTCTGGGCAATGCAGCATGACAGTGACGCATCATTCAGTCATTCGGAACTCTGTGTGTGCGTGCATTAACCCAGCTGTTTATTTTCTCTAAGTACACTAGCTACAATCCATCACTTCATTGATTGTTGAGGAACACCTATGCTTGGGAAAAATGGTTTAAATGAAGTGTGTGCTATGGAAAGGGTTGGTTTTCATCAAAGGTCCTCAGAACTGTGCTATAATGAACAGAGGAAGTCCTCCACATTGCCAGTAGACCACTCAATGTTCTCTGGGGGGGGCCAAGCTGAGATGATCTCTCTTTACTGGGCTAATCATGGGTGGAACAGTCTCCCACATGTATAAATGTTTGTCACCTAACACCTCATATACACAGTCTTTGTATCAATCCTCAAGAGATGAATAAATGCAGGATACTTATTTGAAATAATGTAACATGGAGGATTCTGAACGCATCCTTGTTTTAACATTCAAATAACAACACGGATATGACAAAACTAAATGAAAGGTTCACCCCAAAATAAAAGGACGGAGCTCAAGATTATAGATATTCTCTTGTCTGTTGCATGTGACTACATCTCCAGTCTCAGTTTGTTTTGTGTTGCCTACGATTTTGTCTTGCATGCAGTCGACATTTCATTATGATTAGACTTAGTGTTAAATATTAGACAGTCATTCTTATAGCAGTTAATGTCATAATGAACACTGGCAGCCTACTAGAACTTTTTAAACTCCATTAACTCTCCATTAATTTTAGGTGAGGAAACATTAAATGTTTAATAGCATCATTGTTACTGATGAACATAATGGTGGGAAACCATCAATCTTTTGCCAGTAAAAAATTTAATTAAACAAGACACATTAAAACAATTAAATGTAACTAAGCAATACAAGGAGCAATAGAACAATGAACCACAGACACATCAATAAGCCTCATAAACGCAGGTTTATAAGACAGACTTTATTTATATCAGCTGTAATTTAGTTTAATATCACGTTTACATCATTATATTAGCACAGACAAACCAATAAGGTCTTATAAACCCTTACCAGACCAACAGGCTAAATATGATCCTATGATGTTTGTGTATAAAATAAATATACTGGTATGTAAAATAGACATGGTTACCTATCAGTGGTTTAGAACCCAAAATTGCCCCTCCCCGCTTCAACATGTCCTCAGCTGAGAGGAAGGATATACCCTACTTCCCTGAGCTCCACACCCTACCATGTGTATAGCACACAGGGAAGAGAGAGGAGAGGATTACATGTGGCTTAAAGACTCCCATAGGGATTAACCTGTGGGTGGGAACCCTGAAAACAGGCAATGCGGAGGATCCATGGAACTAACCTGCATTCCTGTCTGATCTATATGTGCTAGCGTAAAGCTAGCATATCTCCTGTGCCATTTCATTAAAAGACACATCAGCTATTTTAATGTGATTTATCCATTCACATATGTGGTTTATTTATTAATTTTGAAGCATTGTAAAAGTTTAAAGCCTCGTTCAATCTGATACATTGAGATAATGAATCTTATTTACTAATTTACCTTAACAAAATGATGCATGCTTAGAAGACAGTTTACTTCCTTTCATCTTTCTAATTCCTTTGTGGCTCTTCGCAGACGTCTTCTGGTCTGCATAGCTGAGGCAGGAGAGGAAGTAGGCTGAGTGAGACAGGAAACAGGAAGCAGAGGCACAAATAAATGAGAGCTGAAATAGCGAAAGGGATAATTTCCCTCCTTCACTACAAGGCCTCACCAGAAAATGACAACAACTCTATCCTTGAAAACTCTATACAACTTTCTTCTAAAATCCAAGAGAGCTTTTATAGTTACATAGCATGAACCAGGATAATGAGAGTTAGAAATCAGGTTTACACAGACTTGGCAGTTTGCTCCAGGGACATAAAAATGTCATATCAAATACTCATGAAATAATATTACAAACAAAATATATAATCAGAGATGATTGGGTCATAGATTCAACTTTTTGTGTGGAACACACAATATAACATTCTTTCCCATCAGATGTCTCTGCCAGTTAAACTGATATTAAACAAGGAGTCTGATTTTCACCAACAGTATTGTTTTTACCTTAAAAAACTTATAATGTCCATTTTAATAATACTTATGATTATGCTATGTGGTACCCAGTGTAAGTTAGAAGGAGCATACTGTTTGTTTGGTGTTGATGAAGAGGTACTAAAACCTGATAGAGGTGAGTTGTTGCATGAGTCAAAATGGGACAATATTGGTCTAAAAGACATTCAAAGTGATTTATGTTGATAATATTGTGATCATTCAAATGAATTAAAATGTATTTAGTTGTTATTGTTTGAGCATGATAAAGGTTGAAATGATGTGCTCGTGTGTGTGTTTGTTGATCACTCTGTATATTGGCGTGGCCTCACCTAATCTCCCTATTTCTCTGTGCTGGTCTCTCTGTTTCCTTATCTCCACCAGGCTGAGTACTGCTGTGTCCCCATCTTAGAATGGCTCGATGGGACAAACATATGAGGCAGCAGGGAAAAACATATGAGGCAAGGTCACAGTACGCCCTCCACCCCTCCAAGCAGGAAGTGCCGAAGGGCCTGGCCCATCAGAGACAGGAAGCACAAAGTGCAAACTAGCATCCCCAACCCAACCCTCCAACCAGGAAGTACACAGAAATCTCAACCTCGCTTGCATGCCAGCAAAAGAACTTTAGCATGCACTTTAAGATAATGACATCTTACGAACCAATTAAATTAATTGTGATTTGTTCGAAAATGTTATTTAATGTGTATAACTTCAAATCACACTTGAAGACCCTTCAAAATTAGAGTTTTGTGGCTTCAATGTAGCTTCAAAAGCTACTGTTTATAAGCTACTATATTTAATAAAAGCTGAAAAAACAAAACTTTTAGCAGATGTACGCATTTAAAATTTCTCTTTAACAAATCTGAAATTCAATAAGAAATATGTCACACAGGCATTAAAACAGCACTTATTAAGCAATTTTACAGGGCCTTAAAGGTAAAAA
This sequence comes from Chromobotia macracanthus, assembly GCA_036877525.1. NCBI lineage: Eukaryota > Metazoa > Chordata > Actinopteri > Cypriniformes > Botiidae > Chromobotia > Chromobotia macracanthus. Next base: position 6,230,144 of record JAZGTH010000008.1, read on the forward strand.
GATTATTATCTATTGCTTAATTAATCTCTGAAAGAAATAAACTACAATGAATTTCATGAGCTTATAAAAAGCATTCTGCAACCTACTGTAACACCATAAAGCAAATCAACCACATTGGTTGATAACCACAAAGCAACTGGTACTAAGCAGAACACAGCTACTCAAATCTGTCTTCCAAGAAACGGAAGCATGTGAGCCAGACACTGAGACACAGCTGAGATTGAATAGAGTTGTGCTAAATGATCACACTCTAGGCAACATCTTCTTAAAGTAAACACATCCATCAAGTATTAAATAACCTAATATGTAGTATGAAGTATGCACAACAGGGCATAATTCCAGTTTTAATACAAGGTGTCAGTAGAGGAGAGAATATTTATCGCGGGGACAGCCATTTATGAAAACATTCTTGGCAGGGCTTTGTTTGTGATATTTTTAGCCTTGGAGAAATGCATGAGATTCAATATACCTTTAGGTTACACACACACACAGAGATACTGTACAAAGTGTAATGATGTTGTGAGTGGTGCAAATAAATCATGGACGCTTTAATCAAACCACAAAGGTATAACAGAATAATCAATCATTCACTGTTCTCTCTCTGTCTCTCTGTCCTGTGCAGAACCCTGCAGCGTCCATGGATAATAGTGATGTCAAGTCATCTCAAATATAGTATCATTATTATTTGTAATTCAGATATTTCAAAGTGAATATCCTCAGTGGCCCTGAAAACACACAACACAACCTATAACACAGTAACATAAATAGCAATAAATCATTTCTGAACATCGCTGCAATACAACAATGAAGGTAAATGAATTGAAATAGGATTTCATTGATACATAGTCTCTTGCTTATTAGAATGTATTTTTGCCACATAATCAACAACTGTCCTGAAAAGCATCTTTGATGTGATCTGGGGTCTCATGCACGTCTGTGACGCCCACAAGACATTTGGGTGTCCCATTTGCTATTTTAAGTTTCAGAAGGATGTTAACATACACCGTTTTGCAAGCTTCATTGGTGTGGCCTTCACAGCACGTTACTATACAAAGGTCTTTATATTATGCCATTTGAAGGGGCAGCATATGCAAAAATAAAACAAAATCTGTCATTGTTTTTCCATCAACCTCATGTTCCAGACACAGAAGGTGGAAAGTTAGGGACTGACAGCCTTTATCATCACTCATTTTCAATGCATCTTTTTGCTATAAACATTGAATGGGGACTGTGGCTGTTTAATTGTGTTCAATGGAAGAAAATAAAATAAAAAAAGTTTCAACATGAGGCTAATTCACTGGAGGCTGGCAGCTTATTTCACCAGGAAGGAACAGAATAGGTGAATGTCTTAAAGAGCGAGCTGGTACCTTGTTTTGAGGGAACAATCAGGTGTTGCTTCTTTACAGAATGTAGTTGGCAGAAGGGACATATATATGAAGGAGTGAGTTAAGGTAGGAGGAAGTTCCTGTGACTGTCTTAAAGACTAGGGTCATAGATTTAAATCTGATGCGGGCGGCTACAGGTAGTCAGTGGAGCAAGATCAAGACGGGTGTGATGTGGCCTCTCTTCGGTTGATTGAAGACCAGACGTGATACTGCATTCTGCATCATGTGCAGGGGTTTGGTTGCATTGGTTGGAAGACCAGTCAATAGCGCACTGCAGTAGTCCAGCATTGATGTTACAAGTGCTTGGACTAGGAGCTGTGTTGCATGCTCAGACAGGAAAGGTCTGATCTTCTTGTAGAGCATGTACCTGCATGACCAAAATATTGCTGATTACAGAGTAAACAATTACAGAACTTTCCTTTTTACATAACTATCCCTTTAAGTGTAGGGTGTCACTTGGGACAGGGTCTAACTGTACATTATTCTACCTGGACTGCAGGAAGGGGAACTGTGTGAGGACACCGTTCATTTATTATAGCAATGCATCCAACACCAGTTCTCTTAGAGCCTGTCATCTAGCTCATAGTCCACAATTCCCCCTCTGACAGTGGACATCATGACAGACAGTTCCCAGGTGGTATAAGTGGGCAGTCAGGAGATGGCCAAACACATCATTAAGGATCCCAAAACCCATACAAACCCCCCCCAACACTGCTGTTATGAGATCTCTGCTTTAGGGACAAATGCGGAAAGAGTCAGACCCCGAGACATCCAGATCCCTAATGAGGACACTAACAGGACCTGAACACTACTTACTGACTACAACATAGTAACACAACAACACTAACCATGGACACATCATCAATGTACACACTTTTAGGGCACTACTTGTACCTTAAAGATAATTATCTACCCACATATTTAATATTATCTTTTATCTATAATTGTTTTTAATTGTCTAATGCACAGACTTTCACAAAGAATTTATGAACATATTCTAGTAGAGTTTGCATGCAACAGGAGTGTAACTGTGTGCTAAACACAATTATACAACAGACTGTGAAATTATACAATAGATTGTGAACCAGTAAATCCATATTTGGGTAATGTACCTCCCCTGGTGGAACAGTTAGAAATGCAGCCTGTTCGAAGAAATAATACTGCTGTGGATTTGATTGTATTTTGAAACATGCCACTGTCAAAAACAGAATACCCTCATCCACAAAGTCAGCATGTCTACATAAGATGTAAGAACATATAATACTTTAATTTCTGATTTAAAAAACTGGTGGATGCCACTAATCCATTCCAACATCATTGAACATATTTTTTTGGATTCTAGGAAAATTCACACCACAGACACACAGATAAAGGTCATGCACAGGTACTGTGAGACAAACCACAAAAGCTCACCGCTTAACAAAATGATGGAGGGCTTCAGCAGAAGGAACATTTTATTCTTTGGGGCTTTTTTTGCTCTTTACACAGTCCAGCTGTGATAAATGATAAGACACCAGACCAGCACAGATATGACATTGAGAGTATCATTCAGAATGACCTTAGAAAGGGCAGGATTGATAGATATCTCAACCCACATACTTGCTAACCAGAAAAAAGCTCTGTTTAGAAGATATAAAGCAGCTTATCAGAATACACAGCAAAAAGCCATACGTTACTTTTAAAAATAATTAGTAAATGATAACTTGGTAACACTTTACAATAAGATTAACATTAGGTAATGCATTTTGCATCAACACAAACTAACAACAGACAATATATTTTCACAGCGTTTATTTATTCTTGTTAATGTATTAATATAATTGTTCATTATTCATTCTTGGTAATTCACTGTGCATTAAGATAGATCTATAATATACCTATCAAAAAATATAACCTTTGAAAATGTATTAGTAAATGTTAAAATTAACATTAACCAAGATGAAAAAACCTGCTGTAGAAGTATTTATCTAATTTTAACCAATGGAACTTTATTGTAAAGTGCTACCAACGATTTTTTTCTCTTATTTTTTGCCCAAATTGAAGAAACAAACACATTAGATCACAGATACACCTGAGCATGATTCTTTTAAATCTTTCCAATGTGAAAAAGGTTTCATTATTTTGTTTTCTCTCTGACCATTTACCGCCACCTACTGACGAGCTACTACTAAGACATCCTAATCAAAGACGGAATACCACGGCGAGTAAGGTGACGTATTGAATCTGATATGATCACAATAAAACAGTAAAGTATTATCTTTTGCATTATCACAGAAGGTAACCAAACCACAAAAGGTGTACAATAAACAATCAGACGTTAAAATTATTAATTGACTAACAATATTCATGTTCTTTCATTGCCGTTATAAATTTACAAGATCAACAATTTCACTGCCACCTAGCAGCAATATTTGAGAAAATCTTGTTATACTAGACACATTTATAATGAATAAATAAAATGCATTTATAAAACTTTGTAATCATATTTTTTGGTAAATTGACAAAAGCTGTTAATTTAATCTTACATCAACAATGCAATAATGCAAAACACCACCAACAAAAGTATGCAACTGATCAAAAAAATTATTCTCACGACACAAGAAACAGCAGTGCAAGAACCACTGAGCATTGACATTTCTCTTATGGCATTTTCTAAAAGCTTGGACTCACACCTGTAACCAAACAGTACATAAAACATCCCGCTGAAAATGAAGTGTTATAAGTGAAAATTTTAAATGGCACACCATTTCATTAACCTAACCCTTAAAAAACCACAAAAATGGTCTTTTCTACCCAACTCATAACACAGCAACATCTTTAGTTATTTTCCAGTGGTATAAACATGTTTATATATCTTCTGTGGAAGGCACGGGACTATAAAATGTTCATCCAGTCATTGCATTCGGTCCAAATGCAACAAGATGTCCTACTTGCCTGCTTGTTTTTTATACCTTACTTTCAGGAATGACTTCAAAGAGTGCTCTGTACAGAGGGTGGCATCTTATGCTTTTAGAGCTAGCTTGCTATTGCTAGACTTTCCGAAATTGCATACTCCACTTTAACATAAGGACTGAATCACTTTGAGGCAAGAGTCCTACAATCTGATTGTTGATAGAAATGTTCCAGCAACAACTGGTAATCCAGGATTACAATTTACTTGGTGAAATCAGGTACACCATTCTTGGTTAACACGATATTTGTTGTGGACCTTTATTTTGCTAAACAATAATCTTTATTAAATGTCCAGAACCTGGCTGAATTAGCTTAATTCTGGTAAGTTTACAAAGTTACGAGTAGCACCCTTATATTTGGAAACCATTACAGCATGTTAATCCATTTAATTCAATTTACTTAAAAGTCCTACCTTATGAAATGTTTCAAACCATTTTTAAACACTATGAAAACACATAGAGAATATCCAAGACTGCAGAGAATTAAGCACAGAGATTATTTTTAATCATAGAAAGGATTTAATTGAACAATGTGAACAATGTGATGAGCATCAGGAGTGGCTTCAGAACGATCAGTAACAGCCTATAGACACATTCATGAAATGCTGGTTAAGCTTTACAAAGACCTTCTACTGAGGACAACTTGCTTTTCCTTTACACATAATTTTAAAGCTATATGGCTTATGATTTCTCTATTTAGAAAAAAGTAGATAAAACCGTACCTGTATATACACACATACGTACATATTTACACGTCTTGCTTTATTATTGTTTGTGGATTTTCCCATTTTTTAAAAAAAGACCAGTACAGGAAGAAGCGTATTTTGTGGTGACAAAATGATCACATCAGTAGCTCACTGATGTGAAAAAAATCAACATCAATGACTAAGTGTAAAAAGCATAAAATATTAAAGCAAGACAGCACAAGCATAACTTTCAAACCCATGCAAATTTAGAAAGAGAAAAGTTCCAAAAATGTTCTTCCAAGTTTTTTCATCAGGTTAAGATGAATGACTTACGAGTGAGATTCAGATTCTGCAGACTTTGCTCTTGATGTGTCAGACTTTTCTCTTTTATCATCTTTCCTGTCTTTGCTCCTGCTTCTGTCCCGTCTGTCTCTGTCTTTCTCCTTCCCTCTGTCTTTGTCCCGGTCTCTGTCCCTATCTCTTCTGTCACGATCTTTTCCACGTTCTCGTTCGCGACTTCTTGAGCGTTCACGTCTCCTGTCCCTGCTATCCCGATCTCTGTCACGGTCTCTGTCTCTGTTTTTGCCTCTTTCTCGATCATGGTCTTTTCTGTCTTGGTCTCTCTCTCTCCCTCTGTCTCTGTCTCTGTCTCGATCCCGGTCTCTCCTCTTGTCTCCATCTCCATCTCTGTGTCGGTCAGACTCTCTGCCTCTACTGCGATCCCTCTCCCTGCTATGCTCCTGCTCCCTGCTGCGACCACGCTCCCTCTCTCTCTCCCTGCTCCGGTCTCTTTCACGCTCCCTTTCTCTGCCTCTCTCCCAGTCATGTTCCCTGTTCCAGCCCCAAGATCGTCCACCATGAGCACCTTCTCTGTCTCTTTCTCTCCTCCTATCCTCAGACAAATCACGCTGCCTCTCTTCAGACATTCTTGAGGCATCTCTGTCACGTGAGCTGCCATCAAATCTACTTGGACGGTTGTGAGGCTCGGAATCATCTCTGGAGGAGCAGCTTCGCCGTCTTGTTTCAGGTGAGTGTCGCCTCCAGTGATCATCACGGTGGGTATCTGGACTATGTCCACCTACACGGGTCTGCACAGGGATGGGACCATCAGGAGGTGTTGGAAGCAAAGGTCCACGAACAGGTCTAACATCGCTTGTGTCTTCGCTATAGCTATATCGTGATGTCTGACCAGTAGCTTCCTTTTCGTAATGTCCTGGTGGTGGACCTCTTTGCCCTCCAAACTGCTGCACTGCTGGTCCCCTGTGTCTTTCAAAGTCTTGAGATGAACTTCCCCGTGGTTCATCAAATGACCCCCTGTGTTGAGGTGAACTACGAAACTGGTTTGGAGGTGGAAATCGCTGTCCTGGCATATCACCTGGAGGACCAGGGGGTCCCCTTCTCCCATCAAAGTGGTTTGGTGGTGGACCCCTAAAAGGTGGCCCTTGTGTGGATATTTGGGGTTTCTCCATTCCCTGATAAGAGGTTCCACCATCATCATATTGATCACCAGGGCCTCTTGACATAGCAGTTGGGGGTCCATGATCCCCTATGTTATGAGGGGGAGGTGGGCCTCTTGGCCCTGGAAAGTGGGATGGTGGTGGTGTTCTGTTATCAAAGTGAGTTGGAGGGGGTCCTGTGAATGGTGGAGGTGGGCCTCTAGGTGCAGAGAAATTAAAAGGGGGTGGAGGACCATTAAACCGTTGTCCATCAAAGTTTGGAGGAGGTGGTCCAGGTGGTGGTGGCCCTAGAGGTGGTCCTCTTGGTCCCATATGCTGAGGGGGCATTGTATTCATAGAATTGTCAAATATCTGAGGAGGAGGAACTCTCTGACCCATTGCTTGGAATGGAGGTGGTCCCCTTGGTGTAAAATTAGGAGGTGGTGGACCTCTAGGGGCATCAAACTGAGAACTGCTCCCCCACTGATTCTGGTATGGTGGGTATGATCCAGGTGGCGGATACTGAGAATGATCATTTTCTCCACGGGGTGGTGGTGGACCTTGCATTGGGGGAATCTGCATTGGTGGTGGTGGTCCTGACATTGGAGGGGGGAGATGCATGGGTGGTGGAACAGTCATTGGTGGTGGGCCTTGCATAGGAGGTGGACCAAGAATGGGTGGAGGCCCAATAGGAGGAGGAAATGACATTGGAGGTGGAATGTTTGTAGGATTTGCTGTTGTTATGTGTTGTATATGGGAACTATGAGAATCCATATAAGACGGGCTGTCCTGGATGACCTCATCTGGCATTCCTGAGTGTACAGATTTAGATGACGTACTGATAGTGGAAATGCTATAATATGTGGTCGTAGTGGTCTCAATAGGCTGTCCACTGGATAAAACCTGATCAGCTTTTAAAATACTGGCGGAATTAGGCCATACCTCCTCAAAACTTTTACTCTCAGATTCAATAGGATCCTCCTTTATTTGTTTCTCCTCAGGTTCTTTTTCCATATAGCTTTCAACTAACTCTGGGTCTATCTTCTCCCCTAGTAATGGAATAGAAACCCCTGTGCTCTTTATACCAAGGAAAGGTACTGCTTCACTTTCACCTTCCTCCTCAGGTTTGGATGCTTCTGTTTGCTGGACGTCAGGCTGCATCTCTTGAGAATCCAAGACGGTGGCGATTTGCAATTGGGGTACGTCTGTCGTTGTAGATGGTTCCTCCACTGTTGTATTCACAGTACAGTCCAGCTGTGTTGTTTGTGCTTCTGTGGTTATGCAGGTTTGTGATGTTGGTGTCTCCATCACTGAAGTTTCCTGTGGTGATGGTTTATCTGTAGTTACTGGAGATTGCTCTTCTATCTCTACAGAATCAGATGTCTGTCGTCTATTTGCAGCTGCCTGTCGAGGATCCCTACTTTGTCTTGGGTCTCTTCTCTGGTTAATAATTGGAGCAGCTGAGCTCTTAGCCACGAGGTCCTCAACCTTTTTACCAAGCTGCAACAACTGGCTGTTAGCTAGCAGAGATGTAACAGGCTGGGAAATCAAAGTCTCTGGTATTTGTTGAACTGGATCCTCATGTCTTTCTAACGGCAACTTCTGTTCTTCAGCTGGTTTGTCTTCAAGCACTTTCTGATGCTCAGGTAATTTCTTAGCACCTGGATCAACCCCAACTTCATCAAAAATTGAGTCATCCTCAGGGTCGTAAGCAATATCATCCACAACAGCAGAGGTGCCCTCCGATATCTTAATGGCTGCAGATACTTTGGCTGCATTAGGGGATTTTTCTGTAGCATAGCCAACAGCTGGGTCATATTCTTCCTCGGGATCATATGGTCTATCATCCTGTGCTTCTACCTCTTTACCCTTGGTTATTGCAAACTGCTGTACAATTGGGTCAAGCAGGGACACAGAAGGCATAGACATCTCTACAGAACTTTGGTCAGAAGGTGATAATGAGACATCAGAATCCTGCTTCTTCTTACCAAAGAGTGTTTTCAGGATAGTTTGCAGCGGTGTGGAAGACACTGCAGGTGCCGCTGTGATATTAGGAGAATTATTGCCTGTGCTGGTGGTGACACCAGGTGCTTTCACAGAAGAGAGAATGGAAAACACAGAAGATGAGATGGAACTTGAAGTTTCAGATGCGGTGAGGGGTGGTGGTGTGCCTGGGGGAGTTGTGCTTATGCCATCCAGACTAGTTCGAACAACTTTGTCCTGTTTAATTTCAGATTTTCCAACAGTGGATGGCTTTGGAAGGCCTGTTTCATCATCTCTTAGAGTTTTAGAACGTTTTTCCTCATTCTCTAGGGGGGCTCCGGGGCGCTTCTTGTCTTTCTGGCAAATCAACAACCCCAGAAGGAGATTGGGACGAGCTGGCTCCAGCCCTGCAACAAAATTAAATCACATTAGTTCTCCACAAATATGGTCACGTTTGATGAACATTAAGTAAAAGTCTTATAAATACACACATTGCGAGAGCTTGTTTCACAAAATACATCAGTTTTAACAATACACTTTGTCAAAAGTTCTATAATATTGGCACACCTAAAACAAAACTAACTGCATTTCAGAGTACAAAGTAGACAGAGTAACAAAACATTTTTTTCAATATAGAACAAAAACACCTTACAAATCAATAACATAATGTCTTAATTATTTACATTTGGAGAGGACAGCACTTCTTATGTTTCTTCCAATGGCAAGATCAATAACAGTTAATCATTATGCACATTTTGTACAACAAATGGCTTTAGGGTGAAGAACATGGTAAGCATCTGTAAGTCATTAATTGTTCTTTAGACGGTCAGATGACTTCATTGTTTTCCTCATAAAACAAGATGTAGTCCTGCATATAATGCTAATGTTACATTTGATTGCAGCTTAAATAGCAGCCCCATTTGTTAAGTTTACTTTTCAACGTGGTGGCTTTAATTTTATATGGCTAAATATTGCATTTATGTGTATGTTTTATACCTGTGGCAGTTATCCTCATTTTGAGAACTCCTATTTTTCATTGTAAGTGTACACTAAGTAACAAATCTAAGACATCACCAAACTTGGATTTAGAACATATTTTATTAGAAAGTCTTAGAATACATGACAACTTGCAGACAAAAAGAAGACAAACCAAAAAAAGATGTACAAATAAACAACTAAGAAACATAAATTGCAGACATGTACCATAGTTTGTTTGTACCATCATTTTTTGTAAATAATGAAACAAGCTCTCAATTTACAAAATAAACAAGAATACACAGACTGTAACCATGCTTACCTGTTAACATTGAAACAAATCAAATTTTTTTGTGTTCTTGAACAATCTTGAAAAATAAGCAGGTGAATCTTTGAATGACATTTTAGTATCCTTGCAGATGCTTACCTGGTCCATCAAATGGTAGGAGCTTCGCAGGCAATGGGTCTTTTGAGCTCAGAGGAATGAGGTAAAGGTCTTTGATGCGCTTGTTGCTGTTAGCCACCACCCCAAACCGCTTACGGCTACTAAAATAAGAAAACAGAGACACATATGCTACCTCCTCCTCTTCTGTTGCCGGATGGAAACGAATGAGACAAAGTTCCTGAAAAAAGAACATCATAAATCAAGAAGCAGCTATGAAATGTTAATATTACAACAGAGATGACTTTTTTTAGTTGTGAATTCTCTTCATTTGGTTGATCTGGAATATTTATTTTCATACTTTTGAAAGTGAAGTCTTTAGCTTTCCCACATAATCCCACACTGTGTGTGGTGATATTCTACCGCCAATATGGATGGTGTCAGGCAAGTCCTACAAATAAAGTGAAATGTGTTGTTAAAATCTGATCTTTATATCTAGCACTTCAAACTTCACAGACAATTACTACTTGGTGACATTTCAAAATAACTTTACAGAAATGCTTAGAGAACACACCTCCTTTATGTGCTCAAATGATCCAGAAACCAAGTAGGCTTTCGTGACGAACTTAGCAACAGTATGCATGTTTATGAAACCCTTCCACAACATCTCCTGACCAGACAGGAACAATGCTGTTTCACCCTCAGGAGGGGGTTCTGACACATTGCTGAAAACACACAACATATGAATATAGTCAACCATAATAAAGGCTTTCATAAACTATAATTGTGATATTAATGGGCAATCTTATCACTGTCAATATCAGACATTTTAATGCATTATATACAAATGTGATGCATGCAACTACTTATCACCGGGTAATTTATCCACATAAATAATACAAATATTTTGGTGTGCAGATTATTCTTAATATAATCGTAACATTTCTTGCAGTGGATTACGATATGTAGATCTTCAAATAGTGTTGCACCTGGCAGTACTGGATCCATAGTGTCGCACATCTTGTGAAGAGGCTGTTTTTTGCACCACAGGTCTGGGTACAGATGCTGGGGCGGGAGGGGGCATAGGCAAAGGACCCTTTGCCTCTACAACCATAGGCTCAACAGTCACAGGGATGCTGGTGGGCAAAGCAGGAACACCAATATCAGGAACAGTCTGAGATAAAGGAGCAGACGACCGGTGACCTGCAGTACGAGGATCCCGTCGAGTTATTGTAACAGAGGAGACAGCAGCAGCGACTGGGGCCTGGACTATTGGCAATAAACTGTTTGGATCCTCCATCGCAGATGTGGAATCAGGCATGGCTGTCTCCACACCAGAGTAATAAGAAACTTGGGGGTGGTCAACAGGGGCTTTGGATGGTCGCAACTCAGATTTAGACTTCAAAGGTGGCTCTGGCTTTTTAGGCACAGACGGTTTGCTTTTTTTAGGAGGTGGTTCATCTTCTGCAGACCTCTGACCTGTAAAAGTAGCATTAAGAAACATAACCCGCTATTAAAGTAATACGATCTCAGGTGGAGATACTAGTACTTGCAATATGTTCCAAGTAATTTTAAGAGTATGTTAATATCAACACATCGAAGAGATATCAAAGAGTTAATAGCCTTAATCTCGCTGATATAATCCCACCTGTACAAATCTTGCAGTTTAGATCAAAAAGATGAGCCCTGTGCTCTGCTGTAGTGTCTTTCAGCATACTACTGAAGATATCCGGCATTGCGCTTCCCTTCCCAGTAGAGGCTGATGCTTGTGATGTAGAAACTGGACGCGTGTCTTCCTGGGGTTCCTACAAAAAAACAAAATGGACTAAGAGAATGAAAGCTATTGTAATCTATTTATTTGTATGTATACCCATGAGAACAATGCAATGAAGTGATAAAGTCATAGCAACTATGACAGGAAAATGCATAGCAAATTACACACTCAGCAAGCAAATGGAGAGAAAGAGTTGTTGGCTTTGGAAAACCGAAATGAAAGAGGTGTGGACGAATAGAAAGATCAGGAAAGCCAGAGACCCAGCACTTACAGCAGCAGAAGCCAAGTGGGGAGATTGGGAAGTGGCAGGGATACATACATCTCCATCAGACATTGGAGGAGCTTCCTCCATGTCTACATCTGGGGGAATGCCTTCTTGTCGGGATCCAGCTTTGGAAAGTCCTGACTGGGATTTTAAATCCTTGTTGGAATAAGCACACAATTTCAGCAAATCAGACAAAGACAAGGTTCCTGCTACCAAAATTTTCTGCCTCTTTTTATGTTGCTTATCAAGACAAATTCAACTGTATTTTTCTTACCTCAGTGGTCTCAGCTTTCCTCCAATCAGACATCTCCTTGGAGAGAAGTTCCTCTGGACTCAACCTCACCAGCCTGAAAGGACTAATCTCACCACCAATCACACGATAGAACAGACCCTGCCACACAGAATAGAACAATTCTCAGGGTCGTTACAAAGCCTTGGAGATAACATCTAAATTTAAAACCAATTTATAATGCTTATTGTCTGACACAGAGGCACACAAAAATACTTCTACATTAAGAGACTAACCTTGTTTTTAGGGTCCTTTAGATTGAACATTAGGGATCTGTACTTGTTTTTGTACTTATTGTCAGTGTTCATATAAAGGTTAAACATTTCCTTCTCAATGCTGACAGCCAACTTCCCCACTTCACTCTCAGACATGGACAGATCATCACTGTCACTCACCCTGTGGCACAGTCAAAGAATTACATAAGCTGGTATTTATAAATAATGTCTCAATAACTGGAACTAAATTTAATGAAAATCAACGGCAATCCTATAAAATAACATTCAAAATGCAAAAACATTTGACATTTAATCCATAGCTTAGCCAATGTTTGTGATAAATAGAAAACATTTAAGTTTATGAACAAGGCTTAATTTCTTCTTAATATCTGAGACAGACAGACAAATGGTATCAAAACCTATGAATCAATTCTCACCTCTTATACAGGATATCAGTCAAGGATCGTCTGATGTTGGATCTCATCTGGTTGTTGGGTGGTGGCTGAGGAGCAGCAGCAGGTGCAGGGGGTTGTGTTTGTTTAGTTGATGGATGCTGTGTGGATGGAGCAGTTGACACTGGCGAGGGTGGTGTTCTAGTGGAGGTAGAGGAACTACCCTCAGCGGACTCCTTTTGCCCTGCCTGTGGCTGTTTTTTAGGGATTGTGAAGGTGCTCTTGCTTACGCAGAGAGCTCCAGAGGCATGGTGGCGAGATCCAGGAGGGCCTGATGCAGATAACACTGGAATTGGAGGTGGAGGAGGACCGGGCTTCTTAGATTTACTTAATTTGCCTTGTGGTTGGGGCTGTTTCCTCAAGTCTCTGGCACTGGCAGAGGGTACTGTGCTTGGTTTGCCTTTGGTAGGTGAAGTGGCAGCAGAAGATGCTTTTATCCCTTTCGAACCAGGAGACTTCTTTCCTCCTTTAGGAGCAACGCTTGAAGCAGGAACTTTCTTATCAGCAGATGTTGACTCCTTTTCTGGTTTCGCTTCCTCATTGTCCTCCTTTTCTTTGTCTTTTTGGGCAGATGCTGGAAAACAAAAGAAATAGAACCATCAACAGATCAACATTAAATGCAAATTATAAAACATCACTTTACAATTTGCATTTGAAAATACTGAGTGGGATGATTGGTTAATGAAAAAGACAATTTAGTCTTTGTTTTTCCACATTAATGCCTTGCCATGATATAGTAACACTTTGTCATGTTAATGAACATAACCATGACGACCAACACAAATTAAAGCTCAAGGTCATGGAAACAAACAAACAGTTGAATATGTAAGCTTTATTTTAGGAAAATATACTCTTACATTCATCTTTACACTGTCAATTATGGGCTCTCTGATTCACAAAACTAATTTAAAGCATTATAATTTATATATTTATAATTAGAAGTATTAGACATTTTTTTTTTTTAATTCATGTTAATGATTGGCAAAAAATAAATGGTTCAATCAAACAGCAACAAAAAGCCAATTTTTTTGCAGCAGCGATTTTAAATCTTGGAGCAAAATTTAGATCACTTTTGCCATAGCTTCAATATTTTGGCATGTGATAGATTTCTAAACTAATCTAAATGAGTTCAGTTTCAACAAAAATCAGTTGAAATGATTTCAAATGAAAGACACTTCAGTCAAAAACAGAAAAAGTTATGCATACTCTCAGTGAGCAAAATATAACAATGTGCAGTTTATAAAGGAAAACCTTAATGTATTATCAATATGGACAAATACATAGTCTAAAAATTAGTTACACAGGAAGAATGAAAGAACACCACACTGAAATGCAACTATATGATGAATTTGTACAGTAAATATCTCCACTTAGAACTGCTGTGTACTGCAAAATTTCATCTTTTAAAAGGCATTTACACAATGTCCTCTATCAAAGTAATCAACATTCATGTTATCTATATCAGATATTTCACCTTGAGTCATGTCAACCCTCAAGACAAGTATGACAACCTAAAGCAACCTTTTTCTGTTTATAGGACTGAAAACGACAAGAAATTCTGCTTCAACCAAAACAAATAAAATATCAACACTTCTTGAATTTAAATAAATGCAACTCGAGCATCTTTTTGTTTTTTTTTCTGTTGGTGTAACGACAACATGCTCTTACTGAAGTCAATGATCCCCAACAGAGCAGCAAACCAAATCATATTCTGGAAGCTCAACATTCTAGCTCTGATTCAACTCTACACTCATCTTTTAGCCTTAAAACTAACATCTCCACTTTCATATTACATTTTAAACAATGACATGTACAAGTATTGTCTACAATCTATGTATATGTATTAACAGCTTAACATTTCCCTGTGTGCAGCAGTCATGAGGCATGTGAGATCTGTCGCTGGTTGTTGTGGGCTGAATTGGTGTCCTCAGCTGTTCTTGAGCGTCCCTCATTATTTCAGCTCACTCTGGGCTCTGGACTTTTCTGAACACCACAGTTCTCCTCTCGGCTGGCTCCAAGGACTGTAGGCTTCTTATTGCAAATCATGCTGTACCCTTTAGCTGATGGCTGACAAAGGCCAAAGAGAGGCAGAGCCCTGCCATCCACTGTTGTAATCCAATAAACAGACTTCTCTCATAATTGAAGCACAGGGCCATCAGTGTTATCCGAAATTTCACTTTATTTTGAATGCCACTTTTCTCCATTGGGAAATTTATAAATGCAGTGCATGCAAGTCAAAGGAGTATCAAATCAAAAGCTGTTGGTTAACAAGCTACGTTTTCATGTGATGTAGCGTCCATGTAAGATATGTTCTACACTTAGGGAGGAGAGGGGCAGGATAAAAAGACACCAAAACCTACCTGTTCAGGTGTGTGGTCAGTACATCTTTTCGCTGGAAGTTATTGGTCCCATTGTCGGCAGGGATTGGAGATAAATTGGCAGTAGTATTCCATACATTAACATTCTCAAACACGCTCACACACAATTTATGCCTTGAACAGACGCACACACTATTACAAACCTACATCATGGCAAGGCACAACATTTGGGCTCAAAGATACCTAGGATCTATTTTCTAGATCATGTTATTCTTTGGTTCTCTTTTTATAACTTATATGTTCAAAATAGATTAAATACTATTATAGACTAAAATACTCATTTTATGCATCATAAATACTTACCAATTTCATGTTTTATAAACTTACCTGTTCTGGAGCTCTATGTAGCTTATATGACCTTATACAATATACCTCAAATACCTTGCAGTGTTATAGGGTGTCCAACTTTAAATCTTTCAGAATTTACATCTGTGCTAACAACTTCATTGCAAATATCCCTTTACAGGCATGTACCAATGTCTTTGGTCCAATTTACACAGAAAAAGAACGGCTTTTCAGGTCTGTCAATTCACAATCACCTAGGCTGCAACAGTATGCTGTTCTTGACAGTTCAATGCTCCTATCATTGGTAGATACAAGTCAATAAAGTGTGGAAAACCCTCAGAGAGATACATACACGCTTTGTTTAACACAGATGCTGAAATGGGTGTAGTCTTTTCTGGCGTTACTGCAATGTAATTATGGTCACTGGACCAGGAAGACATGGCAGGTGGAGGTGGATGTTCCTCTGCATGCTTGTCTTCATCATCATCTTCCTCAGTCTCAGATGCTGATTCCTCCTCTTCGGCTTGGTTTGAGGACCTCCTTTCAGAGCCACTCTTCTATAAGTAAGAACAGAGAATGTTGTAAGTGCAAATCCTATGTAAACATATAAACCGATACTTAGAACAGCACACAACTTCAGATTAGATCAAACAGATTAGATCTGACTTCCTTTAGACTTAGCAGATTTCAGAATAACTTGTAGAACTACTACTTGGAGATTTCCACAAAATCTCAGATGTCTGACTTCAGACAACACCACGATTTCTATATCAGAACCATAGAAAGTAATGTGATTGCATAATTAAAGCAGATATGGTACCTGTCTCCCTGATTGTTCTTGCACTTGAATTAGCAACTATAGCATTAACCAATGTAGATGTATCCTTATGTAATCATAAACTCTACTGTATCTACTGTACATTATTTTGCACCATTAGATCCTCACAAAAATTAACACTACATGACTATCTCAGGTGCTTTTGAATAATACCTTAGGCGTCAATTTATTTGTGGTCTTTTTCTGCTGTTTGGGCTTGCCCCTCTCCTTTTGTTTGGAATCTTTTCCATCCGTGGTGATTGTCTTCATGGCGGCGGCGGCGTGTCGGAGGATGCAGTCATTCCCACAGTACACAGAGTCAGGAAGAGCGTCTCTCTCACAGCCAGGACCGATGCACTTCGGAAGGGAAGACCCCTTGACTGCTGTCACCTGCTGGAAACTCAGGGATGTCACATTTCTGCAGCCAGCTGTGGCAACAGATCTCTACTGTTTGCATAGTGTGTATAGTTGCGGGCATGAGCACAAATGTGTATGACAAAACACCAATCTTATACAGTACTTAAAAATGACTTTAAATCTTGGTTTTGCAGAATGAACTTTAGCTTTTCTAAGGACAGAGCAGCAATCTTAATTTTTTTTTAAACATTTTAAATGTGTCATTTACAACAATCTTTAAGGTTTAAGGTTGAGAAGGCAATGAGCCTTTACAGCTTTTTTGTAGCATTTTCAACAAATGTCATTATCATTTTTAATGTCATGAAATTTTATATGCAATAAATTAGCTTTACATGGAGAAAAACACCCAATAAAAACATAAGTCCTGTTCATGCTACTTAATGGCACCAAAGTTCTCAGTCAAACAAAATTATAGTTCTTTGTTGTTCTCCTAACATTAGTTAACAGTCTAGCAGCCATAATGGCTGATCTAATTGCACTGTACAATGAAAAAATTCAATACCCACAAATGATGCGATTATGAGACATTATGAGAATGTCATACAACCATTTACATTTAACAATTTATCATATTATAGATATTGACTAGATAGATTCTGCATAGACAGTAACTTATATCTGATTAGTAACAAGCAACTTACATTATACAATTTCAACTTAAGTTTTCAATCAATGTTTAGGACAGACCAAAACAATCCTTTAAGCCATCTATGACACGCACAACAAAGCGTATGAAAAACAACAATTATTAAATGTCACAATTTCATCAACATGTCAAAACAACAACCAACAAAGAAGAGTGCAACATTTAGACTCATGGTTCATATATAACAACATACCGGCTGGAAAATCTTTATTTTCTTTTTGCCACTAGGATTGGCAGCCTTCTCGATCCTGCCCTTGATGCCCAGGTCATCAGATGCCTTCTCCTCAGTTGTGACTGCAGCAGTGCTTGATGGAGCAGCACTGGCCTCTGTTTTACGAGGGCCAGATACTGGACGTTTGCCATTCTCTGCAGCTGCAGTGGAGGCTTTGGTCAACTGTCCTTTGTGTGTGTTGCAGTTAGGACAGACGTAGTCTTCCCCATTTCTCTCCATCAGTCGGCCTCGTGCCTCAGTGATACCGACACAGTCGCCATGAAACCACTCCTCACAGCGATCGCAGCAGATCATGAACCTAAGCACATGGGTTTAAATAACCAAACACCCTCAAAAGATTATACATTTACTGAAGCCACAAGATACCCTCTGCCAGGGAAATCTTGTGATACCCTCTGCCAGTTTCAGGGCTGATAAACACTGTTAAACAGCTTGCTGTGGCTGATACCAATTATTTTAGTTTTGCATTTTAACATTTGGGGTTAACGTGTATTTCAAAAAACTTTTAATCGTTAACTGGTGTTTTTACAATTTGCTGAAAGCTTAGAATATCAAATCACAAGAATATAACTGATCATAAATCAGAATCCGTAAAACATACAAGTAAAACAATCATGTCACTGAAAACTATCACAATATAACAAGCACTTCCCTGTCCAAACTCTTATTGTATCTGAAACCTTGACAGTCTTGCCTTTTTAATGCATTTATTACTTACTGAAGTCAACAGAATACAAAGTGGCATTTAACTTTTATTACAAGAAGTGATCCCAATTAAAACAACTCTAGCAACTACATGCTAATCATGCTTACCCTGGGAAGTATAGCACTGGTTAGGTATTATGTGCATGTGCAACAATAAACATTTGCTAATGATGGATTGTTCTATATTATTATAATATTATTTTTAATGTTTTTATATGTAACTGACATACTGTGGACCTTTAATAAAGACACATACCTTTTATTGTGTTTCTGCCTGCAGATGCAGTATAGTGCATTGGGGTCATAGCCATCACTGTCAGAATCACTGGATGAAGACTCCTCATCATCATCTTCCTCCTCTGTGTCTTCATGGACCTTTGCTGTTCCTGCTTTGGGTTTAGTGTCTTTTTTGGAGTCTCTAGTGAGTGCCCTGGTAGGAGGACGTCTATTTATGGGCTCGTTTGAGGACTTCTCTTTGTTCTTCTTCTCAATCTCCTCCTCCTCCTCCTCCTCCTCCTCCTTCCCATCATCATCCTCTTTCTTCACATCCATTGCTTGCTCTTCATCCTTTTTTATTTCCATCTGCTTTCCATCTTCAGCACTGGCCACAGTCTCAGCATGTTCCTCAGTCTCTTTCTTCACCTCATCTTCACCATCCTCTTCGTTTTCAGAGCTGCCATCATCACTGACTGAGCCACCGGTTGCTTTGGATTTAATGGTTCTTCTCTTCTTCCCTCGTCCTCTTTTCTGTTTCTCTGGTGAGGCAACTTTCTGTTCATCCGTTTTGGCCTCTGTGTTACCATCAAAGCTTGCCTCGGAAGCCGTTTCAGCATCAGTTGGGGTCTGCGATGGAGGATCTCCACCCTCAAGGCGCGAGGGACAGCTCCTCCTTGTGGTTCCTCTTCCTCTTTTTACAGTAACCAGAAACTCTTCCAGTTTGTCCGTGCGCTTAGCCTGTCTGCCACTCCGACGCACCGGGGTGCCTTTTCCCTCTGGAGTCTCTGAAGCCATGTCACTAGGGACTTCCCTCTTAGCGATGGTGGTTCGACGAAAGCCCCAAGTCTTCTTAAACTCACGAGAGGGCTTGGTGGATTTTTCAGGGTCGTCTACTTTATCTTCACTAACATCACCTTGGTCTTTTTGATCTTTAACTTCTTCCGACACTGTTTTTGCTTCTGCATGCGAGATGTAGGAAAAATATAGTTTGAATTCACAATTAAAGAAAAGTGCACTACAACGTAAGCCCTTTAATTAGCAGCATGCAGCAGATATCTGATCCTGATTAAAGTTGGGATACGTGCATTTGACAATGAAAGTGCAATGAAAATGCAGGCAAAAGAAGCATAGGCAATTTTTTTTGGTACTGGAACATCAAATTTGAAAAGCATAATTGCAATGTTCCAATGCATATAATTAAGTGACCCTTAAGTTTTAGTGATTTCTTTCTACTTAAGTACACTCCCCATTGGAAACCCTTTGGAAAATCTGACTGCAGTCAGCCCCACAGCTCTCATGAGAAAGTGCATGTGGTGGAATGAGCCATGGGTACCTTGTGAGCTGGTATCCACTGGATCCTGGCTGGGCTCAGGCTCAGGGGCTTGAGCCAGCTCAGGGCTCACACTCTCCTCCATAACAGAGAGACACTAATTTTCAAACAGAATATCTATAATTAAAAAAGAAGAAGAATTTAAGACTCCCACATATTACCAGAAGCGTTTCATCTTCTTAACTGGGGCTTAAAGCTGGGTCTCTAAGACAAAAAAAGCACCTGTGCAAAAATGGAGCCAGTTCTGCTTTGGATGTTGCCATGCACTTGATAAACTGCTTTGTGAATGAGGCATATATAAAAACATTACATGGTCTCAGAATATTTTAAGTGATTTTCAGATGGGCTTCTGCTCTAAACACTTTGATTTACAGATAACATGGATCATAACCATTTTACTTTTAGTCTATAAATACCAAGCTTGATTTTTAGTTTTTATTCTAGGGTCTTGGCACCAAAATTACTTTCATATTAGTATGCTGGTTATTTTCACTAGCAACTCAAAGTAATAAATATATAAAGTTTATCTTTGGTGTTCACGTCCAGATTTTGTTTCAGAAGATGATGCCCTGTTATTTAAGTAAAGGGCAAATTTGAACACAAGACTCATTATGAATATTCTTGTAAGTCTAAGCCTAAAAAATGTTCATTAGATGAAAGAATTCTAATTACTTGGTTAATTTTATTTAATGGCTTTATAACATAATTGCGATTGACCCTAAAAATGTGATGAAACTGTCAAGTTTAAAATAAAGATGTCAACACAATGCTTTTTGATGGGAAAAGCTGCATTAATTAATCTAATCTAGACAAGAAAATCACTGGCTGTCTGTCAAATATTCACAAATGCAGATGTGTCTTAACAGTAAATTACATTTACAAGGTCTGTTATCTGGACTACCATAAAAAAGTAACAGAGCTCAAAATCAAATTAAGTATTCATATCATAGAGTAGTTGCTGCACCTTTTTATTTCAGCCTGTCAGGCTCAGCTGCAATGAAGACCAAGACTGGAACTCTATCACAGATTGTAACCTAAAAAATAAAAGATAAAGAAATCTTAGCTGATGAAACTCAGGCCGCTGCAAAACTGTGAACATGTCAAGACACAGGCTTCATAAACATGACTGCACGCCCTTTCAGCCTATATGTAGCCAGTTGTCTAAACACAATCAGCCCTCCACCTGTTAGACGTATTAGGTCAAGCTACACACGTAAACAAAAAATACATGTACATCTTTACTTTAAAGCTCTGACTGCAGATTTTAATCTCTATTACTCAACCATGTTTACAAACTTTAAAGCATGATCAATATGCTGCATTACGATTTATTTTCTTGCACTAGACTGCTGGGATTGATCAATACATTAGAAAATGTCTATGAAAACGTTCTACAGCCTATTTACAACCAGAAACAATAGTACAAGTTTATCATTCATCATTATTTTCAACGCAATTTATAATACACAGAACCAAATAGCTGTCATATTCTTGATTTGGCTATTTAGGTCAAATCAACCATGAAACGAGACGATGCCTTTACTAAAATCATCCCAAAAATTGTTATTACTTCCATTGTTTTAGACGTTTTATACATACTGGTCAATCAATACTCGATTACACACATATGCTTGCAACCTTACGACAGCCTTCATCCCTCTCAACACGTTTATTTGGACTTCATGGACAACCTAACGTCTTATATTAACTATTGTCTCAATTACTAGTCAAGAAATATCATTACATAAAGCAGGGAAACGGTAAACCGGCAAATATTTACATTTCGCGTTTAGATTGCATTTTAATATTCAAGGACAAGCCTCTAAACTTATGATTTCTCCATACATCACTACCTTTTAAACTACATTAAGAGTTTAAAAAATGAAAACATACAAGATGTTGCTCTGACGCGGCCGTCCGCAGCATTAAGTGTCATAGTAACGCGACAACAAAAAAATATACAATTAATGCAGCGTCAAAAACTCCCCTAGTTGTTCTGAAATGAACATAAACGTTTACAAAACCGAAACGCCATATGAACCGTGATATATTTTTGCGATGTAAACAAAGTTTTGTTACTCGACCGTTAGCTTTAGCTAATCGTTAGCGCGCGACCTCCATTTCACGTCCTCACGCTCGTGCTCAGTCTCGCTTATATAAGAAAGCTTTATTCCAGCGTTTCTGATCCTCAAAAATCACTACTGCGATTCTGAACCGCGTAGTGGCGTCACAAAATATATATACATATTTATTAAACTCCATTTACAGTATGTAACTAGAGTATTAAATGTTAAACGGGTGCGTTTCGGTCACGAATGGCTGCCACGTGACGAGTTGCTAATCCCTCACCGCGCTGACGCCTACACCTAGTGTTTACTGTATAATAACAAACTACTTCATTCAGATCATATGTTATTAAAAATTGTGCTGGAGTCTTTTACCCCTCAATGCTGATGTTGCATCTTCAATATAAATACATCGCAAAGACTACGCGCGCGAGCGTGCTACGCGGCTTCCTCCATTAATGCAGAAAAATTGTACTGGAGACAACAAAGAACTTAACATTGAGTAATGACTAAAATCAGGGTTTAAATTGAAGCTCCACAGGCAATGCACCACGTTTTATTGACCGCACACACCCACTTTATCGCCCAGTACAAATCAAAACTTTATGCCATTAAGATATATTATAAATCACAATCATACAGTCAGGTAATCGAACATCTGTAATAAATATAGGGTATGACGAACAGTTCCATATTACTGAAATAAATAACATTATAAATACCTTTACATTCAACACTGTGATACATCAAAGAGACACACATACTATATATACTTGTTTTAATTCATACATGTATATCATGGCTTGCAGTTGCACACCACAACAGATATATGATCACATCTGAAGGCAAAATATCTGCTTTAAACGGATCTCTCCTCGTTTGTACTAATCATTCTTATCATATGAAGTAAATATGGAGGCTCGAGGCGCCATTACTGGAGCGCGAGAGTTTCGCTGTAAAAATGACAAACTGTATGTGCATGAGAGTCCATCTCTGCATCTTTTTAACACATACGAACGGTGGAAGAACATGCATTACTACTCATCGCGACAGAAATGTATACTCACTTATTAGCATTAATATTGTTCGGCCTGCAGTCAATGCAACGGTCTGACCTCCATTTTCTTTCTTGTGGATGATGGTGGCGATTGCAGTATTAGCTTTTGCTTCAGATACCATGAGGCAGGGCACATTCTCTTAAAGCGAGTTGCCATTAAAACATCAAGCGCCACCCTGGTGTGGAGGAGAAAATGCACCATCCTCAAGCATTTGGCATGCAGAACTGCGCCCTCTAGTGTGAGACGCCACCTGCCGTTGTACGCATTGGTCATGCAACGATTGATCGAATCAAAATCTTTGTCATGAAATCCCTGGATATATAGGGACTTGGGATTGTGATTTCCAGGTCTGAAAGTTCATGCAATCTTTAAAAAAATTGTAAGACCAGTTTCCATAGCAAATACACTTTTACATTTCTAGTATGCTCAGCTCTAAACCTGAACTGTTTAATCCTTAGTAACCACAAATAACTTGGTAAGTAATATAAATGTATTGGTCAAAAGGTGTGGGAACCCTAAAGGCACCTGACAGTCAATCATTATGAAAATATGTACAGGGTTTTCTTTTCCATCTTATTTTAATTTGTTTCTCATCAAAGACTCTAATGAGAAACATTTTTATCAGGTGTTGTTTAATTCACTTGCACCATACAAAAACTATTAAATTACAATTCAGAACACAAGATCTTTATTTATGTACAGTATGTAAAGATCTATTTGTACTTATTTTGTGTGAAAGCCTATCTTGATCACTCTTCTTTTCTGTATATGGTTTGGAATAACATATTTATGCACTATTAACAGTATAACATTAAGGAATGTTTCAGATTGTGGTTCATAGATACAGTAATTTGTTTTTCACAAAATGAGAATAAAGCATTAAAATGAATAAACATTCAAAGCAAAAATAACTAGTAAAGACCTTTGGTGCCCTTGGTGTGATACAGTCATGTTAGAAAGTGTATTCAAAATGTTAAACAGGTTTTGATAAAGCTAAAAAACAAGAACAATGTTTAAACAAAACAAACAAGTCTAGTTGAAGGCCAAGAAAAAATATTATTTGGTTTAAACTGAATGATAACCTTATATGAGGACATGGTTTCACAGTCAAAAACGTCTGATACCAATATAGGCATGACAGAATATTCTGTCATTCATAACTGCTCTAACATCACATTTTAATAAGGTGATCATAAATAAAAAATGAGCCCATGAGATCTGACTGATGTCACAAATGGAATTAAAACAAAGAGAACCACTGATGTTTATGCTGAAAAACAAAAGTCAGCAAAACAAGAACCATAAGGCATTACCGATATATTACAGCAAAACAATTATCATCAGTCAACATCATGCTGACTCTATTATCTAGTGATAATACAGTTTTACAACAAATCACAATCTCTGTGTGTCCACGGACACAAATCTAACAAGATTGTGATGAAGTAGTCACATTTTTTGAAACAGTGTTTAAACTTGTCTTAGCAATGGAATTAATATAATGTAGTTTTCTAAGTTTTATATTAGCTTTTTTTTGATAAACTGGCATAAATAAGATATTCCAAGAAATACAGAACAGTACTGTTCCTAATAAAAATACTAAAAAGTAAAAATAACATTCTATACTGTTTTTAAAACTGTAAATAAAATCATGTTACTTTACTGTGACCATTGAAGTGAGTGATTTATTTTTGAAAGATTACCAGTAGATCAGAATCTTGGAGATTCAGATCAGAGCAGCTGTTTTGAATCTTCATCCTTCACAAACATTTAAGAAATTTTAAAGAAACAAAAATAAATCTTTCGGCTCAGAATCTATCCCATAAAAAAACGTAACTTTATATTAGACCAGGAATATGTCCGAGTGGTCTTTGTGTCTTATTCTGGAAACATTTAGACAAAGTCAAAACAGAAAAACCTTCACAAAAGCACAATCAGGCAAGACAAAAATGTTAAATGAAACTTTGTTAAATTAATTTTTTTGTAGTGAATAACTTGACAACATCTATGTACAGTATATGTACAGAAGTTAAGTGCTGTTTAGTGTACAGTATGTACATCTGAGCTAGGACATAGTGACAGTGACAGTGTCCTTGGCCTTCTCCACTTCACTGTCTTTGTCTGCAGGTGTAGTGGATACAGTCTCTCTGGGTGAGTTAGGTCCATTGTTGGGCTGCCCAGGGGCTTTGGGAGTGACATCTGTGCTGCCTTCTGTTTCTTGATCTTGCTGTGATGATGTTGCTGCAATGCACAAAGACATTTTATTTTTAAACACACACACACACACACACACACACGTTTACTTATGTGTAAATATATGATCTGTGTAAATATATGATCTTTTTATAAATATATGATCTGTCTGTTTTTATAAATAGCAACTTAAAAACAATATAACCTGACCCCCACTCTAACCCTATCAAAAGACTTTCTGCATTTTTACAATTTATAAAACTTTATTTACTATATTTGTATAGCATTTTTACAAATGAGGACATCCCCAACAGGAAGTTTTGCTCAGATTTGTCAGGCTTTGTGGTTTTTATTGTTAAGTAACCTCCCCACCCCATGTATATATGACATAACAAACAAGGTTAAAATGAGTTTACATTAGTAAAATAACCCAGATTACGGTTAAGAAATGGTTCACACATTCCATTTGTTACTGTTATTTGAGAGTTCAGGGAGAAATATCATGATTCGTAAATGAATTGTTCGTCAATGATTTGATGCCTTAACTTTTCTGGTTCTGGAGTTCAACTCACTGACTCAGTTGGAGCATCAGACTCCATCTTACCAGACTGTGTGCATGACTTCATGTGTTCAGGCCAGTGTGCTTGCTGGCAGGGATAGTCACAGTAGCTGGTGTTCCAGCAGCAGTAGAAAATGGCCTCCTTCCTGCAGTTTGCACACCACTGCTTCTTTTTAGTTTCATCTACTGCCTGCTGCTTCTCCACCTCCATCTGCTTCTTGACCTCCGTCACAATTCGCTCTCTCTCCTGCTCAAGACTCTGTCTCATCTCTGCCATGGTTAACTCTGAAGAGTACAAGTTCAAGGTCAGATCAAGGTGGATTAGAGATCCATCACACCAAACATTTTAATTTTTGCAGTACAGCAAAAGATTTATATCCATAACTATCATTATTATCAGAAAATGAACAACCTAAATTGTGCTTCATCTCTGATAACTCTTGCTGATGTAGCCACTGCAGTTTTTCGATTTCAATTCGCAACCGTCTAATCTGTAAAAGAGAATAAAGAATGCTGTTTGGTTCAGATGAACAGGTTGCTCTTCTGCAGATTTTATTACATACAAACCTCAGCTATTGTGTTTCCCGATGTGCTCTTGGAAAGGTCATTATATAACTCAGTCATCGTCCCTTTAATTGCATCCATGATCTGTTAAGAGTTATTAAAAAACAACCTGTAAGTCCAGCATATCGATTTTTATCTAAACATTATTTGCATCTGAATCTGAGGTCATCCCATTTCTTTCAGTAAAATCTCACTTTGTTAGTGTACTTGGCAATGTCAGCTGCTACATCTGCAGATGTGGTGGAGATCTGGAAGTCTCCAGATGTGGAAGTAGATGATGAAGAGGAAGAGCTAACAGTGGCTCCTGCCATCACAGTGGCAGACACCGGCGCGCTGGTGACCAGAGTTACTGCAGTTGTGGACGTGCTTTGTGGAGAGTCTTTCTGCTGCACAGCTGTATATAAACACATCAATGTAAACATCAAAATGATCCTTTCTTTATAAAGATACTACATAGCTTTAACTTTATAGGGTTGACATTGGTAGTAATTCAGTTCTGCCTTTGTATCTCCACCTTATACTGCTAAAACCTGATTTAAAGGATGGAATTAGTTTAAACAATACCTTTAACAGCTTGTCTTGTTTGGTATCTGGTGCTAGACGAAGGCTGCTGTCCCGACGAAGACGAGGAGACCTGCGCTTGCTGCTGTGGCTGTTGGCTGCGCTGCACCTGCGTCAACACCTGCGCTTGTGTGGCCGGCTGCGTCTGGCCCTGCTGCTGCCTTTGCACCTTCTGCATGTGCCACTTCTGAGAGGACGTCTGAAACTTTGTGGTGGGGTTCCACACAACTGCCCGCTGAACTACAGGCACGGTCTCTCTGGGCAGCAGGGGGCGCTGTTTCTTTACAGTGCTGGTGGGGATGGGTGAGGAGCTGTGGGTTGTGGAGGGTGTTGTGTTGGGCAGGGTGGAAGTGGTCAGAGGGGTGGTGGCTGGAGCTCCTGTGAGAGATATTATGTTGAGCGGGATCGCCATTGGAGACTGAGATGGGTCTTTGATACCCAGGTTGGAGGAAAGAACAGCTGCATTTTGAGGCTGGGTGAGAGCACTTGAAATTGAAGCAGATTTACCTGCAACCACAAAAGAAATGTTCAATTAATGAAACGGTTTAAACAGTTTAACTAACCTTCAGTGAAATCTCTGTGGTCCAAAATCCCACAAATCAATACTTGTATTTATGATGCACTTCATTAATTCTTGGAGTTATACTGACACCTACTGTAGTGCCATTGTACAAAAGAGCTGTTTACCATCAACCAACATGGTGGATCCCTTGGCCTACTGATATGACTTAAGTTTTTAATGTATTTAACATATATTTTAAGGGGTACTATTATTTCGGAAGATTAAAAATTACTAAGTGCACCTTAAAACATCAAAAATCATCTGATATTACTTTTATGTTACATAATTTCCTTTTCTAGTGAGACTGATTAATGAAGGCAATCTGACCCTCAGGTTTTGAGGCTGTGGTTTCTTTGAGTGCGGTGACAGCGGCTGAATCTCTCCTGGTCCTCTTCCTCTCCTTCCCTGCCTGCTCCTCTCCAAGATCAATGACCAGCTCCCTTTCTGAATCAGAGTCCATGTCCACATCCACCGGTGCCGGTGGCCCTGCCTCCTCTGAAGTCTTCTCTCTAGAATCAGGGGATGCAGAACCTGCTTTCACTTTCTCTGGAGGTTCCTTCTCTGATTCCAGACCTGGTTTCTCTTTAGCTATAGAGTCTGGGTTTGTTTTCTGGGTGGTTTCTCCTTTGATTGTTGTGTTGGTGGTTGTTGAAGACTCTGTGGTGCTGTCTCTGTCCTCACCAGCAGCCGCTGAAGGTTTTGTCTTCTTTTTAAGAGGTTCTTTTGCATTTTTACCATCAGCAGAATTTTTATTGTCTAGGCCGGTCTTAGATTTCTGGTCATCATCGCTGGCGTATTCACTGTCGCTGGAGTCAGACTTGTCAGATTCCTCAGAGTCGCTGTGCTCTACACCTTTATAAACATCCTCTGATATATCATCTATACCTGTAGGACAAAAGATATGCTTGACTAACAGGAAATCATCAACATCTTGTTGATGGCCTACTCAAATCATTCATTCAAATTTTGTTTGTAAATAAACAATCTTTGTAAACTGAGGAAACTATAAAACGTAAGAGAAAACTGAGAAAACATTAGGCCATTTTACATATGCAACTCCTGCCATAAAAATGCTGTAAAACGGCATTTTTACGTTTTTAGAGGTCAGTTAATTCTGGCAATTTGCTGGCGTGAAAAGGGGTTTTACAGGTGCCGTAAAACTTTTGTACTGATGTTATTTGAGAACAAAGCTGTAAAATTACCAGTCTGAGTTACAAGATTATGAAGATCTGACAAGAACTGACATCAAAAAGTTTAAGTGAATTGTAGCAAAAATATTAAAGGAAGTCATTGTCATTGCATTTTTTTCATTAAATTCTAACCACTATTAAATCAAAATAGTAAATTTTAAAAACATTTATACATGGCAACAACTGCCTAATAAAAAGATCTCTTGTTTTTGAAGTGGCGTTGTTTCTTATAAACCTGAGAGATGTCCATCTAAACTCACCCAGCTGTGCTTTGCAGCTCTCTATGGTCTTGTCCAAGTTGAGCTGGAAGCGGCTTCTGATCTGTCTTTTAGGTGAGGTGAGAGAGGTCTGCTGCTGCTGCTGCTGTTGCTGGACACTCTCACTCAGCTCCTTCAGGTCCATCTCTGCCTTACTGCGATCTAACAGAGAACACACAACTCTCAATTATGAATTTATCAATATACAGTTGCACAATGACAGTGGATCATGGAATCAGTAGTAGAACTGAATCACATTGCAACCGAGTGTTCAGATGTAATTCAAAGTGAAATGGAAAAATGGAGGGCGTGACTTTTTTTCCCACTGGGAATTGATTGGCTCTATAAAAGTAGGCATTTCAAAGCTCACAGAAGACTACTGTTGGAGGGGAGTGGTTAACAGCTCTGGTTCCTCCCAAGCCGTCAGACTGACGTCATCAGAGAAGGTCTGCCAAGTTCATTTTCAGATTTTGATTTAAAATCATGAAGGCCGACGAATGTTATAAAAATAATGATGCGCATGGATAAATTATTTATAATAAACTCTTCAATATTCCATAAAAATAGGAATATAAATGTAATATATTTTAATAAACATTAAATATAAACTTATATTTAAGTATATTTTGATTTCACAGGGACTTTAAGGGTATCCTAGTATTTCATTATGTCCTTTTTGATGTACAGAATAGTTTTGATAATAAGTTTGATGCGTAACAAAATGACACCACAATAGATCTTACTCAAAAGAGACAGCATTTTTAAATTAGAACTTGCTAATGTCATTCTGCCATTGGTCAAATAACCACCCCAGACCACCCCAAAGTCATGCCACTGGTCAATGTTGTTATGTCGGGCTGCTCAAACAAAGAGATAATGTGTTGATAATGCTCCAAACCACAATGTTTACACTGTTCAGGGAAACAAACCTACAAATGACTTAGCCTCACAGTCTTGCTTCAAATTCAATATGCAGTCTACTCTGATCAAGATCTATGAAATTAAGTTAAAATTGAGCAAAAAGATGTAGAGGTGAAGGAGGTCTACCAAGGTTAAGGTTGAGGATGCTGCCTGTGGTGGGGGTCTTCTCCTGTTTAATAGGGGTGCTGGGAGCTGAAGAGTGGAATGGTTTAGGACTCTCTAGGGTGTTGCCCGTAAGACCTGATGCTCTAGGAGGGGCGGGTGGTCCTGAAAGAGAAGCGGTAAACTTTAAGATGCTTACAGTTTTGGCACGGTTGATTCAACTCAAGATTCCCTATCATCAAAGCTATTTTGCATATGTTTGTCACATGTCCAACATATGCAAAAGTAGACCACAGAGTAGTGTGTGTATTTTTAGTGTTTTATATACCAGTACAATCCATTGACTCTTCTCCTGTGCTGTAATGGGGCAGGGCTGCTTTAGCATGGCTTTTCTCTGCAGTCTCCTGTTCTCCATCAGATCCTGTATGAGCAGATGAGTTGGTGCTCATTGGTGAACGAGGCATGTCTGTTATTGAGATCCGCCTTCCAGTCCCACCCCCTCCAGTCCCACTGGACACCATGCTCTTGCCCACAAGCAATTTAGGGGATGCTGTTAAATCAAAGCTGAACTTGATCTTTTCTTGTTTTTCGGGTTTGACCGAGCCTGCACCAGGGTTTGCTGGGTCTAGAAGCATCTGGAACTGGTTGTCTGGTGTGTATGGTGTGCGGAACGGAGCATAATTAAAGACACCAAACTTTTTGCGGATGTTTTCTACGTACACTTCCATCTCCTGCATGGCACTGTTGAAGATGCTCTTGGTCTTCTTTACAGAGAAAGGGATTTCTTTGGACATGAGGTAACAGTTGTTAATAGGAACCCAGGCCCTGAAATATAAAGACAGAATTGAACAAAGCAAATTACATTATGCTTTTCACTTAACAGCCTTGTTTATTTTTTTTTAATTGCCTAATGTTACAGCCACACGGTGGCTCTGTGCACGGATCAGATTGATTATTATTTATGTTTTACTACTTATGGCCTTTGGATAACAGCATCCAACCCCATTCACTTTCATTAATTGGAAAAGAGCCTCTTAAATGTTCTAACATCTCCTTGTGTGCCCAACAGAAGTCATACTGGTTTGGTGAGTAAATGATGAGTAAATGATGGTCAGACTGCTTAAAGTTCAACAGTTTCTCACCTGTCATGCTGCCCAAAGAATCGCGCGTCCACTTGCCCATCTTTATCTCGAAGAGCTTTGGCAGGCCAAAATGGAAACCCCTTCAGCTTGGCCCATACCAGAGGGTGGGGGTTGCTCTGATGCACACATATTTTTCATAAACAGATGGTTAACTCACACTATTTTCTATGTAAAGAAGGAAAGAAATTTCAATCAATTTGTTTGGTGTAAGATACTCACACATGGTTCACAAAACCAGTTGTCTCTTTTCTGGCATGCAGAAAGATAGCACTCTGGACAGACTTCAATCTCATTCATCTGTAAAATAAGTGGTTTAAAAAAACCTGTACCAAACACAACCTATGCTTATTTTCACATTTTTGTGATTTAACTCATGGTTTGTAAAATCTACTGTACGTACTTCGTGTTCGCAGATTTTTACAATAACTTTTGCCGTTGCTGTAAGTTTATGGTTGCCTGAGAGATAAAAGACATATATTTATATCAAAAACTAGAAAATAAACTAGATAAAACTACAACCATTTACTGTACAACGAACCTCCATTATAAATGATACAGTTGTGCAAAATCCATTTCACATCAGCCAGGAAAGCCTCCGTGGAGCCATACATTTTCTTTTTAATATTCTGAATAATAACCCAGAGGAGATATATGAATGATATGCTTTCATAAAATACGAGACATTACAAATGTTTATAATCTGAGAATTTAAGCATTAAATGCTTTCCTCTCACCTTTTCTAAAGTGCAGAGATCCATGGGATGAAATATATACTCTGCATAATCTGGATGCTGTTCCAGCGACACTGGTTTCTGAAAGGGCTCCGTCTGAGTAGAAGATAGATACAGAGAAAACAGATATTTTAGCACTAACAAAACATCTTTCTAAAGGTGCAGTAATGACCTCACTGTCTCTAAATGAATGCTGTTGAGCAGAGTTTTCATTTTTACTGCAAAACCTCCACCAACTACAAAGTCTGAACTACATTTTGTGTCCAGTAATACTACGTTATGTTATTAATATGACCCACTACAAACATGTTAGAAAAGTAGGGGACAGAAGAGAGAGGAGTGGGAAAATAGCAAGATGTTTTCTGCGGGGCATTTGTTTACCCAATTAAAAGTCTTTCTCCGTGAAGCAGCGTCATGGGGAAGCTGAGAGGATGGACGAGGTTGGTCCTGTTAAGAAAGCACAACTGCCCCATGATCTGAGGTGCCTCTCTCAGGCCGTTTTCACACTTGGTTTGACTGCTTGGTCTGAACCCGAATTCGATTCCACCCCACTCCCCCTGCCCCGCAGATCTCATTTTACATAATTATAATTATTTGGGTCCAAAATGAGGTACATTTGTGTACAATGGGCACTAAGGGTAGTTTATTTACCTCTGTGGCTAGTTAACAACTCGTAAGTCGAAATGTTTATCTCTTTGGATTACCACCAAAATGTTACACAAACACAACAATACCTAATTGTGTCAGTGGATACATCTGCAATAGAGTACCAGTTCAGAAAACCAATTTGAATCAACCAAATAAACTGGACCGATGTCAAACTGAATCGGATCTGCACCCAAAGCTCGAGTGTGAAAGCGCCTTAAGAGCACCGTTGAGAAGTTAACAAAGCTATTCATGTGTGCTCTATAAGGAAAAGCCCTTAAAATAACTCATTTTTGCTGGAAGTCTACAATGATGAAAAAGAGAAAATTCTCACCATAATATTGGTGTTCTCTAAATATCATCCCATTAGAAGCAGATTACTACAAAGCTGAGATACATGCATCTAATGTGAAGTAAATCATGAGGCATAGAACTTACACCTGGCTGTTTCATCTTCTGGAGAGCAAACTTCAGCAGGAAAGACAGCTGTTCCAGTGTGAGCATCGTCATAGCTTTACTTTGAGTCTCTATGCATTCTGCAACTGTTATTTTCTAAAATGAATAGAGACAGAATCATGAAGCTGTATATATGAATGCAAATATTATGAAAGCTATTTAAATAAAAGATTTACCATTCTGGTCAAAATCAAAAAACATGATATATAATGCTGAAATGCTCATATGACCAGTGTTTACATATCAATGCCTGTTCAGTATTTAACAACTCGGCATTGGTACTGTTCCTTTTTTCTTATAGCCAATCACTGTAAAGGTTATTTACATACAGAAGTCTTAAAGCTATAGTAGCCTACAAAGTAGCTACAAAATCAGCCTGTTTAATAAGAGTCAGAGGATGAGAAATGGTTATGTAAAATATAATATTATACAAGTATATTATATTAAAGCTGCAATCCATAACTTTTGCCTCTCGCCATCTCTGTTTGAAACATACAATTGCAGATTATTTTACATACCGTTGTACTATGTTGAAGTCAAAGCCAATATGACATTTGTGCACTTTTTCTGCACAGTTATGCACTTGCTCAAACAAGTTATTTTTGTTTATTTTTAATCATAAATAGTTACAGATTTTACAGATAGCGCCAAGTTGACAAAGTACATTTTTGAAAACATAACATGGAATTTCTGTCTTTCATTCTCACACGCATCTACAAAGACTGATATATATATAAAATTGTTATATGACTGACTAAAAATGTGCATTGTGAGGACGAATTTATTGATTTATATAAGATGATTTTTGAGCTGTTATGTGCTTGTGCAAGGCAGTACCTCACATTCAGGGCAGAACCAGTCTCCTTCAGGCTCTGCGGCCAGTTTGAGGCACTTGGCGTGGTAGACCCGCGGGCAGAGCTCACAGCAGAGCACTTGGCCCTCGCGGTGGCACACCCAGCAGTAGAAATCATTCCGCCCGTCCTGCGGTACAACATCAACAGGGTCTGTGGTGAGTGCGGGCTGCTTCACATAGTAAAAGGGACCATGTCTTAGTTCTGACTGGAATGCGGGCGAGAGAAACAGAGGGTTGGGGTTTCAAAACATGGGTATTAAAGGTAGCAGGACAAAACAAACAGGCACAAGGTTATCAAACAGGAAGTGGCATGGAAGGACACAGGACAGAAGACGCAGACAGGTGAACGTTGAATTAGTGACAGTTCAGTCTCAAAAGGTAAATGCAGCCTTTTTAGAAACGGAAAGAAGTCCTAAGTATGATGCAGTGTGTAACAAATTATCTTAGCTACTTCAGCTTGAATCATGGTCTGTCCTGGATACAGATACACATTTCTGCTAAGCTGGTATGATGGCCAACCTGCCTCGCATTTGTTTGGCTGGTTCCATTTTCTGCCATAAAAACTCAAAATAAGTAACTATACCATCATATAATTAAAAACAACTTAAATCAATTAAAGTTTTCAATGATATACTTAAAGAACTTAAAAAGCTTTAAAACAAATGTGTCAACAGATTTTGAAACTGATTTAGGATTTTGAACCTACAAAAACAATCATTACCAACAAAACAAACTATTAAAAAATCATTATGATTAAAAATAAATATGAACAAGAAATGTTAGGATTCTGCACTATTTCTAGATCACTAATAAAATAAGCACATTTTGACTTGTTTCTGTGGGCCTAAATTAATTTTGATACTAGCAACACCATTCATCTGAGCTTGACAATCAAATTCATTTGGCAAAAAAATAAACCGCCCTAAGTGTACATCATCTGAGATATATTGGTATAATTAGGCTGGAGGTAATGATGAATACCATCAAATCTTGCAGTGTATCACCAAGAAGTCGTCACCCAAAAGACAAGAACAGATGAACACTATTAGTGACGTGCCTGTAGTGAATGACTGACAATGACACGTGTAAGTCGGGCATGCAGGACTGAAACAAGGGTTTGAATGGGGACAGAAAGCCGCACCTGGTCTTTGCTGTTATTGACGGCTCCTGGTTTCTTCTTCTTTTTGACAGGACTGGAAGAGGATTCAGAAGGGGAGTGTCCATTAGAGGAGTGAGGAGGGCTGGAAACTTTGCGTTTTGGGGCAGTCCGTTCCGCTGACCCTTGTTCAGAGACTGCATAGTAATACCACAAATAACTCAACTAATCACAGAGCAAAAGTATTAAATTGTATATATCAATATATATCAATATAATCACAAAACAAAAATAGCTAATAACTATTTTTGCTAATAACAAATACAGAATTTAACATAAATCAAAGTGAACGTAAATATAAAGGTACTGCATTTGATGTCACAATTAAAGCACTCTCATCTTATTAAAGACGATACTCACCCTTTGATCGTGTTGCGATTTCCATCCCTTCAATTGCATCTGACTCTGCCTTCACTTCTCCTTCAGCCGAACTGCCACAACGAATAAAGAAATCAATGTTACAGCTGTTTAAATGGGTGATTTCAATAGTGTGATGGTGTCACCTATATTTCTGATGTTATTCTTTCCAGTGAAAGGAATCCCTTTACTAGCAATATCCTTGACTTATGCAGCTAAGGTGATGATGCAGGTAAAGATGATAATAACACCTTTCTTTCTTTAGAAGATCTTTAGATCTTCAATTGCATTTATTTACTGTTTCACAAATTCTGGTAGTTACTGAAACAGTTTTGACTACAAAACAGGGAAGTTTCACACGGTAAAGCCCATGACGTCAGATCCGCAGCAAGACCTCCCTTCAGTCAACACAATATGCTTGTTCTCCACTCTGAGGGTCTGCTCTGCCCACTGACAAATACCATTCAGAATCCAAAACACACACTAGCAAGTGTCAGTTAATGTTGTAGAAATTGAACATTACGATAAGTAGATTAGATCAGACAACACGTGACAGGCGTAGCAAGAAATTAAACCCTTGAGAATGTGATTTTGTCCCTGTGGTCTCTTCAGTTTGACAAAACACATGACAAAAACCTTTAAATTTTAAATTAAATTTGATCTTAGCCTATACAAATTTCAATGCAATGTATCTAGAATTGCAAAGTCCATTAAAGGAGGTTGAGCATTTTCACATTTGGCTCCAAAACTTTGGGATAGCCTTCCTGACACTGTTTGGGGCTCGCACACTGTCTCCCAATTAAAATACAGATTAAAGACATATCTCTTTAGCCAAGCATTGACATAATGCATCTCATAACCTTGTATTCCAGTTACATCAGATAAAATGCTAATAATGATCTTGTGCTAGTAATGTTACGAATGGCAGCTACACAAATCTTTTTCTAATAGCCTCCTGTTTCTATATACTCTCAGGGTAGCTACAGATCATGTCAGCTCCAGTATGGATTCAGCATCTTAAGATGACTTCAGATGGCCCAACACTGTGTAGAGATGACACCGACCTCCATAAGGATTTGGGATAAAATATCTTCTGCTAAATGCATACACAATATTAGCCAACTGCATAAACTGTACCATCTTAAACCTTTAAAATTCACTTCTAACGACACACTTGTCTGTCAACGTACAACATTTCCTGTAAAGCAGTGTTGAAGTGAAATGTATTGTGAAATACGCTATACAAATAAATTTGAATTTAATCCTCAAAATTCCCTCCTCAAATAATCTGGACGTGTGTGCTTTCCTTTACTCAAATAAAAAACCCACCAGGCAATGCAGCTTAGCTATAACATTGGCACCAAGATGGTTTCCTCCTACTGCCAAGACAGAATGTGTCTCTTTGAAATTTCCACAGACACAGAAAAGCTTCTAAACAGTTCAGACTGATGGCCCATAACTGCTCGGATGTTGTTCATCTGCCACTGTCAGTTGATGCTGAAAAATGATGATAAAACTCCCCAGAAATTTCAATTTCCTGTGCGGGATATAGACTCGGGAACTGCTATATGGTTTAATGTTTCCTATCTCAGTCATTTTGCAGCATAAATGATTCTAAAAAATGACATCCAGCTGTAAATGCTTTTCTCCTTCCTGATGCCTGGGTCATTATCACACACGCCCACCATTGCACTGCTAGCCCAAGAACACAGCTCATCGTTCATGAGCAAACCTAAGCATTCAGTCAGAATAAAGACAAAATAATAATATTGTCATATTGACATCAACAATGTCTAATCTTGTGCATTTTCCTGATGCCAATCAAATGCGTCTGATAGATTACACATAGTGTCTCTTTTACGATTTCACATCTACTCGTGAAGCCTGAATCCTGAGAAAATGTAATCACTGATAAGGCAGCGAGATCTTTGCCTTTCCCAGCAGGTTTTTCTCTGCCCTGCACCCCCAACCTTCAAAGATGCAGGTGGGGAGGGGGTGTGTTGACAGCACGCACAAGGCAAACATCTGTACAGACTGAGCATTTGCCATCTTGGCCTCCTCACATCCAACCTGCATGCACCATCCACTCCCCAACCACAGCAGCATCCAGTTCCTCTTACATAATCAATAACCCAAAAGCATCTGTTCAAAACAACAAAATACAACCATACATTTACGCATAACTTCAATATATAATCTCCCGCTCCCTACAAAAACACAATCACACCAACATTGTATGATTCTCCATATAAAAACGGACACATAATAACAGCATACCTTTTTCTTTACAGGCACAGTACACAGATTCTTCGGGCTGAGCCTTTTAAATCTATATTTTCAGATATAAAGGCAGTGAGGGATGAGACAAAGATGGGTGCAGAATTTTCCAGAAGGGCCTTGCTCTCCCTGCTGCTCTCAGAGCGATTGTCAATCTTTAACCTCAGCTGTGTGCTGCCGATTGGTTTGAGAGCCACACGGAGGCGCGTGATTGGGCGGCTGGCGCTGTGTGGCTCTCTCTGCTTCCCTCTCTCTGCTCTGATACTCTGCTGCAATGCAGGGAGGGCTGCTGCTGCCATTCACCGGGAAAATACTCCGAAAAACCTCATATTCCTCTTCCCTGAAAACCACCGGCTCCTGTGTGTGAATAAACACAGGACACAGGCTTTCGGACAAACGTGTCAGATGGCTTTTCTCCCTCCTCCCCCTCAAACACTCATGGCTAAGAGCAACCATTTTGATCACATTCTCTCCCTGTCATGTTAAGTAAGAGCCTAACAGAGCTCTGACAAATGAGTGACTCACAGGAATGCAGTAAAGGTCTTATAACCACCAAGAGACAAAAAAAAGGCTGGAAAATGTAATTGGAGTCGTAGTAAATTGCTGGTCTTGGGAATACTCCTCATGCGCTCCCATTTAGCTGCTTAAGAATGACTCTGGCAATCAACTGCCTGCCAAAGAGGATCTCATGCATCAACAAAAATGGTTTATTAATTTGCACAGTCATATTGTAATAATGACAACAGGTAACTAATAATAATAATAATGATGACATCAAATGGGTTTAATGTTTTCCCTTTATACAAATATTATTTTAGCACTGTCTTGCTGTAAATATTGTAAACTTCATATTCTCTCTCCTATTCTCTAAGCTAGGACACATCACAATTATTTAAGGTCAGTAAATCAGGTAAAACACACATATTGTCAAGCCACACAAACAATCAGGCTCAAGCGGGTTTAATCAATTAGGATAACTGAGCAACTGTCAAACACAACAAAAAACTGTGGATTTTTCAGACACTGGCAGCTAGTAGGAAAGAAACAAAAAAATAAACATTTTTGTTTGACCCCCTGATCAGACTCCTACAATAATAAATCAATTACATAATGTTGTCCAAAAACAAACATTTGAAATACTAAACATGCACATAAGCTTGCCATAAATATATATGAAATATGCTACATTTAGATGCTTACATTTACATAAAACAGTCTTTGTGGTTTTACAGTCAAGAAAGAAAGCTGTCTGAAATGGCCAACTCATACCACAACTGAGTTTTGATAAAATGACTGGCCCAAGTCTTTACAACCTGTGTAAACAAACAGAAAGCTGTATTTAACCATGAAAGGCAAACATAAACCTAATTCACCACCTATATATCTATCTATGTCTGTTTATGGAAGGTAAATTCTTCATTTCAAAAGCTAATAACTCTGTCCGCAAAAGCAATCCACTGTATGCTTCTGTGAATTAGGCCTATATCCAGAGCAAAATGGATATGATCAGCCATTGAAAAGTGTTCACATGAAACCTGAGCCAAAACTGCAGCTCGTTCTTTCTGCCAATCTGCACAAGAGCTTCCTCTTACAAACCGTCTGCTCCTCAGGGCCTTCCATTTTGAGAGGTCTGGCCTGTGCCACAACCTGACACGACTGTGCTCCTCTAGAGAAACATTACTAACAAGAGAGAGAGGAGGCCATTTCGGTCACTGTGCTAATACAGGTCAGCCATGTGTTCCTGAAGGTTCAAAGACAAACTGAACAAGAGTAAGTGTGATTTCTCAGCTCTGTGCTGCCAGGATACAGATCTTCAGTGTGGGGACAAGTTTTTATCTGTCTCTTAGAAAATCCAGTATTTCTGCATGACATAAATCAACAGTTCAACATTAACAGGTAGTGTATAAAGCAAAGAAGCAATGAAAAGTCAGCCTTACCTTTGTGGATGCATGGCTTAAAACACAGTGTGTAATGTCAATGCTTATTAAAACATGGAGGACTGCCCTCAGCCCTCCCTCTCTATACAGAGCAGTCTGAGCTCTCCAAGCCAGCCAAGCCAACATTCTGATAAAAAGCTATAAAAGCAGCTCAATGATTGGCTGGTGCTCAGAAGCAGAATGGAAGGCAGCTTCTGATTGGCTGAAACGTTTCCTGAGTAAATGTCTTTTGTTCAGTTCAGGCAGGCTGTGGCAGGATTGTGGACTGAAAGAAAAGCTAGGCCTTGACAACACAAACTAGCTTACACTAAAACTTACCCAAAGATAGCAGAAAGTCTAGCAGCTAACATCTTGCTGAGTTGTTTTTACACTAAATTAAAATATTAAATGTTGAAAAAGGTAAAGCAAAAAAAGTGTGTCACTAAACATGCACAAGGCCCAGAAGTCCCTCCC
Source organism: Chromobotia macracanthus (assembly GCA_036877525.1). Classification (NCBI taxonomy): domain Eukaryota; kingdom Metazoa; phylum Chordata; class Actinopteri; order Cypriniformes; family Botiidae; genus Chromobotia; species Chromobotia macracanthus. Next base: position 6,270,003 of record JAZGTH010000008.1, read on the forward strand.
TGAAATTAATCACTTCACTGAAAAGGAAATTAAACAGAAGTGAAGAATGCCAAGTCCATGTCTTTCGGCTTTAAGACATATCTTAGGAAACACATCATCTGGAGTCTAATCTCAGGGAATTTGTAAATCATTTACTACCTTAAAAATCATTCACTACTTCCTATTGACAACACTGATTCCACAAAACCATAAAAACCAGGGTAGTTCACTCAAGTTAATCTAGCTGTATCTTTAATTTATACATCAAGTATGTATATTACAATTTAAAGGTATTTTTAATTCAACAAATAAAGGGCAGTACCCACTATTGTGCTGTTATCACAACAAGACATTGAGATCTTTCGTTTCTGAGGAATATTGGTCCACTTAAATATAAATGCAGAAAGACCCACTGCATGTACTATGCTTCCTGTTAAAAACAATTAAAGTATTCAAGATGTTATAAAGCATGTTTCAGACGGAGAGGGTGGGTCTACATTAAATCTTATCTTAACTCACTCTAGTTAGACAGGTTCTGAAGCAACTACTAGAACACACCCCAAGTCTGCTATCTCCTTGTGAAACCAGATTTTGTACAAATATCACAAAGACATCTATAAAACTAGCCAGTACATTTAATAGCCGACAAAGGCTAAACATTACCAGACACTCTACTGTGGGCTAAAGAAAGTATGATACTGCAACACCGAAACTGAATGAGTCATTTAATCTTCCTGTCAAAGGAAATACATACCATAAAGCACTACAACTGTAGTTATATGATGTATGAACACATTCTAGATCTTAGAACAAATTAACGTAGTTAATATAATACAATACTATTGGTTGTAGAGGTTCAAAGTGCCATTGTGTTGCTAAGTGGTTGCTAGTGTGGGTTTTAGCACATTGTTATGCGGTTGCTAGGGTTATTCCACACTTGACAAAGTCAAAAGTGCCCACCTGGTATTATGATATTTTGATATCACATATGATATCACAATATTGATATCACATATGATATTTTGGTTGTTTCCTCTTTTAGTTGCAGTCTGTTGGGATTGTTGCCCACTTTATTAAGACGAACATTGCAAATCCGATCGCATAGGAAAATAATACCTATATAATAATAACCTGTCCTAAAGATGAAGCATTATTGATATTTGAAGCTTAAATGTTGTGTGAATGGTTGTGGACTTTAAAACGTAAAAACGTGCTTGCTTTAGCAATCACCCCTAATTAACTATTACAGCCCCAGTGATTCTATGACATACGGATTTGTCACTTATTCATCACAAAAATAGCCAATTAACAGTGATCATTATTTAAATCTGTCTGGTGGAAATATCTTACCAGATACACGTCAGGCTGAATGTGATTTCTAATAATATGTCATTGTCTTAATGACCTCGTCCTTCAGTTAAAGACATTATCATAATCTGTGTAATCTTGCGGCTCAGTATTCCGTGGCGTTAGCAACCAATACACGCCCAAATTTCACCGCTTGCACCGAGACTGTCAAACTGTATTCGTCACCGATGTTTTCTCTGTCAAAGACTGTTGAAGAGCCATGCTGAAAAGGGTTTGTTACTGCCACATATGTGGATCACCGGGTTGTGTTTCTCAAATACTAAATCAATCGCCCTCGTGTCGACACTAGAAACTAGTACCTGCACTAAGCCATTCATTCTTACATTGTGCATCGTGGGAAAAATGGTCACAGAAATGGTCTTTTATTACCCTGACGTCATAATTCATTTTTAAAATCAATTTAAATATACTAATATTAAACATTAATACATTTTTACTACATATACGATTCTTCAGTCATTGGGTCCAATGTTGCAGGCTGTCCACTAGAGGAAGCTGTTCGGCTTTGTGCTTCCCATGTTGTCATCTTTACTGAGGACAGCTGTCTAAGACTCCCTGCTGCATTAATAAATCAAAACACATACTGACACAGACACACACTCGCACAGCATGGAAGAGCTCAAGCCAAAGAAATATTGATGATATGGAGAATTTTTTCCATAGGTGCACTGTTTCCCCCAGCTGCATATTAACACTATGTGAAGATATTCACACGAGTCAGAGGCTTCTGCTGGTTTAGTTCTATGTATTTCAGCTTTCCCCTGCGTAACTGATATATCTAATATATTAACAACAAAGAAGATCTCAGTAACCAGTAGCATATCTTGATAAAAAAAATGGCCAAGTGTTTCAGCAATTTATTTATCTAGTTCATTAAACAATCTGTTAGCTTAAGCGCAGGAATATCATTTCCTCACTTAACCTTGAATTGAACAGATTTAATTGCTGCACTTTTAGATTGTATGCATGTTGCAGATTCTTACATTTCTGAAGAGGTGATTTAACCTTGTAAATGTTTAAATTACGTCATGTGGAGAGGGGATGAGTGAAAGTGAGGTTCGTGACTGGATGTTTGCAGGTAGAGCATCTATAGATGCAGATTATTGGGGGCTATCTCCTGTCCTTTTAAACTGCTATCTCCTGTCTTTTCAAAGGGTGCAGACGGAATGAGGGGGTTGGGGGTTAACCATCTCACACTCCTAAAGGGGGAAGCCAGTTTATGCTGTGATTTGGGGGAGGGAACAACAGGTCTACAGGCCTCTGGTTTTCTGAAGAATATTATTGGGATGGGATGCTCTTATTGGGTTTCGGGGTCTTTTTCAAGTTAGCATGTGGTCAAATACTAATACACTAACAACTGAAATGTTTCAATATATCACAGAACGTTAATTATTCTTTAGCTTCAAAAGTGCCAATCTTCATTAGTAACCGGCTACATGTATCAATGTAAGAGTGCAAATAAGATCTGTGATATGATATCTTGATTTCCGCAGTGATTCTTATAGCTAGACAGTTGCTTAATTTGATGCCTCAGTTTCACATCTACATTCCTGGCCAGATGAGACCAGAGGTTGTATAGCAAGGAACTGTCATGACAGGAAACAGCAAGCAATGAGCTAATTACTACTCTCTCCTCTCTCTCTCTCTCTCTCTCTTCTCCCTTCCCCCTCCCTCTTCTCTCCCTCCCCTCTCTTTTTCCTCCCCTCCCTCCCTCTTTAGCACTGTCTCCTCCAACAGTTGAAATTCTACACTGGTATGCCTCAGAGATCACCATGGAGACGAGTTCATTGCTATCTTCCCTGTCTGGTCTTCAGAGGGCACTTACAGCCTCTGCAGACCACAAGAATAAGAGTGTGTCCTAAAAGGCCCTTTTGACCATTCAGTCATATTTGCATGAGAATCTAAAGATATATACAAATATACATCACACAGTGTAATCTTATTGTGTATAGTCTACACTGAGGAAGAGCCACATGTTTTGATAATTTACATCCAGGCTAACAGATAAGTTTGCTATGTCAATATGAAGTCTGATATACGTTCATATTGTATATCAGTCATTTTATGTAGCGTTTCTTCCTGAACAAGCAAAAACAAATGCACACACTAACTGCTCTTGTCATGGGACCACAACTGTGTTAGTTATTTAACAAACTGGATTTAAGTGTTTTATATTATGCAACACAGTGGCAATAGAAAGATAAATTGCCAACATTTCGACGCGAATGCAACGAACTCAAAATACTCATCTATGTAAATTAAATTGCACGTCAGCCTACTCATTAGGGATATGTGACTGTTGTCTCTATGTGGTACTTGGTTGAGCTAAAAATAAATGCACTATATTTTTTTCTATGATATTGCTACTACTGCCCATCTCCTACTGGATGTCTATTTTTCGATCCGCAGGGGTTCATGTACTTGTAGTTTATTTTTTTCTCTACCTCCGGGTGGAATGCTCTGTACGACTAGGTGTACTAACTACATTACCCATACTGCCCTGCGCTCATGGTTCAGGCAGGCTTCTTTAGGCTTTGGGAGTGTTTCCCATTTAAACAAACATAGCAAATGCTGAAGATGGCGGATGCGTAGAAGTGGCTTAAAGAAACTGGAGTGTTTCACTGGATCCATTTACACCGGTAAGTGAAGGGAATCACTTCGATTGCGATTATGGTCGTAAACAGAAACATTTAAGTAATTGTTGTGTTCATGAAACAATGTTACGTGATGCCGGTTATTCAGAAGTACATTATTCTCCACGGTGGGGATCTTGCCACCTAGTTATTCTGCCTATGAGACAATAATCGTAGTAACACAGTGTTGCCAGAGACAATATTGTACTGCATGTTTGTTTACTTTGACGGACTGAACGCTTGCATTGGCAAAACTGTTTCTTTACGTCTCATCTCCCGCTTTTATAATAACATTTTGCTATTAAGTAGATTAAGTAGAAGGAGTATTTTCCTACGAAGTTATTCAACATTCGTGGAGATTTGTTTGAACTTACCTGTCAGTCTTAAATCTTTTTACATTAAGTCCGATATTTTTTATTAGCGTTCACATTGCCCATGCATTTATTTCCTCAATTAATACAAGCATCGATGAAGGTTTTTGCTGGGTTAAGTCGTTGATCATTAAACTTTGTTTACCGGTTTGTGGTACTAGATAAGGTCACGTAATCTTTTTTATCGCTAAGCACGTTCAGAGCTGCAGTTAGTTTCGCTTTAAGCACAACATAATCTTAATACAGTTAAAATCAGCGTTCAGCACTTCAAGTGCAGCACAAGTGAGCTGCCAAAAGAGTAGGAACAAGTCTCTGCGCAAACTCTTATCTTTCCCTTTATTCGACCTGACGTTTTTGACCAACCGCTAATTTACTACGTTTAAAAGTTACAGACCAAGGTTATTTGGAAATAGACCGTATAGGATGCTGTATTTTTGGCGGTGTCTCAAACCCTACTGACGTGCCCTAGTAGACGGCATTGTTGGTTAGCACAAGCGCGTTCGGACGAGTGGTTAGAATGTCAGGATTCTTATCACAATCATCAGAGACTATTTTTAAACACTCCCTTTCTTTGCAATGCCATCTGAAATGTTTTAGCCTGAGCTATTCAGTGCACTGCAGTGCTGCAAAGTTTGAGGAACTTCCTCAGAATTTACACGAGTAAACATTTGTATAGTTTTTATAACGCAAACAGAGATGCAGCCAGTTGGGGAGCTGGGGGAGTTTGTCATATTGCCTGGCCACATCCCACCATTTCTAAAATATTCACTGCCCATTTATAGAAACTTCCCAGAACCGTTTATGAAGGACCAAATTTAGGCTTTAAAATATTATGTTTTCTTTAAATTATCTGTCATTATTTGGACACTCAGGTGAACATACTGACAACATAACTTGTCAAAAATGTGACATGCTGACAAGTCATAGGAGGTATACACCAGCTATTTAATTGTTGCACAGAATGACTGATTTGCCTTAATTGCTTTTACAATGTAATAAGAAACATGCTTATAATTATGATATTACATTTTAAATGCAGCCTTCTTATCCTTGTCCTGTGGTTGAACTGCTTCATGTTGCTCGCCCACTGAGGTGTCAGTATAGGCTGTATGCAAATAGACAATATGCAGCATTTTTAAAGCATTGTGTTTTTAAAGCATTTTAAAGCAGTGTGTTTTTAAAGCATTCATGTTTTTCCTTGATTATCAGCACCACCTTTGTTAGCGGTAAGTGTTGACGGACAATTGAATGCATTAGAACAGAACCTGTGTTATGCACTCTTTCTGTCTCAGCAGTATATGTTTGTGCTCACACGCAATGGGACCCACGGATGCCCTGACTGTGTGTGGGAAAAGACCCTCTGAACTCTACCTCACACTGATCGCAGGCTGAGGCCCCCCCTTCCCTCTTTATCTCTTCCTTTCTCCCCAGATCCCCCTCTCTCACACGCCGAGCGTCAGGCTGCATTAACTATGAATCAATCTTGTGTTGAACGCTTTGACTGCAGATGGGGTTAAGAATTAAAGGATGCATAGATTCTCTGTCCTCGTCCATTTGTTAGCTCGGGCTCTATAACTCATTAACTTGGCCGCTCTCAGGGGAAAGAACATGAACAAATGCTTGCACGAAAGACAGCACATGATTTTTAACGGACTGTGTGACTTGTGATTTAAATAACACACATTTCTCATAATCTTGTGCCCACTGCTGTGGGTAAATGTCTTTAAAAATATATTTTGTGTTTTTTTTCATCTGCTTAATCACAGGAGGTTGTGACTAGCACCAGCTAAATGACTAATGTGTTTCTCGTCACCTTTCTGACACTTATCTGATGATTGTCTCTGCTCATTTTACATTTGTCAGACCGTGTTTTTCTGCAGATAATTTTAAAGAGGAGTTGAATCGATGCCATTCTCTCAGGGCTCGTGTGAGAGTGAAAGAAGGAAAACAGCGTGGTTGCGGGTGACGGTTATTTTCAGAGGAGGGAAAATGGTCCAGTTATATCATGTATCTGTGTGTTTGTTTCAAATGTAAGATTAATGGTGGGGGGGTGTATAGTGTTGCTCCAAGGCACTTGTGTTGACAGTGGTGGCTTGAAACAAAAGCTTGATTGTTGCACTAATTGAAACGTGATACCTGTGCCTTGTGATGGCTTTTTGCTTGGAGTAGTTAAAGGTGTTAGTGCAGTCACTTATTTTAGCCCTGTAAACTTTTAATACGTGTGGTGTGGTTGACTCACATCTAAGTGACTCAGAATTGAGTCGAAAAAATGAAGAGCTTATAACTTGCAGGATATTAATGATTTATGGTGCTCATTTATATTTGTAACCAAAACTTTTTAAAATGTTTTCAAAAATAAATCTTATGGATTTGGATTTCTTGTAGGAGTTTGCACTGTAATTTACGGCACTAATTTGTAGCCCTAAAAACCTGTTGTAACTTTCCATTCTGGTAACTAGAAAGACAGACAGAAAAGTAATGTTAGTGCTCCCCAATGAAGTCCAGAGCAAGTAATAAATTTAATTCTTGTTGCCTCATTCACTATTCCATTACTGTACACCTTTAGGCAGCATGAATGGGTGCCAGATAAACTGTGTTGCTTTGTTTATAAATCCTTGTAGAAAACATTTCCAGTTTTCATTTCTCTCGTGTTTACTCGATTTATAAACAACAAGTCTGTTGAACTTTCTCCCTTCGAATTTGCTCATTAGACGTCCCCCATCAAGAGCTGCACTGTTCGTCTTTCATAACTTAAAAATTCTGCACAAATCATTTGGAAACTTATGAGTCATAATTAAGACTGTGAGTCTCTGCATGGCATCTGTGTGAGCGTTGCTGTTTGCGCTGGCTGCGTTTTACAGCTCCCTTTAGTGTCTTATAGCACGAGTCAAATTTAAGAGGAATGTGTAAGTTGCATCCAGCTGTGGCTGCTTGTGTAAAGCTGTGTTGCCATGACGACACTCCTGCACGACTGGCTCAAGGTCGTTCGGGCGGTGACGAGCTGGATGTGCCTGGCGATGGCGTGTGCACGATATGCACACATACACGGAAGGAAGCTCTCTGCATTACAGTGGGTGTTTGAAAGTGAAACTTGGAAATATGTGCATACACCCAGTTTTAGATTTTTGTCTGTCGGTGCATAAACAATTACTCTCAAGGTGGTGAAAGGGTCTGAGGAGAAACATATTGTGTGTTCGTGTTTTTATTTACTTTTAGTCATTTTTTAAAAATTTAGTCATAGACGTTCTGTTGTGTTTTCCAATCCAGTTAGCAGTGGTTAACATTTTCTCCATGATCTGTTGATGTTTTCCAAAATGCAGACAGGAAAGGTTACTGTTATTGCCGTGAAAAGCGAAGAGCAAGGGGTGAAACGGCTAACAAGGAAGAAGTGAAAAGTGCACAGTGTTTTTTCTCTCGCTATTTTTTTGTCTTTCCTACTCTCTGCTCAAGAATGCTCGTAAAACGGGTTCACCTGAATAAGCCCACGGGAGGGTAAGGCCCTGGTCTGGTCTGGTTACCATTGTAAAAAGTTAGCAAGACTTGGTGTGTGTTTGTGTTGTGTTTAGGACCCTGTTGTATAATAGTAGAGAAAAGTTTTAAGCCACGCGGTAACTGTTACCAGATGCGTTCTCCAGCAGTCAGTCTCTCTCTAACTTAAAGAGAAAGAGGGGGAGAGCAGAAGAGAAAAGTAGATGGAAAGAGAGAAAGTCAACTTTGGATGAACTTCTCAACTGCTTAGCAGCCACCTTGTTTTCATTTTGCCAGCATCCCCACCCCCCAATTTGACGAAAGGTTTGTGGAGAGTTACTGAGAATTCCATGCTTACAAAACCCCACTGTTGCTCTGGAATTCTATAGCTGAACTCAACTAATGTAGAATTAACTCTACAATGAACTCTGTATGAATTCTAGAATGACAGAGCGACTGAAGTTCTAGAACTCATCAGTCAAGGACAACAGTTGTAGGTTATTTTTTGGGCATGTGGACAGTCTCATGCACAAGTAATTAAAGGTATAGTATACCCAAAGTAAACAGGCACAACATGAGTATTTTTTTAGAAAAAAAACACACCGTTCTCTACCAAATAAAAGCATACACTGGATTTGTCAAGCTTCAAAAACGAAAAATAAAGACGTCCACACAGCTTTCCAAGTCTTGTGGAGCACTGCAATTGGTTTATATGAGAAACAAACCAAAGTTCAAGTTGTTATTCAGTTCAAATGTCTCTCTGTGCTACAGCTTTCAAATCTCATACACGTTGTGTTTATTCAAATATTGCCCGTCAAGACATGTCACGGCAGGCTTGATGCTAATGACTTCAGAAGACTAAGAATATAGCTCACAAGTGCCATGAACTTCTTGCTTTTTGGTCCTTTTTGGAGATTGACAGCCCATGGTTGCTGTTTGCTTTAATTGTATCGTGCTTCAGAATTATCAGAATTACTCTGTTTTTTTGTGTTCATAGAAGAAAGTCATACAGGTTAAGAACAACCTGAGGGTGAATGGTTGATACCAGAATTTTCATTTTTTGGGTGCACTGTTCCTTCAATTCCAGAACTCCAGGTAATAATTGTTTTGCAGGGCAGCAGATACAGTTTTGGATTCTATTTGTAACAAATATGATTTTTAAATGTAAACTGTACTTTTCCTCTTTCACTTTGCAGCTGTACACTCACTGTACCTTTTCCTGTTTGCAGTAACCCTCTGAACTGTGTTCTTAACTCACTTTGCAATAAGTTGAACGTCTGTCTCTGCTCGCTGTATGTCCATAGACTCCGGATTTCTTTGTTCCTGGGAAGAGTCTGTAATCTCTCTGTCTCCCCTTGATAATCTGATGATGTTGAAGGGACAGAGCAAAATAGGATTTTAGCGTTGCAGTGATTAAATCAAAGGTAGAATACAATCTTGGCCGGAAAATGGGTACATGGTGTTGTCGCAGCTTTGCGGTGGAGCAGATGCACCTTATGTGTTGGCCTTGAGAAAAGATTGCACCAGGTGGGGGAAGTAATGGTCTGTCCCATCACATCATTTATGTTATAATTAGCTACTGTCGTTTACAAAAGCCGTCGTTGTGAGTTGGTCACACACCTGAGACACATGTGATGCTCGTCAAAGAGCGTAACAATCCAACCTGAATCATCACCTCCTTTGGACTGGGCTTACTTACTAATTACCATGGTTGACCAATATGGCTGAAACGCCTGTTTGCATTGAGTATATACTTTAGACAAGAAACATCATCATAATGTGATGTGCTATTGTCATATTAGAATTGTGAAAATTAGATGTTTACGCTTGGAGGACGTGGGAGGGTCTTTTGGCTTTTGGTTTGAAATGCATTTCATTCTACTAGTTAGATTCCAGGACCTTGTGGTATAACAGATTATATCCTGGCCTCTCTGCTGTCTGTCTGCCTGTCGCCATGGCTTCACTCATGTTTGTGGCCTGTTGTCAAGGTGACGAGGCCAGTGTGGGCGGGGACAGCTCTTCTCGCTGTGGAAAAGATGATGGGCATCCTCTCGCCTGTAGGAGGTCCATCTCTCCAAAGCACTATTAATAGAGCAGGTTGCGATTACATGAGCCTTTGTCATGACTAAATTTTAATTAAACTTGAATTATGTATACACAGGCGGCCAAGGTTATGCTTCTAGACATACATCATATTGGCATGTAAGCTGCTGTACTTTACCTTGCAGTGTTTGTGGTTTATACCAACAAATGAGGCAAAACCATGACGTCAAGCTTGACAGTCCCCTAATGTGTGATCTGGGGTTTTTTTTCCCAAGCGTTCATTTTAAATCCTGGCATTTGTCTTTTTCATACAGAAGTGTTCTACTAAGTGTGGACTGATCCAGTATTTTGGCTTGAGCACGTACTTCAGTCTTCATAGAGCATAAAAAATGTGATACATTATATGTCTCATAAAAAATATTCAAATATATACAAAGTTATTTCTAATGAAAACATGACTGCAAAATCGATTGACAATGTTATAGATCCTCTTGTTTCTTTTGCAATGCTTTATGAAATTTAAATTGTACTGTCATACCATGTGTCAGAAATATATACTATACACTGCTTTATAATCTAAGGTGGTGAGTCTGGTAGATACCACAGTCTATTCTAGGTCTGTCTTATAAGGTTTGTATGTTATTGCTTAAATTATATTTTAATGAAAGGGATTTTATTGTTGCATAATGTCTAAAGTCCAGGTTATAAATGCATTGCTTTATAGAGATGTGCTTAAAATGCAGAATTGTAATCCATTGATAAACACTTCATTGACGTATATTATATATACTTTACAAGAAACACTTTTAGCTCAGTTTTACCAGTGGAGTGTTCTATTTGCAAACTCTTGCGTTTTTTTTCTTTTGTCATTGCAGTGCACCACAAAGTTCATACACGATACAAACCATATCAGTTTTCTTGACGCAAAAATCACTCATTGATTTAAATGTACTGTTTGCTCTTCTGTCCAGATAATTGATCTGCAAAGATTTGCTCATTCTGTCGGATGCTTGTGACTCGGAACTCGTTAAAGGGGTGCCGCATCATTTTTATGCCCAAAGAAAGTGTCAGGATGTTCACAATGGTGCCTGACACTTTGACTCATCACCTGAGCTTGTCTCTAATCACCATCTGACCAAACAGTGTTCAGGATCAGTGCGTAGTGACCGTTCGCTCACTCAGCACCCAGTCAAACACCATTTGCAGTGGCAACAGAGCCCCGCTGACCTCAGAACAGGTCAGGGGTTATCTTAAAGAAAAGAGCAAGCTAACAAAAGCAACTAGCCTTTAACCCTGCTCATTCTGCTGTTTAGAGAGTGTTGAGAGCTAGCTGCCACTTTGCTTTTGCACCTCTAGAGCTGGTACAGGAAGTTTTCAGTTTTATTAATAGGTTACGTTTTTTGTTTTGTTGTTATTCAGGTGAGGGGCGTCACAGCAGAACTGTGGTTGAAAGTTTGACTTGCAAAATGTGCCATCCTGACCTCAGCGGTCACATTTTAGGAGCAGAAGATTTTGCTTCTGATTTAGCTCCAATTTTTTAATGCATTTTGAGGTAAGCAACACATTTCTCGTGGTGCACCTCTCTTTATGAGAGTGACACATTAACTCACTGAATTCTTTCTCTGTCAACATTGTAAGTGAAAGGAAATAATGTCAACGATCAAAGTCGAAATGTTTTGTGTAGCTGTTACCATTTGATGTGTTTCAAACCCTCCATTGTTTGAAGTTGAGTTCATTTTCATGAAATAACTGTTACTTGCCCGTCAGCCAACGGTTTTTTGCCAGTGTGAGTAAGAGCATAACCTTGAAATATTCAGAGAAGCCTTTTGAACTCATCCAGGCTTCATCGAACATATTGGCAGTTCTAACTCGATTAGTTGATTTTTATCTCCTGTATTGGAGGCACTTTGGAGCATTCTCCAGCCCTCAGCCTTTCTCTTGTGCTCCCTGGGTGCTCGGCCTGTTCGACCTCTCTGTTGTCTCAGGGCTCATAAGTCATTTAAACACGCTTTTAATAGTGTTAGCTTGCGTCGAGTTGGCGTTTAGCTTGCGTTGGGGCAGCATTTGGTGAGGGTGAGGGAAGGAGAATCTCAAGAACAGAAGGGGTCACAGACTGGGGTCAGCACGGGGCATTTAGCTCCCTTTGCAATGAAAACTGTATAATTTGATTTGTGAATGAGCATGATGGAGACCCACTAGATAACCAGCTGTTTAAGGGAAAGAAAGAGACATTGGCGAGGGGTTATTCTTAACTGGTTTTGCAGTAACAGTCATGGTTTACACTGGATATCAAATGATATCTGGAAATAGTACCAGAATTGCTTATCATACAAGGTCAATCATTTAAATATATCTGTATTGCTATGAACTGCAAAATTTTCAAACTTATTAACATGACATGGCTGAAAAGGAGAACTGATAATTTGGTAAATGTATAAATAACCAGGTTCACCAGCCTATAGCCCAGAGAGAAAATGTTTAAAACAAAATATTAGCCATACACAAAAGAAGTGACCGATGAATTGGCACCAAAATAAAACATTTCCATAAAACTTGATTGAACAAACTGTGGTTAGTTTTGCAGTTAACATTTTTTTTTCCCTGCTGTCCTCTACTTCATTAAAAGAGAGGTGCACCCCACCAGTTGAGAACTACTTGTCAAGATGAGGTTTGTTTAATAAAAAATAATAGGTGGAAAAATCAAAAAAATTGATGAATTATGATTTTATCTTTAAATTTTATTTTGAAGTGTCTAGATTGATTGTAGTTCATTTTTAATAGTTCACAACCCTTTTGAAAATTCCAGGGAAGATGTCTGTTACAGTTGTTTTTACATTAATCGTAGCAAGTTCAGTTTTTTTGTCATAAAACACAATGTTTCTTCATCTGACGTATTTTAGCATTAGCTCGACTGACTTGCCCTGTGTTTAACATTGTTTGAAATCTCCTGTTTTACCGATTTCAAAACAAATTCAAGTAGTGAGAAAAAGAATCCGAATAATAAAAGAGAGAATCGGGGGGAGACGGCAGCGAAATAGAGCAGCGTTCCTCCTGCCAGTAGAACGCTTTTGTAGGGGTCAGAGTTCAGCTGCTGTGCTGCTATTGGCTGAGGAAAGGTGAAATTAAAACCACTGTAAACTTTTGACCCTGCCGGAGCTGCGCAGGAACGCCCAGAACCAGTTTGGAATGGAGCCTACGCTCTTCCTCTGTTTACTTGGAGAGAGGGAGAGAGAGTGAGCGAGGGAAGTGGGACGAGCAAGCGAGTGGCGAGAGAGAGGAAAAGAGTGAAGGCTAGAAAAAAGAATTGACACAGTCTGGAATGAATAAGTTTTTCAACATCGCAGAGCAGTCAACATGAGTTCAAGAAAAAATAAAAAAGAGCGATGGAAAAAAGAGGAGAAAACGCAGTGTTTTTTTTTAGCTTGCTCTCAGAGCAAGTTTCTCTCTTTCTCTTCTCTCTCTCCTCTTCTTCTGAGTTCAAAAATCCATGGATGTTTTTCAGAGTGGAGCTGTGCTCTTTAAATGGGCTTTTTTATGAGGAAAATGAGGCCCACCCTCTGCTTTTTCCATTTGCCCTCTGAGTGCTGTGTTTTTATGTGTGTAAAAGAGTCAATGCTACATTAGCTCACTGACTAAAACTGAGGCTAGACGACAGAGCATGTTACCCCAACACCCCCTGTTCTTCTTTCTTTGACATTTTTTTCCATCGCTTGCAGTCTCTCTTTCTCTACGTTCTCTTCCCCCCGTCAGGCTTCTGAAAGCCCTCTCTGTCATAGATTAATGAATGAATTTGCATAGTATGGACTCTGTGTTCAAATACATTTTTTACCCCCCGCCTGCTTTTTCCCACTCTCTGTACTGCCCCATGCAAAGGTGATTCTGCCAGCGTTTGTTGCGATTCTCCTGAACTCTGCAGTTTTTGCTGAGTGTTGTTGGTAGAAGTGGACGTGTGTGTGTGTGTGTACCAGTTTCTTGAAAGAGATAAAAGTCTTTAATCTGCTGCTTAAGAACATGTGTTGAGTGTGAGTCTTACACAGCAAGATTTGTCTTAGTATCTGGTGGTCTGTAGGTTTGTTTTAAATCCACATTGTTTTCACTTACAGTGTGCATTGTGAAAGCACAGCCCTCTGGGTTCACATTTGCATTATTCTAAACATATTTAGCTGTTGTAAGCACTGTAGAAAAAACTGTTGTTAGCAACAAACAGAATTGTTAGAAGCAAACAGTTGTTTGCTGATTTGTGGGCCTGAGGGTGTAACATTACAAATCATAATTTTTTGCACTTTAAGACCGTATCTTAATCACAGTAAACCAAAACAGAGATTTGAGTCCACTGTGAAGTCATGGAAACATGGGCATTCCATTCCAGAAGGAACGAGTACAGCTAGCTGACATTGATGTCTGTATGACAGGTGACTTTACAGGAAGAGCTGGAAATATATGAGGGCTTTGTGACATCAGATGCAGAGGAAATTTATTTCAGAGGTGGGGTAAGTTGTTGAAAGATTGAAATGTTTATTTCTTTGCAATAACATGCGTCAGTGAATTATTCACAATAAGAACAGGAACATGTTTTAAAGTAAATGGGGTCAATTAAATGACAACATTTTGTTTCATTTTTAAAGAGTAGGCTTACCCTTTCAGTTAACAGCAGAGCATGGGCTAAGAATTACTTCATTCAGAAATGAAAGACACTTTGCTGGGTTATAGGTTTTTGCACATACTGTTGAACATGGAGTTGGTGTGCATATCAGTGTGATTTTACGCCTATGTGAACTTTTGTCCTTTATCTCTGCCGTAACAATATGAGTTTAATGTTATTGTAATGTAATAATGGATTGCATGTTTAATTAAAAATTAAAAGAGGACTTGTCGCTTACCCAAATTAACAGCAATTATAAAGAGTCTGCACTCAAAATACAAAAGCTTGAGAATAAAAGAACGTGTTTTTCTCTCAGAAGAATCATGCTTGAATTATGATCATTTTTACTTGATGGTTTCATCACCTAGCCAGGTTTTTTTTTAAGACATTTAGATGTCAGAATTCTTCCCCACTTTTTAGCTGCTGGACCAGGAGTGAGACATTGGCAGGAGAGAATGGAGTAAACGAAGAGTGTTACTGCAAAAAGCTTTTGGATGTCTGCACATGTACACACATGCTTACCACATGTCTGCGTGTCTGGGCTGTTCTCTATTGTTCTCCCTCTCTCTCCTGCTTTCTCTGGTCCTCCTCCTCCTCCAATCACAGCCACTCTCTGTCTCTTGTTCTTTAACTCGGATCTGTTTCTCTCTATCTCTCTTTTTGTTCTACCTCTGCTCATCTCATTCACTTGCTGTCTCACTCCTCTCTGCGATAGTCGCTGCACGAATGCTCAGGACTGCAGCAGAGGTCCAGTGACTATGAGGTGGAAAATGTCTGAATAGATTTTGTGCCTCATGCATGGTGAAGCCAAAAAAGGTTTTGTTGCGTATGTTTGTTTGTTACTTAGCATCTTCCTGAGATCAGATTTCATATCTTTTTCAGGCTCTGCCATAATGTGGTGGCTATTCTGGGTCTGAATGGCTCCTGCACAAGAGTCAATCTTTATTTTATTCTTATGATCCATCTCTCTCAGACTCTTTCTCTTTTAGCTGTATCCTTCCCCATTCATTTACACCTTTTACTGAAAATATATTGCATCCATAAGCACAATTTACATAATCTCATATGTACTATATGTATGTTACCATTGTGATGACACGCAAGTATACACTTCTAATCTTTAGAGATATATCTATGATCTGAATAGTCATAATCATACATGTAAAATTTATGAAGAAGCTCTCTTTAACT
Organism: Chromobotia macracanthus; assembly: GCA_036877525.1. Taxonomy (NCBI): domain Eukaryota; kingdom Metazoa; phylum Chordata; class Actinopteri; order Cypriniformes; family Botiidae; genus Chromobotia; species Chromobotia macracanthus. The sequence goes on from JAZGTH010000008.1 coordinate 6,285,698, forward strand.
GCAGTCTTATGTAATTTGCTAGCTGATGTTTTATGAAATTAAAGGTTTGAGGGTTTCACCCTCAATAATAATAATAATAACAATTTGTAATCAATTTTGTAGTACAGGATAATAGAATTTAAGTGGACTGTCTTCCAAATAACAGTGCATGTCACATGTGGACAGAAATTCTATTTTATGACTTCTGAGTCCACTTTCCAATCCATATACAATGTGAATGCAAAGTGAACTGAGTTTTTTATTTAATTCACTTTGGGGTCAGCTGAAAGTCAAATGTGTTTGATTCTTTTAAAGTGGCAACGCCTTTAAGGGAAACTGGACATTAAACAATAATAACAAGTTATCATGTGCAAGTGTCATTTTGTTTTGAAAGACTTCAGGTTTATACAAGGTGCCGTACACAGTTTTTATGCAGTATTGAAAATAAGACCATCTTTTATCTTAATGCATGATTAGTTAACAGCTTGACGGTCCCCTATAATACAAATAGAGAAAAGACAGTTGCTGCTGATATAATTATATGTCTGTTTCCTTTCAATAATGCATTTCACCCTTTAACTCAGTGTGATAGTTTGTATGGCCCATTGAATTTCAATGCTGATATGTATGGAGAAGGGGATCTGAGGTACTAAAATAAACCGTGTGTTGTGTGTATGTGGTGACAGGAGGCAGCCCCATCAATAATGCAGGTACTCTCTGTGTGGGGTCAAGGCATGATGGGATATTAAGACGTTACCCTACTGGTTGTCAGGGAAACAGGCTGAGGAGACAGGATCAGTGATTGGATAGGACGGTTGTGGTTTTGTAGCCTATATCTGTAGAATTTGTTGATGATAAATCTCTGGTTTATCATTTTAATTTTCATTAATAAGATCTTTTTCTCCCTCCAGCTAATTTATTAGTATCCATAGAAAGTGGTGCCGCAATGTGTTTTTACAAATTGACTTTGAACCCACTGATGCCAAATGTTCGAGCAGAATTTCTAAAAAATGTTCTATTTTTTAATTTTTCTATTTTAATAGCACTTTCTGATTTTTTTCACAGTAATCAGTAAGTGGCTTTACTGCTATTTCTAATTTAATTCATATTCAGTCTCATTCAACAATTCATTCACATAATCAATATCAGAATTTATAGGTATGTTTTATTATTGGTGGTGCATAATTAAATATCATTGTTTCTAGTTTCTAATTTAGTAATAAAGTGCAAACGTCACTAAGGTGTTTAATGTATTTGTGTGAAAGTTACAAGGTTTTACAGGCTTTAAAATTTGTAAATATTGGTTAAAACTTGGCACACACAAGGTTAGTAAGTGATTTTATCGCATTAGTCACGTTTCTTGGTCAACCCTGATGAATGACAGTGAACTACACAAGGCCATGGAGGTTAGCCAATCATATCATAAGTCATTTACATATAGGCTGAAAGTCTTAAAGGTACAGTATCAACAGCAGCCAGGGTCAAAAAGAAAGAAAATTATCATAACTAAATTATGGATATTGGTGCAGTAAACCTTGACTTGAAAAAGCTACAGAATTATTTAGGTTTTCATTTTAATAAATGATGCTTTGACAAGAGACTGTACAGTTCTTAGTAAGAGAGCGATGGAGTGATGGGGGGGTATTTAGAAAGATAAAGTGTTAAAGTATACACAGAATGAGACAGACAGACAGACAGATTAGCTTCTGAGAGAAGACAGACCAGTTCAGCCAATGAGGTTGAATATGTAAATAAGATTGCACAGAGCCAGCAGGCTTTTTCCAGGAAGAGGAAGTGGTGACGCAAAAGTGTGTGTGTGTGTGTGTGTGTGTGTGTGTGTGTGTGTGTGTGTGTGTGTGTGTGTGTGTGTGTGTGTGTGTGTGTGTGTGTGTGTGTGTGTGTGAGAGAGAGAGTGGGAAGGCGCAAACAGGATGCCTCCTTTTGCTGCTTCCTGATTCAGATATTCTCGATAACTTTTCCATTAAAATAACCATTATTCTCAGAAGAACTGGAAGCGCATCTTCGCTTAATGATGCCGCTCGAGTGCTTTCTGGGGGAAGTTACTGCAGGAGATCTGCTGTAATGAGCAATGCTCTTGTATGTGTTTTTATCAGATACTCTGCATCTTTCTTTTAGGGGTTCAAAAGGTGAACACAGTGACTTGCGTCAGTGTAGAATGGAGCCATATGGTCCTTAAAGGAACAGTGTGCCACAAAATGGAAGATCTGTCATTATGTACTCACCCTTATGTTTCAAACCTGTATGCTGTTTTTGTTTTCTGTGAAGCACTGAAAGGATTTTAAAGACTCTTTACATATCATCATATCGACAGTTTTGTGACTATAGTTTGTCTAGCTCCTAATAAATATATACATTAATATAAAACCGCAGTATAATGGTACCATAAATGGAGGTGAAGAGTTTTAGTGAACTTAAATGTTTCAGTGCACCTTACACAAAGCTGCTGTATGGCTTTAGAAGACTTGGAATTGAGTTGTATGGAGTATTTTTATGTTGCAGTTTTATTGGAGCTTGACAGCCACTTTGGACTGCAATGTGGAAGAAAACCAAGGTAAAAATTCTTGAAAACAATTTGTTTTTGATTCCCTGTAAAACAGCATATGACTTTAGAACAACCTGAATGTTCTAGTGTAAATGTTAACAGAATATCATTTTTGTGTTTACTGTTACTTTAAAACTGTTAAAAAGCAGTAGAGTGACATGCATACAGAAGTTTCACTCTGATGTGCTTGTACGCTTGATTCTGCCCCAAGCCTCTAAATTCCACATGTTCCACATCTTCTGCTTAATTAAAGGCGCATGTGAAGTGCTCATCTTTGGACTGAAGTTCTCTCACTCTGCTTCCCTTTTCTCTTAGTCTTTCACTCATTGCGTTCATCTACTCACGTTCGCATTCACACACGTTCTCATTCCCTGACGCCCACTTTGAGCAGAATGTTGATGTGGTGTCTGGTTTTGTTTTTTGGTGATGCAGGTGTAGTGAGAGTACTGATGAGGAAGAAACTGCATTCTGGAAACGGGGTTTTAAATGAACAGTTTACGTCAGTTGTGTTACCAGTTCTCAATCTTAGTCTGTTCCAAACCTGCATGATTTTCTTATGTGGAACGTTAAATAAGAAACATTGAAAAATGTTCCTACTGCTCTTTTCCATTTAAAGGTAATAAGGAGAGACTGGTAATAATGAGACTGAGGCTACATCTTCATTTTTGCTCCACGGAAGAAAGTCATATGAGAACAACATGAAGGTGATGTGTAAATGATTTTTAAAATTGTAATTTTGAAGTGAACGTCCCTTTCAGGACATGGCTTTTGATATATGCGCTACCCTGCAATTAACACAATCACAAACTTTGTTCCACTCCACTGCCAAATTAAAAAAGAGAAAAGAAAGTTTGAAAGGAGACTGCAGAGTGTTCCGGATCAGATTATCCTGTGCGTGTTGAAGATTTGTGACAGACCGCCGTACGTGTCAGCACAGGCTGTGCGCTGCCGCATGGGCACAGTTGTGTAATGTCTCACCGTTGAGTTTAGGAATGATGAGCTCTCGAGTGTTTTAAGGTGATGGAGGGCAAACTGTGTGTGCTTGTGTGTGTATTCTCCTTAAGCAAAGGGAGAAGGTCGCCTGCATGTGTGTGTTCAGTGAGGGAAGAGGAAAGACCGTGACCCGATGGCCCGTGCTCTGAGATTTCCGCTGAACTCCAGAAGGGTCAGGCATGGGACAAGGTCAGGGTTCTAAAACAAACACACACACAGTCAGCAGAGGGTCTATGACCACAGTGATGCAGACTGATAACTGCAGGGGAAGAGAGAAAGAATGAATGGAATGAAGAAGGAATGACAGATGTGTGCATGTACGCAAAGTGGCTCCAAAAAGTATTCGGACACTCAAGTAAGATTTCAAAATGTATGAATGTTATTTCATTTGGTAACACAATATTAAACTATAGGGCATCTGCAGTTCTTAGAACAAACCTTGTTTATCCAGAGCCAACTTTTTGTAATCGCTGTTAACCAGCTGGTCCCAGGGTTGTTTTCCCCTCAAGGTCACGGGGTGTTCTAACAGTTAACACAGGTGAACTCCATTTGGTAACCAGAAAATGTCCAAATATTTTTTTATTCTTCATTTTGAACAGTTATCATGAAAACTTAATTAACATTATTTGATCTGTTATTTAATCATGAAAATCTAACAAATGTTTGTTTGTAATATAGGTTGCTTAAAGAAACCAAGGTACTTGTACCATCTTTATTTCTATGTTAAATGCTTTCTCCAATACCAGCTTAATATGCTTTGTGCTGCTATCAAAACATTGCTTTGTTTGTTTTAGTCTCATGACCAGCAGTACTGGCTCGACCAATGGCGTCAGCTTGAAGTGGGACGGTCGTTAGTTTTGCGATAATATTTGGTGACGCTAGTGGCACAGAAATTGCGCTTACACTTCACCTTTAAAATAAATGCCACTTGGTTTGATATTGTCTTATCTAAAGGAGTGAAATTCATAGATACATGTGCACTGTATGTATGTGCATATGCAAGGAATGAAGGTGTTGTTAAAACTTCCTTAAGGAAGACATATCGTAATAGATCAGTACCAGTAATCAGACAACAGACTAGTGTACGGGTAGACAGAGAAGTGAGAAGTGTCACTAAAAAAAGGGAAGTGTTGTGGTTGGTAAGGTGGGCGGAGCAATGACGGTAAAAGTAGGAAGAAATGGTATGAGTGTGTGTAATAATGAGATGTGGAGGAGAGACATTATGTCATATGTTTTTGACATGTTGCCTGTGGGAGGGGGCTGCAGACACTGGTAATCATCTGGTTCTTCATGGTTTGTGTCTATTTTTTTCTCCTGTGTGATATTTATTTAATTTGATCATTTATACATTTAATTTATATGTTCTGCGACGTATGACTTCATGGATTGAGATAATTGACCCAGTCCCTGCTACAGAAAAACACACACATACATACAAACACACTGAGGGTTGGTCCATTTCCCCTGGGGCCCCGCTTCACTCCATCATAATCAGTGTCTCTTCTCAGACACACTATCACACAAACACACACACATACAGCACCACTGCTGAGGCCTGGAACATTCCGCGCATTCAGCTGTATATGTGGGAACACTTAAAATAAGCCATTGACGCGCATACACACACATGCAGTTTTGTACTAGAACCATTTAAAAACTAGATGGAGCCTTTAAGTGTATTGTGTCGAAATGCCAAAGTCAGCTCATTATATGTTAGTAATGCACTTGTGGTGGAACAGAAATGCTGTTGTTTCATTTCAAGGAGATTACATGCTTCACGTGTGTTTTCTGAAAGAAAATGTAAAGTTTCTGTGTTTGGTAGGTGCTGATATGTTTTAAACATGAGTGGAGTGGGTGAGAACTCACTTGAGCCCCTGTGCTCGGACCGGAAGCGCAAACTCTCCACATGTGACACACCGGGGCAAGGGTGAGTCATCAGGATTTGTTTACATGTGTGGAAAAGAAATCCGAAACATGCAAAACATGTCCCAAGTGTTTGCAGGGTTTTCCCTAAAATTGCTTATTGTGTGTGTGTTCATGTTCTACAGGTGTGATAAACGCAGGAGGGAACAGGAGAGCAAGTACATTGAGGAGCTTGCTGAACTGATTTCGGCCAACCTTAGTGACATCGACAGCTTTAATGTCAAACCAGACAAATGTGCCATTCTTAAAGAGACAGTACGCCAGATACGACAGATCAAAGAGCAAGGTGCATGTCTGCTCAAACTGCTCTTTCACATATCGGTCTGTGGAAATATTTACTAAAACCAGTGTGCTGCAACAAATGTGATTCCTCGATTTTATAAAACGCTGCCACCTGGTGGCAGGTGAAATGTTGTATTGCTGCAGTGTGGCACCTCTAACGAGTCTTTGACACCTTTACCCTTTAACAGCTGATATGAAACAATATTAAATTTAACAAACATAAAAAGAAAACATCTTTTTTAAATACTGTGCATACATGATTTGGCCTGACTGTGGGTGAAAACTTGACAATCAGGAGTTTGGATTATCTAGCAAACAAGATGATTAACACAAGACTGTCTTTGTTACAAAGGTGGCTTTTACTTTGAGAAGATCACCATGGCAACCAGCATGACACTCTTGTAACCACCAAATTTAACCAATCAAATCTGACTAAGTTCAATAAATATTTTCAGTTAAGGTGTACTTACAAAAATGTTATTGTCTTACTTATTATGTACGACTTGGATGGAGTATGTCATCTACAATGTACTTTTCCTGTTTTTCATCATAAAAGTATAATTATATATTGCATTCAGAAATGTAGTCTGGGAAATGCATGGGTAGCAACTTTCTAAGTAGTGCATTGCCAAGTTTGCTGTGAGAGACTGGCCTGTACATGCCTTTTTTCCTTTGGGCTACATAACCCCCAGTTCACACAGGTGATAGGCGTTGGTGACTTTTCCTATTGAAATTCCATTGGTTAAAAGTGTGTTGCAATAGTGAGATGTAAAAAACAAAATACACAGACCCATGTTTGCTTATTTTAAGCTATTTTTGTGCCATAATATGGAGGGGTTAGTGTTCAACTTTTCTTTTATTAATGACATCATATTTTTAAAAATGTGATTCATGTACACACACCATGCAGGTAAAAGCCCGTGTGGTGATGATGATGTCCAGAAGGCAGATGTGTCCTCGACCGGTCAGGGGGTCATCGACAAGGACCATCTGGGCCCTCTGCTGCTGCAGGTTAGAATCGAGACCTAAAAGGTCAAAGGTCACCAGCAGAACATATGCTGTCCCTCATTCTAGCATCTTTATTATGATTTGTTAATGTGCAACCCATATTTGTTCATTAATAACGTTTTTATGTGTATGTTTCTCCTTGTCAGGCTTTGGATGGGTTTTTGTTTGTGGTGAGTCGTGAAGGCAACATTGTGTTTGTGTCAGATAACGTGACTCAGTATCTGCAGTATAAGCAGGAAGAGCTGATCAACACCAGCATCTATAACATACTGCATGAGGAAGACAGAGAGGAGCTACATAAAAATTTGCCCAAAAATGGTAAGAGCGCTAGTGTGAATATAAAAGCACACAGTATGGGAATGTTCTTATATTGTCCACTGGTAATTGAGCAGAATTGGTGACCAATGGTGATTGAGCACCATTGTGATGTCAGCTATCCAGTCAACTCTTTTGGTTCTACAACAATGGCAGACTTGATTTTAAACAATTGCACTACCACCATCCCGCAAAACAAGCTGCTTTCGTCCTTGACTTGTTTGAACCTCAATCAAACATGCTATTTGATGTCTCCACATTGATATGTGCAGCATCACTGTTAGGTGCTGGTGTGTGACATAGTTTGTCATTTCTGTATGTATGTTTAGGTCCCAACAGTGTGTCATGGAGTGGTGATGCCTCCCGTCAAAAGAGTCACACGTTTAACTGTCGTATGCTGGTGAAGTTTGGTCATGGAGGCCCTGGAGGAGAAGAGGGGGGTGGTGGGCCACGCTACGAGACCATGCAGTGCTTCGCTCTCACGCAGCCTAAAGCTATGATGGAGGAAGGAGAGGGTAATGCATTGTTTCATGCATCTGATCTCATTCAGTTTCCCCATAAATTGAAATCTGTGTTTTGTCTCAGTGGAGACTTGGACATAATAGGTGCCTTTTTAATTCTGTCTTGTAGACCTGCAGTCGTGCATGATTTGTGTAGCTCGGAGAGTGACGGCTGTGGAGAGGACAGAACGATTTAGCACTAGACACGAACTATCAGGTAGAAACAATTGCCATTCAGCTTTATTCTTATGAAGCTTGTCAAGCAGACACTACTTTGGAAGGAAATGCCAGTTTCCTTGTTTCATGTGATTACGTTAACTTTGGCGTGTAACCCGCCACACATCATTTGTGCTATGGAGAGTGATACCTCAAGTTGTATGGCTTGTTTAGAAGAAGTGTGGTAAGTTTACTGTAAGGCCAGGGTTTTCAACCAGGGGTTTGTGGTCCCCTGGGGCTCTGTGAAGTTACTGCGAACAAGAATTCTGAAACATTTTCTTAAAAACATCATGACAGTTTATTTAAATGAACATGAAGTATTGGCCTGATGGGTGTTGTGTATTATGACAATATTAAGTTAATAACAAACTTTTTAATGTTTTACCAAAATTTAGCTTAAAATATTTTTATATTGAAAGTCAAAGGCAGTGAGCTTTGCAATCTAAGTTTATATATTAACATGTTTGGACGTGTGTGTGACCACAGGTAAGTTGATCGAGATTGAGCAGCATAGTCTGTTGCACACCACCATGCGTCCTGGCTGTGAGGATCTGGTGTGCAGGTGCATGCAGATGTTCCTGAATCGCAGTGAGGGTCAGCCCTGGTTTTATAAGAGACACTATCATGAAGGTATGTGATCTTATGCTTGCATGTGTTTATTTTCTCTGCACATAAAAAGGCACATTTTCAGAATTGCTTAGTTTGAGTCACCTAATCATCTTATGCATTTAGAAAAAAGCAGGTTATACGCTTGCCAAAATGAAAGTAAAACTAAATGGAAGCTTTTTAATTATCAGAATAGGCCACACATACATTCAGTCGATATGTTCTCTCTCTCTCTTCAGCATATTTGCATGGTACAGCAGAGACACCGCCCTATCGGTTCTCTCTGGCAGATGGCACTCCAGTAACAGCTCTAACCCGCAGTGAGCTCTGCCGAAACCCTGTTACCAACGAGCCTCTGACCTTCCTCTCCACTCATCTTCTGCAGAGGTCGGTAGCGCTCTGTCCAGGCTGTGCCAATAGACGCAGTTCTTTTGATTTTAAAGTGGACATCTGTGGCTTTTAGTCCTTATCTGTTAGCTTTGAGGCCATCAATATGCTAATGAACCTCTAAACATTGACATAATTAACTTTGAACAAATATATCCACTTTGAAAACTTACGTTCTCTTCCGGGAATACAGACTAAAAGTATTGATGACCCATACTGCAGTCACTCATTTTGTCCAATAAAATCTAATGCACCTAGTCTCAAGGCTTTTCTGTGCTCTTGCTTTCCAACTGCAGCTCTCTAAGGCCATTTTTAGTGCTTTTCCTCTGGGTACACTTTCATTCATTGTTATTTCTGAGTTTTAAAATATATTATGCAAGATGTTTTTAGTCGTTTAGTTTCCCCTCTGTAATTCTTGTCATTTTTTTTTATTTTTATTTATTTTTTTATTTTTTATTTATCTCTTTTTAAACGCAGGGAGCAAAATGGATACAGACCTAACCAGGGTGGAGTAATGCGATCAGTTATGGGGAATGCCAACCCTAATCCTCAGATGGGCATGCCTCCTGGTGGGTCTATGGGCATGGGTAATACAAGAGGCTACGGTATGAATGAGCATACTCAAATGGGACCCCGAGGGGGCCCTATGTACGGCCCGGGCAACAGAATGAATCAAATGAATCCAATGCATCAGATGAACCAGATAAATCAAATGAACCAGATTAATTCAATGAATCAAATGAACATGAACCAGATGAACTGTATGAATCAGATGAGCTCCATGAATCAGATGAATCCAATGAGCTCTATGAATCAGATGAATCAAATGAATCAGATGAACTCCATGAGTCAGATGAATCAGATGGGACATTCTGGCATGAATCAGCATCAGCAGGGGCAGTTCCATGGTGGTGGTTATGGTATGGGCATTACCAGTCCTTCCCAAGGCAGTCCTGGTATGAACCCTGCTCAGCAGAATCTTATGGGGTCTCCACGGATACGAGGGAGTCCCAAAATGGGTGCAAGTCCCTTCTCACCTGGAGGTATGTATCTCCTTGTGCATATTTGTTTATTTTGGCTCATTCCAACAGCAGATGAGCTCAGTGTAATACATTTGACAAGTTGTAAATTCACTCTGCATGATTTTCTTTCATAATCAGCACAGATTTTATGTAGCAAGATGTATGCAGATAATATATAGGTTTAGTTTAAATGTATAAGTTATGTCAGTTGGGCTAAGTGCATATGTGATACATTTTAAAGCTCACTTTATATCATAGGTATACATTCTCCAATGGGTCCTGTTGGTATGGGGGGCACTGGTGGTACTTCTGGTCCATCAGTTGGCAACACCTTCTCTAGCAGCTCACTGAACGCCCTGCAGGCCATTAGTGAAGGTGTGGGTTCTTCTCTACCTTCAGCTCTCAACTCTCCTGCCCACAAATCTGACAGCTCTCCTAGTATCAACTCAACCCAGTCCAATCAGCAAGGCCAGACTGGAAGCAGTAAACCCAGTATTAGTGACTCCAAGAGCCCATCAAGTTCTCATAGCACTGGGGTGGATCAACATCAAGCCTCTTCCTCTGAGACCACTATGGATAAGCCAGATAGCCAGTCCAGTAAGGAGAGTTCTGCTGGAGCAGAAGTCAGCAGGAGAGTCCCTGATGGAAATGGCCATAAGAAGTTACTTCAGTTGCTCACCTCCCCAACTGAAGAGATTGGAATTGGAACTGCGACTGGTGGATCTGCCGCAGGTCGTGCCTCCACACCAATGGGTCCTGATTCTAAGGACTCAGGAGGTGGCATGATGAGTCCTTCATCAACAGGAGTGTCCTCCTCTTCTGGTTCATCTTCCGGAAATAATGCAAATCAGCAAGGCTCAGGAGGAGTGTCTTCTACAGCTTGTCCCAGTGGACATCACAGCACTCGTTCCCTACAAGAAAAGAACAAGATACTTCACAAGCTTCTTCAAAACGGAAACACACCAGATGAGGTGGCTCGCATCACTGCCGAGGCCACTGGGAAGGCTCCTCTAGGTGTGGAGCACCCAGGCACCGAAGGTAGAAGTTTGGAACACAAGCAGGAGCAGCACAGTCCAAAAGAAGGAAAAAAGCAGCAAGCTCTTCTCCACTACCTCCTCAACAAGGACGACTCCAAAGATCCCAATCCCACAGAGGCCAAGCCAAAGCTGGAGGAGCTTGAGGCGAGAGGGGCCATGGGAGGACAAGGGTCAGGGGTCACAACCTCAAATTCTAACAACCAGGAGGGCAAAGTCAAGCTCGAACCACCTGATGAGGTATTGGAGTTGCTTGTTGGGTTCATAATACTTATGATCATATCAGTCCTGTATTTTGGGATTTTTTGTTGTACAGAGCAAAAACTAAAATTGACATTTTGGAAATGTGTAAGTGTACTCACTTAGCATAAATCTGATTGTAGTAATCATTCTGACATCAGTCCTGTGGCTTTTTTTTAGCTGGATAACCTGGAGAGTATTCTTGGTCTGAGGAATTCTGGTTCTGGAATGTTTGCTGATTCTGGAACTGGAGGGGCAGAAGGGAGCAATAAGCAGGGCAGTGGACCGAACAGTACTGCACATGGTGAGTCCTTAAGGGAACACCTTAAGGGCAGGTCAGAAGGGGGTATTGACAATGTAATGTGGTTAGGTGACAACATGTAAAGTTAAACGAAAATTAATTGGGAAGACATTTTAGGATAATTGCGGATGACCATGTGCTTGTTGAAGATTTGATTAAAAAAGTTATTGCATGTTAGTGCACATACCCACATGTATTTTTCAATAATTGAGTAATATTGTGTATTTCAGACCGGGACGGTGTTGGTATGGGCTCTGGGCAGCGTGTGCCCTTCCAACGGGCAGTGTCTGTAGATGGTAAACCCTTGAGTGGGCCAGGTATGACCGGCAGGAGGAGCGCCCCATCCTCTCTTGTTAAACAAGAACACACTGACAACCAGATCGGCATGGGTTAGTCTTTATTGTCATTTATATTTGTGTTTGTCTTTTATCATTTGCTCCATGTAACAAAATTGTGATTTGCATTTTTGATTCACATTTAATACAGCTTTGTCGTACAACATTACTTCTATAAATTACACTATTTAAATATACTGCTTCAAGTTTGTTCACTTTTGCTAGATTTTTAACATTCCCAACATGTTTCCAGGAGGTCCAAATAGATCAATGGGTATGAATCGGCCCCCTATGGGAGGTGCAGGTGACTGGGGAATGCCCACCTCTGGTGGCAGCCCTGTCAGTTCTGTTGGTCACCCTGGCATTGGTCGCCCAGGAATGGACCATAATCCTAAAACCATGATGGGAGGACCCATGGTTAACAGATCTAACAGTGTTCCAGCAAACAGATCTATGTTGCAACAGCAGTTAATGGATATGGGTAGGTGTTCCATTAATTCCAAGTAACTCAGTAAGCCAGTAGTGTGGATGTCTCAATATTGGAGTGTTGCATCAGTTTTCAAACTGCGTGATTTTTTTTTTGTAGGTCCTTATGATGTTGCAATGGGTATGAATGCATTCAGAGGGCAAGCTCCTCCCCCACAGTCACCTTCATGGCCAGACAGTGGAATAGGAATGGAGGGAACACAGAATACAAACAGGTACCCTAAAAAAAGAAATAATGCACAAGGTTACATCACGTGGACTTTTTTTATTTAACTTGTCTTATTTGAATGATGCAAAATGTTAAAACCTGCTGCAAGAGGTGTTATATTACTAAATTCTACCAGCTCCTAAATGAACCCCCCCAAACCTTTCCCTCACATTTTCTTAACCAGCAGTTTTGTCCTGTATCAAACCAACTTTAGAACAAATTAAGATGTAAGATGTATATATACTCACAGAATATATTTTCTGTGAGTATATATGTGAGTTCTGATTGGCTAACAGGCAATGTTTTTTTTTTTTTGCTGTTTACATAGCCTAAGGCTGTTACAGAGATGTTATTCCTCCAAACCTATTTCAGTGACATCTGTTAGACAGTTGGGACATTTTAGGCATTGCTTTTAAAAATATTCACTTACACCAGCTCGAAAGACCATCTAGAGAAATGACAATATCATCATCTAAAAAGTGTGTTTTCTTTGGTTTTTGTATGTCAGGCTGCCATTTAATAACTCTCTGGATGATCTTCTGGTCCCTCCATCCACCACTGAGGGTCAGAGTGATGAGCGAGCTCTGCTGGACCAGCTGGACTCTCTACTCAACAACACTGATGTCATAGCCCTGGAGGAGATTGATCGCGCCCTTGGCATACCAGATCTTGTCAGCCAGGTAAACAGCCAGTTCAGTTCAGAGAGTTCATTAAGCCTTCTGTTAATGAAAGAGAGCAATCAAAGCCGTGGCACACCAGTAGCATTGGGGAGCTTGAATCATTAGAGCTGTAGTGCTTACATATGGATGTGGGTTTGAATCCAGACTGTCATTACTCAATACCATAATTCTTTTTATTTCTTTAGGGTCATAGTACAGACCAGCCTCCTCCGACAGACCCCTTCTCTGGGCCCTGCCCAGGTCCTGACTCCACTATGGGTATGGACCCCAAGGGCATGTATGGACAGGGCTATCCAGGCCCCCCTTCCATGGGGATTCAGGGAGGATACGGTCCAGGTCCCAACCCTGGCCCTGGTCCCATGCAGGGACAGTCTGGACCAGGCTTTAACCCCATGATGAATCAGATGAACCAGCAGGGTGGCTTCCCTGGAATGGGTGCTATGGGTGCCATGCATCCACGCGCTAACATGATTAGACCTCGGATGATGAATCCCTCCAAGCCGCTCAGATTACAGCTCCAGCAAAGACTACAAGGACCGCAGGTGAAAAGCTTCACTTTATTAACCATTAATTCTAAAATTTCTAAGAGTAACATACAACTGGTTATAATCATCATCAGTATGTTGCCATGGACAGCCATGGAATGTAGTTTGGCAGTCACTATGTAAAAATGCTTAATACGTAAAAATACTAATAATTAACCAAGTAGCAGGTTTTCCAGAGATGTTTTGCGTTAAACATGATTTGTGCAAATTGAACCGAACTTTGAATGTTTTATTACAGCAGTTTTTGAACCAGAGCAGGCAGGGAATGGGCATGAGGCCAGACAACCCTGCAGGAAACCCAGGCATGAGACCTAGCATGCAGCCAGGCATGGGCGGACAGGTATTTTTAGCTCATAATTTTTGATGCACCCTGTCACCCTCATATGTGGTCGTTATGTCTCTCTCATATTACCTTGTTCAATCTTTCAGCCCGGGTTCCTGAATGCTCAGATGATGGCCCAGCGCAGCCGAGAAATGATGAATCTGACAGAGGTGCTAACAGATGACTTTCATAATATATGTTTTCTGGTTTCTTTTGTACTCTTACTGGAATTGCAGATAATTAGTCTGTCCTCCCTCATATTATCTGTCTATGATTGAAGAGGTGTCTGATCCACGCACAGAGCCATTTTATAAAAATAAAATAATGCCACTAAGACATAATACATAGTGGCCTTTCCAAACAGAATTGAGAATATAATGATCATCTTGTTCAAACTCACCCCACTGGTTGAGGCTGGTACAGAACCTTCCTGTGTTCTGATTGGCTAACACATTCAAGGACTGGTCACAGATTCTTCAGTCTTATATAAAACAGTACTTACCCTTTTTAACTGTTTTGCTGTACTGCAGATGAGAAGACAAAGGATGATGATGATGATGCAGCAGCAACAGCAACAGGTGGCACCCGGAGGCTTTAGCCCCCCTCCTAATGTCACCGCCCCCACAGGAATGGACAACCCCATGGGAGGACCCCCAATGAACCAGCCCAGCCAGCAGGCCTTTAACTATGGAGGCAACTATGGTAAGCTACACTATGGTAAGCTTTATGACTGTTTTTGCAATCGTTTTTTTACTTTTTGACATCAGTGTCTTTTTAATTTCAGTGATGCAGTGTTGCCAGATCTCGCTATGATAAAAACAAAAACGCACCCATAATAAACCAAAATAGGATCAAATCTTGTTGTTTTGAAAGTAAGGTAAAAATACTGCTATCCCTACCCGCAGCTCTGCACTTTATTAACTTCCTAAAGCTTCTAATTAAGTGGATAAAACAAGTCCTGTAACACATATATTATGGATCTGGCAACACTGTGGAAGCTGCAGCCACACCCTCACTCACATTCCTCTCAAACCCTGTTCACACCACCAGGGTTGGTGAATCAAAGTGAATCGATTTTTCATTTCCACAAACCACAAACAGTAAACAATCCAGAAAACTAAGCTGAATTATTAGACACTCAGTGGAAGAGTTTTAAACACCTGCTTATTCATAGAAAGCTTGAAATTTTTTATATGAATTTGAATATGATGAGCTAACTGCCATAAGAATTACCTGTTACACAATGTACCTCCTCATAAGCTGCACTCTTGTAAATACTTTTTTATTTCAGGTATGGGCCAGCAGGGAGATCCTTCATTTGTGGGAACAGGTAGCACCCCCTCTAACAACATGATGCCTGGTCGTATGGGTGGCCCTCAGAATCCCATGATACAACAGCACCCTCAGAGCAATCCCATGTACCAGTCAGCAGAGATGAAAGGCTGGGGACAAGGGCCTATGCCCATGAATAAGTAAGCCATAAACCATTATTGTAGATTTGGTTGAGTGTAAGAGTTCCTACATTCACGACATATATGGAAATATCAGTCAGTTATCATGTCACAACTTATATTTACTAAAGGACATGGAGATAAAGGACATATTTTCCTTGTAATTCTTATAAAATGTAATACTATAAATCTTTAGTGCATGTAGTAACTAGTGAGTTAGAAATGTCCAATAATCACACAACTAAGTCATGGTGATGCTATGGAATTCATTGGTCGAAAGAATGAATTGAACGTGTCAATCATAATAATCAAACGTTAAAACACTTTTTCATATTATTACTATACCTAATGAGAAATAACTTATTCAATCTGTTTCTCAGTTCATACTCGCAGCAGCAGCAATATCCCCAGCAGGGGGCGCCAGGGCAGTATGGTGGTATGATCATGAATGGGTCCATGCAAGGGGGTGTAAATGGCAACGGAGCAGGACAAATGCCCCCAATGCAGGGTCAGATGGGCATGAATGGCATGGGCATGGGACGCATGCCAATGGGACCCGACCAGGTAAAGTGTGTGTAATTTTATTCCATAATGAAATTATATTTATAGTTATAGTTATAGCATTATCTGTCAATATTTGTGTTGTATACTTTTAATATTACTAACCTGTGCGTTTAAAATGTGTGTTTTCACAGAAGTACTGCTGAGACAATGAGCCGTCTCTACGAAATGAGTTTAAATCCGACTTGGACTTCAAGCAAGAGTCCAGTGAGGAAACGTCAACAAGAAACTATAAAATCAGCCTCACAGAGGTTAAATCACTGGAAAGGTCCAGTGGAACTTACCAACAAAAGGGAATAAGAGAGAGAGAGACTTAAGCCTTCTCTGTGGGGTTTTATCTGAACATGCCGCAGGCTCTCTCCCGT
The DNA here is from genome assembly GCA_036877525.1 of Chromobotia macracanthus. NCBI lineage: Eukaryota > Metazoa > Chordata > Actinopteri > Cypriniformes > Botiidae > Chromobotia > Chromobotia macracanthus. The sequence continues at coordinate 6,302,020 of JAZGTH010000008.1, forward strand.
CCCTGGCTGTACTGCAGTACACAACATAACCACCAGAGGGCACAGATGAGACATGGTTATGGTACATCTTGACTGTGGGGAGCACTTTATTTTAAGGCTAGTACGGAAAAGGATATTTGCAATATATCTCTTGCTTTTTCTATCCTTTTAGAACGGTTATGTGCATATTGTCTATTCTGAATTTGTTTTGGACAAGTCTCATTTTAAAGGAAAACTGGGAATTGTAAGCATCAAAAGTTTGTCATTTCCGCATATCAAAGCAATAATCCTCCTCTGAATGCCACAGGCTCAAAGTGGTGTGTCAACAAAAAGCAAATGGTACTGCAGTATTAGACAGACTTTTTCTTTTGTGTGTGTGAATAGGGTTGGAATTGTAAATACTGTATGCTACAAAATGTATCATACATGCTTTTACTACATTCTTTTTTTGCACAGAGTTTGGGCCTCTGTTAGGTCCATCTTATCTATATTTTAGGTCAACTGCTCTAGGTTTAACATCTATTTTAACTTTTGTCAAAGGGAGAAAATATTTTATTTTTTATCTTATCCAGCACAGCCGCTTTTTTTCCTTTCCTTTTTTTATGATGGCCGCCATTATGTTTAAATGGCACTTTTTGTAAATGTTGTATTCGACATTGCGGAAATGTTATGCAGTGACGGTTTCATGATTTTTAATTTTATTTCCATTGTTCTTTCAACAGGAAAAAAATGGTGCAAATTTTTAGATGATTCGCAAATATTGTCTTGATGTTGCTCTTTAAGCTAGCTCTTACTAAGAAAAATAACTCACTTTCTCACTGTATATTGTACTGTTGGTTCTTCAGAAATCTACCTTTAAATAACATGCACAATCCAAAGATATTTTTCAGTCTTTCTTCGGTTTCTCAAGTTTGACTACAGATAGTAGTATCCATTTGTTTTGTTTTGTTTTTTCCTGAAAAGTGCAGAGTAAAAGGTACATATCATATGAACATATTACTACATATTATGATTTTGTACTATATACTGTATACATATAAAACCAAGTATACCTGTTTATTTTTGAGGCCAGTTAATATTTTAGCAGTATTGTCTGTGCTTATGGAGGTTTTCTCTATCATGCGGTTCTCTTCCCTCTTCAGTTTGAGTTTTGTAAGAATTTGATGGTTATGAATCTACAGAACTGCCAAGATGAGCTTTAAAAGATTTGTAACTTTTAAAAAGTTTCTTAAACCACTTTTAAGGGCCCCTTGGATGTGCTTTTTAAAAGTAAGTTCTGTGAAGACGGGTGCAAAGCAGTAGCCACACCTTTGGTTACTCTGATCACATCAGCATGCAGGAATTCATTCTGAACAGAAAGACTCATCCTTGGATCTCTACATTGCAGTAATTGTCAGCATTTTCATTAGTCAAGTCTTTACCATCAGTGACTTATAATGTTGATTCCCAGCTGAAGGGAAAGTTATGTGGAAAACTAATGGAAAATGGAAAACGAATAAGTCAGACTTTTCAGGAAAGAAACACTATCATTTGTGTTAATTTCGCTAGATTACTGTAGATTGTGACAAAGTATATTTTGAAATGATAATTCTGGAAAATTGTGGTTACTCTGGGCTGTTCTTGGAACTAGTTAACTGAGGGGTGTGAACATGGAAGATTTTACAGGATGTAAATTACAATACACTTAATTATTTTGCTTGATGTTGATATTGTTGTAAATAAAAGTTCTATTTAAACGTGACAGTCGGTGTCTGTGTGTCAAATAAAGTTCACTGCACTTGTAATAAACACCACAGGGGGGCGCGACGAGCCAAAATGTTCCACTTCAAAATTGCAACACAGGAAAGGAATCGTCTTCTTCATTAAAAGGATAAATATGTAGCAGCAGGGTGACATGAAAATAATAATCATGACAGGTCGATGTAGATTCTTCTTCATTACCCCATCAATTTTGTCCAGAAGTTTCACTACTTTAACACATACGTACACATCCCTCCAACTTTCTTTAAAATATAATTTAAAGTAGGCTACTTTGTATTCTTTAATTAATAAGTGCTCTATAATTTAAAAAGTATGCACGCTGTTTTTGTCCTCTCGTTTCCAAAGCGATATTGAGCTCTCGTGACGTTCTTGTGGAAAACTCAGCCTGTAAAAGTTGGCTGCAGTATGTTTAAATGCGCAAAGTTCTTATTAAAAGAAGGTTTCGTTGTAGTATGTGGGAAACTATACAGAGGGAGTGAGAGTTCCTTGGCCGTGTTCCCGGCCCATCTGCAGCCCGGGCTTGCGGATCACTGTTTGTTAATGTTTCAATCAGCTGTGTGCCGAGGAATGTGGAGCGATTTAACCTGAACTTCCCCAGGTGTGCGGCGGCGCCGCTCAGTCTGCGCCCTCCCCTGCCCTTGGCACAAAGCGATCACACAAACACAATCGCACACACTGGCCGTGCCTCACAACGCGAGGCCTGCAGCTGCGCGCATCGCACCGCAGGGAAATGAGAAAAACATTGCACCAGGGAGACGGAATAAATCTTATAACGAACTGCCTTCTTCTCGGAAAGACTTAACCCTTCCTCTGCTCGCTATTATAATACAGAGACGCGTGAAAACAAGGGAAATTAGTGACTGTAAAAAAAGATCTTCGAAATAGCACTGCCTAAAAATAACTTTGTTGAATGTCAGTAATGGATGGTAAAGTAATCCTTAGATGATTTGACTGTCTATACGTGTTAATGGATTTACATTGATTGTTGCCTCTCTTTCAACCCTATAGATTTTATAATTAACACGGACACACGGCCATTTATTTTAATTACCACGTGGCCTTTTGTTTTCCTTTTTATATGGTTTTCATATCGCAGTTATCTTTGATACATATTAAAAAGTTTCTATATATAAACTTCGGCTGGTTCTATTTGTATTAAGCAATTTGGTGTAAGTGACATTACGTTTCTAGCCAGTTTTAAAACTAAGTTCAAGGGTGTTAACTAATAGCCTCTAACCCTGTGAGACCCATTTAAATCCCAGAAAGTTCATAAACTAGACTCTTTTAATAAGAAATTGAACACATTTTGTCCCTTATTCAGCACCACCCACACAACGCACTGACAGCAAGTCGCACTTAGTTTCATTTTCTTGTTTTAATTAAAAAACACAAGATACATTGTAATAAACACAATAAAGCGTTCACATCGTGTGTCATTGTAATATACAATACATTCTTTAGCTCAGTAATCTGAGAAAAAACGACCTTTACAACAAAATAGAGCATTTTTCTAAAGGTTATGAAAACATGAAACATTGAAGAAACGTTGAACGAAAGAGGAACTATAAGTGAATGATCGCCATGGATTCCACAGCTAACACATATCAGTCTATGTATGGGAATATCTCAGAGCAGGTCACTGTTCACTTTACATGTCCACGTATTTTGTGCCTCTCTACTGAGAAGTTTTTCCTCTACAGTGGGAGAATGAGGCTCTCCCAACACAGTTCATGGCGTCACGACGGTTCAGGTCCATCGTGTCAGCACACCTTGTTCGTTCTTCGGGATGCTTATCAGTCGATAAGAAACCAGGAGCATCAGCTGTTAACGGCACATGATGCGGTCATCTGAGCATCCGTTCTGCGAGGAAGAAATAAAACGTCATGAGTTAAGTCGTGCAAACATGCAACAGGTTGATATGTGGGGGTAAGATGAACTCATAAAAAAGTTTTGTATTGGAAATTTACCTCCACGGAGATGCTGGCCAGCTCGGCGTTCAGAGTCGTTAGAGGAGTGCGGGGAGCGGAGCTTTGGTGTTTCTTGCCAGGCTCGTCCAACTCCACCTGCAAGTCCCAGATGTAATCGATAACGTGCTGGAGGATCTCCACCTTGCTGGCCTTTTTGTTGGTTGGTAGTGTGGGCACCAGCTCCTTCAATTTGCTGTAGCAGCTGTTCATGTCCTGAAGAAACATGGTCATCTGCTCATCCAGGAGCGGGATCTTGCATTTGGAGATGGTCAGACTCTGGTCGGAAAGACACCGAACAACATCTTCGCCTCCGACTTTGCTCTTCAGCGTACAGGTAGGTCCGACAACTTTCATTTTGGCTGTGTTTGTCGTATAACTTTGACAACTAAGTCAAAGAGAATAAGTTGAGTTGATGGGCTCGTACTCCTTTCGGGTCTCGCGTCGTAAAGCTTGCGATGACAGTTCACCACATGCTCTAGATCCGAGTTGTTCTGTATTTATGGGATGTTGGGGCTTGTGGGCGTGCACCAAACACTCGTGTTTGCATGCTTGGACCAATACAATTTCACCACAGTTCTTCCCCTAACCAATAGCAAAGCGGCTCTGGTTATCGCAGTTACAATATGCTTGGGGGATGGTGTTACAAATGGAAACAAATGTGTGTCTTTTGCGGATGATCTGTGGATATCCAGCTGTCCGTGGCCTCAAGACTCCACAGGTGAAGAAGCAGACAGATCAACTGGAGGGGTGGGGGTGGTCGAGGATCAACAGGAAAAAGTTATTCCTTAAAAATAAAACAAGCCTTTCATCGTATGTGGGCTGCTGAGAAGACAATATCAAGGCAAAAAGTTATACAGGCATAAATCTTTGCTTAATATCAATTTGCATGTATTAGATCTGTATACAGTCTTGGTGCAATGGGGCATGGCATGAGATTAAACATGTTAAATTACACGACACTGTACTTTTCCTGGGGTTTCTATAATTAGTATCGTTATATTTTCGTCAGCATTGAACTATTTTTGTACGCACATACAAACAATTCCTAGAATCCACGGTGTGTGTTAAATCAAAGCAAACTACATTATCTGTCGTGCTGGGTTGCATCCTATTGCACAATACGTTTTGGCACGGTGGCGCGCATTGTAATGCTGGTTATCGTTCAGATCTTCCTTATATATATGCTTGTCTTTCGAACAACGATGGGTTCATGGTTTCTTTTCAGATGGGCTTCCTTGCACAAACTCCCAAATTCCTTCATATGTACTCGCAGAACTTTGCATCGCTCTGCTCTGATTCTTCCCCCAGATTGTCCAAACAAACCGAAGCAGACTGCCGGGCGCCAGCGCTGTGACGTCACCCATTCATTCGAGCCTTGACGCCTGTCAGCCTGGCGCCGCGCGGGCGGTCTCCATAGCAACAACAAACAACGGGCTCGCATCCCTCCGCTCTCCCCCATTCACCTGCGCGGCGCGGGATCCTGAGAACAAACCGGTCAGCGCTCATTTATCACTTAAAACCTCTGATGCGATTACCGCTCCGCGCACCTGCAAACTGCCATTGTCGAGTCTAAAGGCCCTTGTAAAGACCCAGAAAGCGAAAGAGACAAAGTGAAAAATAGGCTATTGAGCCTCGAGTTTTCTGCTTTCTGTAAATTCCAGGGATCGTTTTTATTTTATTTGCATTTTCAAGTGCTGGCATGGCTTTTAATTCCTCCCTTTAGACAATAAATGAATACAAATAAGTACGCTATTATTTAATAACTGCGTTTAATTAACATCCGAATAACCGAGCAACAATCGCGCGACGCAACGACGCTAGCGATAATAATGCAATGTTTTCTAAACGCGCTGGATTCTTTCATATTTGATTCATTTACATGCGTGGTTTTGTGTACACATAGCTATACATCCAGCGGGAGTTAGAGGGACTGGAGCGTTTCTGGCTCGGTCACAGCTGAGCGGGGTTGAGGGGAGGCGGAGGAGGAGCTGAACAATGGGAGTGCAGTATCGGGGCTGTGAGAGAGAATCTCGGCTGGAGCCGACGAGTCTGGAGCGCCCCTCCACTCGCTCATCCCGCTTTTGTTCAGCTGCGCAAGCTATCAGCACTTCCTACCGACTCCAACAATAAGCCCTCACAGCTGGGCTCTCCAAAGCCTGTTTACTGCACATCAAGGCAAAGAGAGGCAAAGAGTGTAACACCCCCCTTACACAGTCACACACCCTCATGAACTCTTAGTAAAATATAAAACATATCCCTAGATATAGCTGGAAGAGCTGTTCAAAGAAAAAGTTACAAACCCGTGGGTGACCTGTGATTTATTATTGCTTTATTGTTTGGTGACCTCATATGCTGGCTGTTGGACAGCAACCATTCCTTTTAAAGTTTAACTGATTTGTTCAATAAAACATATGCAATTGACATCAAATGTGCCTATGGTGTTACTATGCAATTTAGAAATAATACAACACAGTGATTATATATAGCTTTTTTTTTTACAATATATTCCATTCTCCGGTAAAGGTAGTTTTGAATGTAACTAAGTACATTTAGTTCATTATGTTTTGCATTATAATGCTATCACTCATTTTGTAATTTATTGAATGCCATACTGGTATCTGCTCTGGGATCTAGTTCTCAGATGACTGTGAATAGTTGTCTTCTTCGCGAAGCATCTGTATGTAACTTTGACTTTCCCCTCCCATGAGAAAAAGTGGCCGCAGATAATTGTCCTCAAGGGAATCACATCCTGTCTAAAGTCATGTGATCGCTGTTTAAGAAGGCTGCAGTGTTCTGTGCTGTGTCATCAGCTGGCTATGAAGTCTTTAATTCACAACATTACAGTGACACAAAGCAGTAGACATGGAAAGGAAGTGTTTATGGCAAAGTGGAATGTAAGCAATAGACGCGATACAGTTCACTAAGAACAGATACAATAGTGAACTAATTAGCTTGCGTGAGTCATACTTTGAGTTTATTTATATTCATTGATCTAACTACATTTATTTGGGGTCTTGACTTCTAATTTGTTTAAGTGTTTTTTACTTACTACCTGTGTAAACACATAGAAGAACACATATGAAGATGAACATTTATGATGAATGTTCCAACTTTGCACATATGATAAATTAGGTTTATATACTGATTCACCCCATAATGTCTATATATTAATAGCCCTGACATATGCCACTCCTGTTTCCTACAAGTGGTCCTCTGGTAGCAGCTTGTGAACGCTGGTCTCCCTATCTGCCTGCTCCCCACACACTTTCACACTACACACTCTCCGCCTGGCTCCCACACACACTATCAAAGTGCCTTAATGGCTCCTAATTAGCTCCCCATCTGCTGGTGACAGAGCACCAGTGGCATGCTGAAGCCCCATTCAGAGAGCGGGCATTGTGCACTGGGATCATTTCCACTCCATTGGAGATTGCCTGGAGAGGACTTGGACCTTTGGGAAAGGATGAGACAGGAGAACCCGGGTTATGGAAAGGGAGGAGACATGTTCTGGATTCTGGGAGAAGCAAAGGGTGGGACAGGGGTGGGGGACCGGCACACAATGAGCAACAGTGTTGCGGCTTGTTGCAAATCTAATAACGTTGGAGCTCTTTCTGTCCCCTGGATGCCCCCCGCCACTGCCCCCCATGCACACAAACACATTTTGTTTTCCACCTCCTTTTTTCTCATGCTCAGTGGCAACAGCTATCTTTCTTCAAGTTAATCTTTGACTGTGTCATCTTCTGGGAACAGACGTTGTTTTTTGTGGTGTTAGAGGAGTAATAAATGCAAGCAGACAGCACCATATTAACATCCTTAAAAAGCGACAGAAGGCAGAGTTACTGAGTGGCATTAAAAGGGACTGGGCAGGAGTAATGTCTGGTCTGCATGTCCGTAAACAAAGCTTATACAAAGTGGACACTTACACCCAATTTACACCCAGTGTTTAGATTCGACTTGGAAAATCAGATTACAAGAGAACTGTATACAGGTGTAAACAACCTTAAAAACATTTTGTAGCAACTTATAACATTTAAAGTTGGTCAAAAATGCATGTGAACACATTTAATTGTAGTGAAAATGCATCTGTCCTGATCACATCCTATGTGTCAGTCATAAATAAACTTTGCCAGTTATGTGTGACATTAAAATAAATGATCCATCTGATTTAAAATTTGGAAACGTTCATGCATATGCATCTACAAGGCTTTACAGAATTTACAGTATGCCTGACTTTAACAGGCAATGACACAGATTATGTGAAGCATGCATGTCTGTAAATAACATAATAGGTATTAAATAAGGTATTAAATATGTTTAGACACAAAATAACTGAAGATTCTTCTTAAAGCATCACATTTGTTTGCATTTCACATTTTTTCGCATGTTATTTTGCAGTGATACTGATTGTGATGCTGATGTGTCACAAAATCAGAGGCCATCAAAATCACCCGCTGGCTTTTCCCAGGTGTAAACTGGGCCTTAGACACCCTGCATACACTCAAATCCTTGTTTTGCATGACTTTTTAACTCCATGTTATTATTTCACCCCTTAATTATTTAATGTGCACAGAAGAGTCTAAATTGCTCCAGGTGGGCAGGGGTCTATTGTTAAAGACTGTAGACTCACACCCACCTTGACAAAAGAAGAGAAGTTGAATGATGTTCCCTCACTCTCTCCTAATTTACATCACATTGCCTTTTGAGTGAACAGTGATCCAGAGGATGTGTGATGTGTGTGTGTGTTTATGGGAGACCAGCTGCTCACAGCTGGGGTATAATGGCCAAGTTTTGGAGGGAAGACCCTGACTACCGGGCAGCTGTCACCAGCAGCAGGGGAGAGGGACAGAGGCCATTTAGCCAGAGACCTTCTGGAGCTTCTCTGTTTGTTCTATTCTAAACTAAGGGCTAATTTATAGATACTGTAAGAATAGGCTTCTTTTGGTTTGGTCTAAAAATGAAAACAAAATGCACTGATGTTTTTATTCTGCTGAGGCCCCTGTTTGTTGATATTTTGCCTATTTTTGTGCATCTCTGAAATTGTTGACCTAGAAACCTCAACAGGTCAAAATGTGTTGATATATTGGTGAGAACTCATTTTGAATGTGATTTGGATGCTCTTTATTTACAAATAAATGTGAATGCACAAATATTAATTTTGACACTGTATGCTGTATAAAAAGGTTTTGTATGCCCAGGTTGCTTTAGTTCATCCAGGAGAAAAATGTTTGGCTTGCTCCATTGTATAAATTAGGCTTTAGAATTCCATGTGTCAGGTGTCATGCTATTTCCGATATTGTATAGAGCTGTCAAACGGGTTGCCGTCAGCAACTATTTCTGGGTTTCAACAGCTTGTTGCAACTTGTTGCTTATGGTATGGTTCGCTTGTGTCTAAAAGACTGATTGTGTACTCAGTGAAAACGGTCACCTGACTTCCACTACATACCTATATGTGTTAAAATAACACCAAACTGATCCGGGATCAGCATTTGATGAAAGTATGGCCTAAAGATGGGTGTAGCAGCTGTGTTTCCCTCACAAAGCCCTATTCAGAGAAAAGGGGACAATACCAAACCCTGGTCACTCTCTCCTCTTCAGCTTCACACTAAGATTAATTCCTCAAATCCGTTTCCCAGTGGTCTTAAAGAATGGGAAGCCCTCTTGTTTGTCAGAGCGTATTGTGCCAGTCGCCTGAGAATGAAATCCTGTTGATGGTTCTGATAAATGGCCATCAGCAATGACACTAAACAGACCTTTCGGACACTTTTGTTTTCAGTATTGCATGTATGTAATCTGGATTACTCTGGATTTTAAGATTGTCCCCCTCTGGGTGGTATGGCACTCTCAAGATACTTTGGTTCCTCTTGTACAGTCATTAAGACACAAATAGTGATTGTTTTTGAATAGGCCTTGTTTTCTGCACGCAATATGTGTGTTTGTGTGAGTGTTTATTTTGGTAATCATCATGTTTTGTTATTGCATATAAAAGCTAATTTTCTCAACTGCATGGCTACGTCATACTTTTATAAATGCTTGTGACCGCCTAACAAGCCTCAGGACCAACAGGTGCGAGAAATGTCAGAAGGCAATGAGGCAATCAGGTCTGCAGGCAAAAATGGTTTGCTTTTGACTCATTGGTTTCATTCCTTTATTAAAGTGTAAATAGGTTTGAAATCACATCAGAAAGAGGTAACTAGAAACTCACGTGGTGTGTATCAGGTGCTGCTGTGAAGCTGTTTGTCCACAGAGCTGAGGCAGTTAGCCACACCCTAAAACACATACACTCACCCAGTGTTTCTCACACACACACACACCCTGCACAGGTGTTTAGCCTGCAGCTTTAGTCAAGCTACAAGTGAAGCTCAACAGCCATTTTGCCTATGTGTAAAAAAAGTGTGCACTCACTGCCTAAAGCTGCAGCTGCCCATCTGCCAAATGGCAGGGCTGGGCTGGTAAATATAATGGAGCTAAATTTCAACCACTCACCTGTTGTATATAGGTACTATATGTAAATTTAGTCAACTCTCACAAGAGTGGAACAATCTATCAGTTACTCTTGTCTATTAATGATTTTAATAGAAATAACTAAGAAAATGTAAATTTTCTCCACAGATATTGCTTAGTTTTGATATTACTGATATTATGGTGCCACTTTATTGGTTTGCACGTATAGCATGTCTGTGGTAAGTGTGAGAGTCCATAGGAATGACCACGGGAATAAATTAGGCTATAATCTGGATGCAAAGAAGGCATCCCATGTCCCCTAGGCATTCTCACGGTAGAAGAATGTGTCCCCTTCATAAACACACACACACACATACAGTGACACTTTTCCCACAGCCAGACCTAACACCATACACTTAGATACACACAAACACACACATATGTAACTGCCAGGCCTGACTTGCAGGAATCCAATTGTGTGAAACAGGGAGCAGAAGGTGCCCCAATTCTTTCACATACTTCTTTTTTCTTTGTATTGTTTTGGGGGGGTTACAGTAACAAAGGCAGTGTGAGTGAACATTGTGTGTGTGGTATGTTCACACTACTTCTCTTTAGTGTCTGTACATGTCTGTGTGTATTCATCTGTGAGTATAGACTCTAAATTACTTGTGTATGGGTGTGTGTTGGTGGTTGGTAGAGGGGGGAGCTATCCACAGAACACTGAATGAAGAGAAGTAGACACTCAGAAACAAAATTAACGGGCACATTCCTCAGCTTTCTCCCTCTTTATTCTTTATTTCCGTGCCCCCCCGCACCTCTCCATGAGAAAATCAAACAGGTGGTTTGGCCCTGTTGGAGGGGCCGCGTCTTGCGGAGGTGGGCTGTCCCACAGCCTGTTGGAGGCACTGAAAAGCAGCGTCTTCTCTCAGCTACAGCTTGAGCCCAGCGTCCAGTTAAAGAGAGTCACTCTCATTACCATGTCAATTCTGGGAACGGCCTGGAGACCTCAGCTGCACCCTTACAGGCCGCCCATATGGTGCTCACTTGGCAACCAGGCCATACCACCCCCCAAACACACATTCTCTCACACACATATAGTCACATACAACAAACATCAAAACCTAAATTTGTTGCACACTCATACCTTCATCCAAACACATGATCAATCACACAAATGAACCTGTGCGAAGAGAATCCATGTAAAAAAATCCATGTGTTTGATTTCACACTAACAAACATATACCCACCACCCATGGCACCATCTTTTAAAGTGTGTATCAAAGCAGAACAGACAGTTAAAGAAAGCCTGGGGCTACCGCACACATCTCCTGAGAACACTGGACCACACAGAGGCTGTATGAGGGACGCTTGGCTTCATACACCATTATATTATGTTTTGGAGGACATCACACCATAAAGGACTTTAGTGGCAACAGACTCCACAGGTCAAAATTAATTATACATTATTATTTAATACACTATTAATACACTATATAATACACTATTATATAGTGTATTATAAATCCCAAATAAAAATTTAATTTAAACGTAAGTGTATATGTATGTGTGTGTATTGTAACACTTAAGCATTATTAAGTTATAATGCACACACACACACACACATACATATGTATTGTTATTCACTACTTTGTGGGGACTAAATATTCCCAAAGTACAGTAATACCAGTGCATTTTTATCTTGTGGGGACATTTTTGAGATGACCATAAAGAAGCAATCTTATAAATCATACAGAAAATCTTAAATAGCAGAAAGTTTTCTGTGATAGTTATGTTTAGTGGTAGGGTTGGGGATAAAATATGCAGTTTGTACAGTATAAAAACCTTTTACGTCTATGGAATGTCCCCATAAAACATGAAAACAAGTGTGTTTGTTGTAAATTACTCTTAAGTACTAAAATCCATCTGTCAAATATTGCAGCATATTTCCATAAATATATCATTTAATTTGAAGCTTTCTTTTGATTTAGTTACAAAAAATGATAGAATAACAATAAATGAATTTATGAAGACATGTCCAAACAAAACAACACCAACACTGTCACCTTGTTTCACTGCTTCATACATTGATTGATTTAAACTGATATTTTATGTATTATGTGTAAAAACGGATAGCAGAACACACCACCTGCAAGACCATTAATAAATATGTCATGAAGAACAAAAGAAGTTCATGTGCAGGGTGTTTCTCTGAATTGAGCCATCAGAGAGGCCGAAGCTGTGAGGTATTTCCTTCCCTTACGCTGGAATGTGCTGGATCAGAGCCTAATAGTTACAGGAAACTAAAGGTGCGTGTGCTTGTGTGTGCATTTGTTTGTGTGTGTGATTTTTCTACATTCTTATTTATTGCCAATGCTCACTGTAAGTCATGATTCTTAGAGCAAGTAAACAATGCTGACAAAATAATCAAGGACTTTGTTACTGTATTTTTTTCTTTTTGGCACACTTACTATTTTGAAGTTGCCTTGTAACATCAAATGACCAAATGAACAGTGTGGTGTGTGGAGGTATTTATGAGAATCCATGTGATAAGCGTTCATGTTATGTTGTCAGTAGTTTAAGGCAACAAGCACTTTGCTCTCCATGACGTGCACATTTATCACAAATCACCAGATGAAACAACAATGAATTTAATGACTGAATTTAAAACGAACAATTACCATAGAACTTTTAGGTTGAAACTTTTAAGTAAAATTACTTAGGTTTTTCCACCTGATGGGGCAGACATGCTGAGATCACATGACCAGCCAAATCATACTCATCATATTAGAACCATTCACTTAATTAATAGTCAGAATAATAGTGTCAATGAATAGTGTTTGATTGTTAATATAGCATTTCTACAATGGCATCAGTCACATATTTTGCTTTTAAGTGATTCAACTTTCACAATAATATGTGTCAATATAAGTCCAAGACAACTCACGTCGGAACAGCCCAACATAAGCAAAAAATAGATAAATGCACCATCAACCTTACTAGGTAGGCCCAGTTGTTACAATGATTGCCAATTTTAAGTCAATTAAATGAATTAATGTTGAAAAATACATGCCTTTATATGTGAGCTCCCACATTTCAGTTTCAGTAACAGGTCTAATCCTGTTCACATTATCAGTCTCTTATCTGTGATAACGTCCCCAATCAAAAAGTGTCAGTGTGGGCTCTGCATATTTTTCTTCTGTGTTTCTCTTTGTGTTTGCACATGCTCAGTACACCAATTTCCACAAAGCTGCAGCTGTGCAGTCACATACGCAACATGATTTCACAACATCCTTCTCCCTTCACTGGAAATATCCTATTTTCACTCCCCCTCCCTTCCTCCCTCGTTCTCTTTCTCTGCCTGTACAAGTGTCTTTAGTGAAATGCCCTGACAGCCCAGCAGGTGCGAGACTTAGTCATCCACTCTGCCCTACCCTTACTTGAGCGTGTGTGTGGGTGACTCAATGTAGCCTTTAAGTATGTGATGTTACATTACACCACAGCGCTAGTCACAGGTACGTGTTGTAATCAACAATTGAGCTGTTCCCCAACAGCCCAGCTGCCTTAGTTTTTATCAAAAGCGTCACTCACATTGGCGCCAAGCACCATGACTCTGGACTTTCCAGGCTTTCTTATGTGTGTGTGTATTCTGGCACAGATGTGCTTGTGCAGTGGTTCTGACTCTTTGTACAGCTGGCAATAGTTTCTGTTTCTAGAGACGAGAGCAGGCTGTGTGTCACATAACTCACAGTGTTCACTCACTACTGTTTATCAGACACTCAAAGTGATAATCAGCCTGCTTATTGACACCCTCACGCGCCCACGATTATCTAGCCCATCTAAATGAAGACATACCAGTGAGTGCTTACAAGAGCAAGGGTGTTGATATTCAGTACAACAGCATGACTGTAAGCATGATATCACTTTTTATATTGGTTATGTTTATGCAGATTTGGCAGATGCCTTTATCCAATGCAATTAGGAGAGCATTCAAAATATATGTTTCGTCAGTATGCAAGTCTCCCAAGATTCAAACCCATGACCTTTGTCCTACTAATACAATGATTTACCAGTTGAGCTACAGAAGCACAGACTAAAAAATCAAGATTAAAAAGATGCTAACTTACATTTTAGATACAATGTGGACAGTCGTTTTGTTTATTTTGCTCCATCAATAGAATAGTTTGGCAACAACACACGCACACACACACTCAAAGTCTCTTCTACACAAAACACACACTCACACACCCTACTAGATAATCCTTTAAACAGCACATTTCATCATAATGAAGTATGTGTTTCACATATCCCATCATGGTCTAAAAAGCTGTCTGTTTTCCAGCAGTACCATATGTCTATAATCCAGCAGCTCTGTGCTGAATATGGCATCTAAACATATATATTTACTCTGGCTGGGCTTTTTAAGATGGATGGAGTTTTAGTATGAGGCAGACATCAGTGCGGTCATACTTATCGTGATTTACACGTGCACGCACACACTCGGCCCACGTTGAAGGTCCTCACATCTGTCACCAGTTAAAGCCCACACTGTTGCCATATACATGATGAATTTATCCCGAGCCTGAAGGATACGTTAAGAGCCACTACAACAGTGAGAATCGCTGTAAAGATAATTGCCATGCGATTAACAATAAATATAGTTTAGCATTAGAGTCCATATTTAAAGAAGTTTCCAGAAGAGAAATTACACATAGTTCCTCATCCTAAGAGAGAAACAGATGGGGATCTTTGGAAACACACAACAATGAAGATCAAGAAAAGAAACTGAAGGATCAGAGCTGAATGAGAAGAAATGGATGAATAAGTGAAAGCGAGTGAGAGAGGAATGAGAGATTGTCTTTCTGGAAGGTCTCCTCTCAGATGTGGGCTCTTCTTCTCATGCTAATGAGATGTTTCTTTAGCTCTGGCCCTGTTAGCATAACAATGCTGAGAAAGTGAAGGAGCTAAACTTCAGCTTTCTTTGGGAACTAAACCCTGGCCTTTCTTCTGGAGAAAAACACTCTTCTCCTTTTGTGAGGGCAATGAAAGTGGTTCGGGGCAGCTGTGTGAGGTGATCAAAGCCTCTGCTCGCAATGAGTTTGAAATGACCGAAGTTGGAGATGGAAAATCAGTGACATTCCTGAAATTCTGTAGAAAGACGTAACAGAACGAAAAGCAGAAGGACTCGTTGCTTCTTCCAGTGTATGTGGTGGGTTTACTGAGTTGAGTGTTAGTTTGGGGACAAAAAATTATCCCCAGAGGTTTGAAAAAATGGACAAAACCTTTGGGGACTCAATTTTATAATTGAGAACATCCTCAATTATAAAAAGTCATTATTAATAAACAATATTTTTTAGATAATCAAATGCTGTACACATATATAACATAAATAACAGATTTATCTTATAATATATAAGATATATATATATCTTTATATTAAAACAATAGTATTCTACTGTATGTTCCCATTTAGCTAACTAGATAAATGTGTGTGTTTGAATGTATAATCGTTTATGTGTTTGCACATATCTCCACGTGTACCCTGCAGAAATGCAACACAATGTGATATATTATCTGCACATGGTTATAAAAGCAGGCTGAATTATGTCTGTGTTATTGCTGTGGGTCATGTGTTATGGCTGTCCAGATGTTGAGGTGATGCCAGTCAGTCTCACACAGACAGTATGTCTTCAGTATGTCCTTGTCACATTGCTTTGTTTCTTATTTGATATCAAACTTGAGCTTGCTATCTTAGTGATATGAAAGGGTCATTTAAAATGTGGGGCCTTTGATCTTAAAATAAGACTTTCTGAGAAACCGTAAAACTATCCTCTTATTTACACTCCCTGCTCTTCTGTTTTCATACCAGTTTATGCTGGTTTAAGGCTTGTCTACCTGGTGGGCATGATGATCTTTTATGGTGAGTTGAAAAGTGGTTAACCAAGAAATTCTTGCTGGTTCAGTTAGCTAGGGACACCAGCATCCCAGAATCCCATACTGAAGTACTAGCTTTCAAAACAGTACTGCCTTACTGTTTTTTTATCAGGCCTATTTAATCAGCATTGTTATAAATATTATTTTTGGACATTTCTTAAATATTTCATAATTGCAGCCATCTGCAAGTTATGCTAACAGGAAAAAAATATTTCAACAATTTCAATTTTCCAAATGAACAATAATAGCATGCATTTAAGTTTTTCATTTACGGTACACGTACACACCACTTTATATTTATATTTTATTTGAATTAAATATAACCACTTGTCCCTTTGCCTGTGTTACCATATATGATTTCAAAGGTGAGCAAGTCCTCTCACAACCAAACTTTGACTTGACTTTGCTTGCAACCAAAGTCCAGGGGTTCAAGTGCCAGTGTAACGGCTACTAATGATCCATTATCATCCCGTTGCATCTGTAAAGAAAGGATGCACTGTCTCACAAAGATCTTTACAGTAGTTGAAAAGCTTTAGTGATCAACCTTGCTTGTTGGCACTTATAGAGTGTGATAATTGTAATCAGCTATTGTTTCCAGAGCCATCAACTGTTTCCTCTCTGGTGAGCGTCACATGCCATTAGCAATAGCAGTACACTTAGCACCTCTGATGTTCCTCACCGCCTGAATGAGGAAGTTTATATCCAAATTAGCAAGAGTATAAGCAAGCATTGTGGCATCTCTTACAGTCACGGCCTTTGACACACAATGATGCTGCTACTGTATTCATGTAATTTGTCGCTATACAAATTAGCACCTACTTATCTAAGGTGATATGTCTTATTTTAATGCAAAACAGCTATTTCCTTATTCTCTGTATGCTAAGTGTTCAGATAAGGCACTTTAAACATACACTTTAAACATATGCTGTGAACGCTGCTACAGTCCGTGACATAAACTTTAAAGACTTTTTTATGAACCTGAGGGGAGTGTAAAGAGTCATTCACTAGCATGTGTTTTAAGACATTGTAAATATGCACCAGGCCGAGTCTTTGCCTTAATTAGTTCACAAATATATATATTTTTTATCACCTTTGTTTTCTTATTGACTCATTAAACTATATGGCGATGAAATAAATAAGTGGCCCTTAAAAGACTCATTAAAATCATAAGATCTAAAATGCTAAAGTGTGTGCACAATATGTGAATGATCGTAGCATCGTGCTTGAGTTGAAGCAGATTAAAAACACACTTATATTTTATATGTTAACAGAATGACAGATGATGTTGATTGTTGTCACACATCTGTTCTTTGCTAGTACTTTAACTAGTACCATGGTGACAGGAGGATCCATGGCGACAGGAGGCTGCCCGTCTGGTGCCAGTGTATTTTTACGAGGCGGCAAATAATAACTCACAGCTGGCAGTGTGGGAACAGCTGCCGCTAACATCACTACGCCCAGCATCTTTCTCTCTCTCTCTCTTCCTCCCTCGCTTTAGGGCCCAGACTCACTGGAGCCGAAGCTTCACAGCCCACTTCCTCTCTCCAGACTTCACTTCCTGTCATTTGATGGGGCTTCCTGTCACGCCTCTATGATCAGGCCTTGAGAAACCTCTTCTCAGAGAGTAGCTTCCTGTTTCAAAGACAGCTGTAGAGATAGTTCCTGCTTTTTGCCTCACTCAGGGAATTCTCTCTCTTGCGCGCACAAACACGCACATACAAGAGCAATGTTCTCTCATCTCATTTGAACTGCTGATTTTTCCATTTCCTTTAGCTGAGCAGGTGACTGCTGTGTGCTGATGTGACCAATTGTTATATGTCATCAGCCCACTATGTCAGATTGTCAGCAAAAGAAACAAGCTAAATGGAACATTTCATCCAAAAATGTCCTCACGGTTACCCATATTGTTCCAAACCTGAATTTTTATGGGTTTTAGCACAAAAGGAGAATTAAAAAAAAAGTTTTACGACAGTTAATTGCTCATAACAGAGCACATCTGTTAAGACCGTAAAAGTGTTTTTTAATCAATTTTTAGATCTTTACAGGTGTGCTTATAAACGTTTGTCATATGGAAATAAACCCGCCCTTACATTTACGCAGACACTGTTATCCAATGCAGCTTACAGTGCATTTAAGGTTACATTTACATTTATGCATTTGGCAGACACTTTTATCCAAAGCGATTTACAGTACAAGTTATACATTTAATCATTGCATGTGCTCCCTGGGAATTATATTTTATTAATATATATTTTATTAGTTTGTGTGTTCCTCAGGAATCAAACCTATGAGTTTGGTGTTGCCAGCCCAGTGTTTCACCAATTGAGCTCTACAGGAACAAGCCCTATGCAAAAATATTTCGAAATCTACATTTGTTGGTGCCAAAGAGGAAACTAATACAAGTTTGGAACTTTAAAAGGGTGATGTAAATAATAAAAGAATTTTCCTTTTTAGGCAATCTGTTCCTTGAAGGCAAATGAGCAGCTCTTAAAATGAGCTCTCTCCAGGCTGCTGTTCTGTTCTTCTGACGCTGGTTCCTGGCATTCTGGAATTCTGAATTCCCAAGTAAAGCACCATAATTCACACAAGTGGAAAAAACATTTACAAATTGGAACAACGCAATTGTGTCTCACTCCATTTGTGTGCTTTGGTCACTTTGCATTGGCAAATGTTTGCCAGCAGAAAGACTTCTACACCAGTTCACTGAATACCAGACACAAAAAAGATCATACGTCCTGGCAGATAAAGCAACACAGAAAAGTGGTGCAGTGCCATGGAATGCTAAAGGTGGGGAGGCCTTGGGGTTTTTTGGAGATGCGCACTGATTGGTACATGACGTAAAGGGCATAAACAGAGTGTGTGTGTTCAGACACTCAGGAGAAAGAATGTAATGGTGCTAGCCTTAGTTATATGCCATAGACTGCTATAACCAGCTAACTAGTTTAGGTTGTAAGAACGTTTCCCTAATGTTTCCATTAAGTAACAAAAGTTTAAAATCGTTACTTTGAAAGTTGTAGGAACATTCAAAACATCCGCTTTGGCAGACCCTTACAGTACATTCAAGTTATATTTGATCAGTATATATGCAAAAACACTTTTGATAACTTTGAGAGAACTTTGAGAAGACTTTGATAGACCTTTGAGAGAATTTTAGCAAATGTTTTGAGAACATTGTTAGTTGGGCTTGCAGCTGATACAATTACAGAAGTGAAAATACAGTTACAGGTTTACCGTTATTAAGAGAGCTTGTGTTACAGTTACACATTTAGATATATTTCCAAATGATCTCTTCCTTATTTATTATCCAACTTCCTTTAGGAGACATGTGTTGCCCTTCTGTCCATCTACTGTGCCCATCTGGTGTGTGTGTGTTTGCATGTGTGTGCATGTGTGAGAGGGAAACAGTAGGGTGCTTGGGTTTGTGCTGGGCCAGAACAGGTTGGTGACGCAGCATGTGTCCTCTGAGGTGCTTTCAAAGAGGCTGGTTTAAACGTAACAGGCCCATCATATCAGTTAGAAGAACCATTTACTAATACAGTTGGTCACATATGAACAGTATCTGCACACTGACCTAAAGAAATGGATGAACACTCTCCATCAACACTGAAGAGCATGTTTAAAATACTCTACATTTTTCTACAAATCATTTGGAAATGATAAATAATGTATTTAATTATATGAGTTCTATGATCTTGAGTGTTGATAGAAAATGTTACTGCATTCTATATAAACTAAACGGTTTAGACCTAAACCTGGGTTTTGTCCAGTAATAAGAAAAGGCAAATTTATTGTTAATTCATAAAATATGACCATAAAAGATTAAAATTATTGCATTTTAGACTCATAAAAACAAGACAAAGTTATGCAAGAGTTTTATGCTGAGAGTTTTACAATAAAAAACCCAGGAGGCTTGTTTTGATTTACAGAACATAATATTATTGCACTTGGATTGGATAACACACTTCATTTATCTGGTCAATCTGGATGTATATGAGGGACTGGCAGTGATGATTTGGTTCTGCTATGTATTATGTGTTCTGGTTCTGTTAACTTTAATAAGACCCACATCTACAATCCTCAAAATTAAAATAATTAAATCTTTGAAGACTTTATGTTGTAACCGTTTATGATAGAATAACAACAAATTATATAAATATTTTAGGCACCAAATATTTTTGAAAACAACACAGTACAACATCAGTATTGAATGTAACACTGTACATAAATCCAGATGTATATATAGTGCTGTTACTGTCCTCATTCCTTAACTTTCTTTTTGTCTTTCCTCTGCCTCACTCCCTTTTTTCTTCTCTCTCTTTCTTTGCTCTCTCTCTCTCTATTTGGGAAGCATGCCTTCCCCAGCTGTGTGTTCAGCCCCCACAGTGAGGGCTCAGGGCAGGCCAGGCTCACAGCTGGCCAGACATTGTGGAGCCAGTCGACAGGCGCATGGAGGGCCGCCCGCCCCAGCCTCTTCCTTTGCAAACATGCCCAGGTGTGGGGCCTGATGGCTGGGCCTCTGATGTGTGTGTGTGTGTGTGTGTGTGTTGGGGGGGCTGGGGGGGTCAGAGCAGGAGGAGGCATAAAGGGTGGGTATTCCCACTGAAGCTGTGTCAACACTGAATGCAGGGGAGTGTTTGTGGCATGGGGGGTGGGGAGGGGGCAGTTTGCAACGATTACTGGCTCATTGTAACCACATTGTAGGGAAATTGCTCATATTTTGCCAAGCAGCCAGGCTGGCGCACAGGCAGATGCTTGAAAAGGAAAAAGGGAGAAAAAACAAGTGAGAATGCTGTGAAGGAGTATTGTTGGGCTTCAATTTAAGATATATGCAGGCACAGTGGTCGTTTCAAAAAGGCAACCCTGCATCGTCAACACGCATGCATGCACACACTTAAAATGCTCCCACAGAAAATGTTTTTAAGCCACATATGGGAATTGTGTACTTCACATGTCTGGTAAATTACAGCAGATGTATGATGTTTTGCACTCGTAGATGGATGGTCGAATCTGTTAATCTATGATCTCATCCTAAGGCACAGTTTGTTAGAGAAAAGTGTCCAAGGACTGGACAAAAGGTGGTTGTAAGAGATAACAGCCTAGATTCCAATAAACCTTTGAACATCTTTATCTGTGGCCCAGACGCACACACAGACACAAACACATACACACTAATGAGGTGCCTGAGTGATGTCTCTCTGGTCCTGTTTTGTGTTGGATTTCCCTGAGGTCTCACTGTCTCTGTTCCCTCTGTTACAGTGTTTCAGTCCCTCTAGTGGTGAAGATCAGAAGGACGTATTCTGAATCCTGCACATCTGTATCCAACACATGTCCTGAATCAGGGACAAAAAGAATCAGCACAGTCATGAAAATATAATAACTGTGACAGGGTAATGATTTTTTCAAGCTGTCCATGACTCTTGGGACATTAATTCATCCCATTGACTCTTTATTAAAACTAACATTGAATTACATGTGACCACTTCACCCACGGGGACCTTATGGCACACAGAAATTCATCTGCTGCTTTCCTTTACAGAAAAGTACTGAGGAGGTACCATCATGGTACTGTAATGTACAGATACAGATGGTACCAATAGTGACCAATTAATACTACCTCCTGTAATATTGCCTATTTGGTTACATTACTGATACCACGGCTCTTTTGTTGTCTATATTGCAACAGCTGAGGAAAATAAGAAATTTTGTGCTTTCAGAGTTCAAGAATTTTATATAATTCAACCGTAACTCTCAATAATGGGGTGAGAATTATTCTACGTGAGTTTGCTTGGCCTCAAAAGCCCCCACGAGATGTCAAAATATCCACAGCACGTGTGTGTGCTCGTTCGAGAAGAGAAACGACAAAGCAACGTGCGTATAAGCTTGCGCTTGTAATGCTGCATATTTGTTTTCTTTGTGCGTATGTGCTTCTCATTGTATCTCAGGGAATGAATTGTTGCTCACCTGTTCACACACATTGACAAAAGCCAGGCAGCGGAAGCAGCTGTCTCACAACTGTATTGGTACAATACTTTGGTCGCATGTTTACTCAGTACATATTCTCACCCTGGTCAGCTCAAACATCCCTTACAAACAGCACACACTTGCACACACAATTCAAATGTACGACTCAAAAATAGCTCACGTCTTTGCGAACAGTATTTAAACAGCTGAATAATTCCTCCAGCCCTGTTTACCGAACGCACGTTGGCCGCTGTCTGAATTTGCACGTGCTTCAGGTGCATGTACTGAATTGTCATTCAGAAACCATCCTGACAATCTAAGACAACTAAAGACTTACTTTTACAAAGGTAACAAGGATAAACGGATATTACTAAATGTTATCTTAGCTGACAATGTAATGCCTTTCAATAGTATAATTATGACTGTAGGAGAGTTTCTAGAATGTTTGCTAAGGCGATTAACACTTAGGGTGAGGGATTTGAACCCTTAACCCTAACAATTAAACTTCTGCACTTAGCTTGTCCCACACTATTTGTGCTATAGACATGAATGATACTTTAAACCTGGATTGTTAGAGAAAAGTGTACTATTACTTTTCAATTTGATCAGGCAATAAATAGGGCAAAAAAATCTGGTCTTGCATTGAAGAAGGATGCAAACCACATCTAGCATATTTAGCGTTTGTTGTGTGCACGCATGCTAACATGATCTCCTTAACTGTTAAGCTTATTGTTCCTCTGCAGTCATGATTGGTGGAGCTGTAACTGTGTTGACATGTGCTGCTGATATTTACTGAAGACCTTGGGGGCCACTCCACACATCTGGAGTCTAGACTCTGCGGCTCTACAGGGCCGAGACTCCCTCGCTCTCTTCCCCTCTCTCTCCTCTGTCCACTGTTTGCATAGCTGCTTGTGTTTAATTTCAATTAAAGTTGCCCCCCCTTAAAGTGGTTAATCGATTCGAGCGATGAAGGACAAAGTAACTGGAGCCGAGTGTCCTCAAAATGCACGGAGAGAAATATTATTACCAAGACTTACATAAACCAGCCCGCAAGCATCTGTGTTTGTGAGAGGGAAACAGTATGATTATCACCAGAATTGCTGGGCAGAGAGGAACCATTTGTTTTAGCTAACGCATCCTTATGGGCCCATATGAAAGATGAATCGCAAGTGAGATTTCTTTAATATCTTGTTTCTCATACAGCATAATGAGGATAAATGGAGAGTAAACTAAGGTGATGTCAGGGTCTTGAAATCGTGATTGTGATCACATGACAACCCAGCTAAAATAAGATTACATAGGTTAACAGATTGTTAACATGACCTTAACAAGATTTAATATAAGGTAATCTTAACATACTCTTGCTTGTGATACAGTGAAAAAAATTTACACATTTGATGCTAAGTGTCAGACATTACCTTAATTTGCCCTACTGTACACACACACACACACACACACACACACACACACACACACACACACACACACACACACACACACACACACACACACACACACACAGTCTTGTTAACTGCAGTGTAATGACAAATGCTCATGTCACCCTGCAGCTGTAGAGGGCTGCTTTACCTGTTAATCTTCTTCTCTCCTCCCACCTACTCCAGTTCATACACAAAGAGCACTAAAACTTGACAGTAGTTTATTTTACAGACACTCTCTGGCCTCTTCTGGCATCCCTTTAAGTTTGTGTAGAACTGCTCAAGTCATCATGCTATGGCACCAGTAAGAGGTACAATAAGAAACAGTAAAACGCTTTATCCAGAACATTTACTCTGCTAAAATAATTTTTGTAAACAGTGTCTTTGCCTTATTTTCCAGTAAAACAACATAAACATCCTTAAAACAAGATGTTTACCAGCGAAGCAAAATAATGCACAATAAGAATTATTTTCAGAAACAGAATCCTGTTTTAAGGATGTTTACTGTATTTAAAAACAGTAATTACAAAGTTTAAGAACGTTTAAGAAAAATTGCAGTGCATTAAATAATAGGTTAACGTTTAATAAGTAGACCTATGATAAGATACCTAAAATATTTTGGCTACTGTTAAGTTATTCATATTTCACCATGAGAGCTGAGTAAATATTTTATGCTTATAACTGATATCAGCATTGAAACCACACTGATAACACCTTTTAAGAAATGTGTTTTCATTTTGAGATTAGAAAACAACTTTGTGAAAACTTTATATAACTTTGCAGGAAAAACAAATGTGTACTCTTAACATAGTATAATTTTACCTTGGTTTATTTTTCCAAATGACCCTCATACAGAGGGGAAGTTCTGTGTTTAAACCCTCAAACCATGGAAAATCTGGCTGAAATGATCTTTGTGTGTTTGTGAGAGAGCGAGAGAGAAGGTATATAAGTGAAACCCTGATTTACAGCCAGTCCTTATGTGGAACCCCTCCTTTTTCCATGTTCACCCCTTCTCTCCTTTCTGTGTCCATAATAATGGACACGGTGTTTTTACGAGAGTACCAGACCTAACCCCATTCACACTGCGCCAGTGAGTCGACACTAAATGGCCCCGTTCAGCTCACGCTATTAAACAGCTCATAAAAACTGGCCACACAACCGCCTGAGCCACACAGATGCAACTTCATGGCTCCTGATCCCAGCATGATGCGGTTTGGGACAGCTGCTTTTGCCTATTTGGAACCGAATGCAAGATGCGTAATCTCCTACAGTTACTTATTTATATACATCATTAATGAATTAACATTATGACGTGGGGCAGTAATTAGGCTTGAAACGGTTATTGGAATCAGGTTTTACACAAATGATCATAAAATGATACATAACATGCTTCTCTTTACAGATAAATATATACATCCTCTGAAAGATGTAAGTGTTATATTAGCCAGATTAGTTATAGAAACAGGACTGTAACAGGAAAAGCTAAGCATTACTATTGACTTCTCTTAGTGTCGCACAATCCAGGTTCTTTCCCACCCTGATTGCTTTGTCTTTCTGTTCTTTTCTCTTTATCTTACAGACTGAGAGTGAAGGATATCAGATTCCTCTGAAAGCTCTCGGACAGGTGAGCAGTGCTTTGGTTGACCTCGATCTCTCACATTACGGTGCTAAACTGCGACTCTCTGCTGTTCTCAATTACACACATAAGCATGTACACACACACACACAGGTGCGATCCATACACATCATTTTGTTTCAGTTGTCAGTGAGTATCATACATCACTACAGCCAGCCATATTACATTACAGTGCATTATATCTCTCTGGCATGATCATACAAGCGACTGTTTTGTGCAAAAACATGACATAACTTTTGTGGTTTATTGAACAAATGAAGCAAGCAATGACGTGACGTTAGGATAAAACTATAAGGCTTTGTGTTGCAAATATTTTCATGAATAATATTTAATATTTTGAGTGACAATATCTTTATCCCGTAGATGCTTTAGTAAGAATTTGATATTAGCTTCACTGTGAGCCATTGTAATCTGCACAAGAGGTATTCATATGATAATATTATTTTTATATCATATTATTTAAAAGACACACTGAGCAAAACTCATCCTGCTGGGGTTTCTGTAGGTAGAGTGACCCCAAAAAACCTTACCCCCCAAAACATAACTTTCAAAACCTTAAAAAAATGTAAAAAAGGGCAAAGTGTTGCAATCTAAAACTAAATATCAAAACAAAAGGCTTTTATGTAACAGAAAGATAGCATAAACACTTTAAGCACTTCACAAAGGGAAGTTTCATATTATAAAACAATACATAGTGTTCAAAATTAAGACAAAATGTACTCGCACATTTTCCGGTTGTCAGTTGTCAATTGTTAATATGATAAACTGCACCTGTGGCGGCACCTGTGCAAACCTGATGGAAACTGACTTCATACTTCCACTTAAAATCACCTTGGGACCAGCTGGTTAGTTAGAAAAAACTGAAGTTAGTTTTGTGAAACATCATCGATCATCGTTTGTTTGTAGATGTCACATGGTTATATATATTTTTTATCTAATGCAATAAGATTAATACATTTTAGATCTTGGTGTCCAGCAAACTTTTAGGACTACATTAACAATCTCTTATCCAGAGAAAAGATTCCCCAAATTTGTTCTAAAGCAAAAATCAGGATATAACTAGCTGCCTGTTTCAACTACAAAGCTTATACACTAACTGGTGGAAAAATTCTCTGACCTGAAGGGAAGCAGAGAAAGGGAGAGAGAGAGAGAAAAGAGAAAAAAAGTAAAAAATGGAAAGTTGATATGTGTAATCATCTTTAGATAAGACTTTACTATTGTGATCAGGCTAAAACTCTTTTGTTGAGGTGAAACCTCTACTGCTGCAAATCTGTAACTGTTTTCAAGGCCTTACTAACATTGCAGAAGGCACCTGTGCTTTTCAGCTCTCTCTGGTACATGTTATATGTTCTAATATTGACAAATCCTTTATGAAGGCTGGAGCGAAATTATTTGTTGTTCATCATCAAAACATAAAACAGACAATACGTTTAGCATCAAAGCAGACATAAACAAATAGAGGAAGGGCCTGATGAAGTCCTGTCTGAATCTGATGCTGTTATGCAAAACCATCTTTGAGTTGGTATTGTGAACGTGGCAGTTTAAGATATCAGCGTTTGGATATTTCTTCCTCCACCTGCAGTGACTCATAAGTTAATACTTCTCTTGTGGTTCTCATCTATCTGCATCAGGGTTATGTAACACAGAGAGGGCAGTGTGGGTGTTTCTGTGTGTTCCAGGTGCAACGATTCACTTCTGTCAGGCACACCATTATGATCCAGATGAAGAGGAAGTACACTGGCCAGCTGGATTCCACTGGCAAGTAAAATTTAGTACAGTAGTAAGACTGCATACGAAGTATCCCCAATAATGTTTTTTTCCTCATATTGCAGGATATTTTGAAGCATATGTACGTTTTGTTGACTTGTTATTAGTCGCTTTCGATAAAAGCGTCTGCTAAAAGACTAAATGTAAATGTATGTTGTTAAATGTTTTTTTTTTGTATAAGAATTCTTTCTTTAGTGTAAAAACAACAATGAATTAGTGCTTAGAGTAAAATTTGGGTTACGTAATTAGCCCAATTTTACTCTAAGCACTAATTCATTGTTGTTTTTACACTAAAGACAACAATGAATTAACACAATTTTACAACAATGAATTAACACAATTTTACTCTAAGAAAGAATGACTAAAAAGTCATGTTTAAAATGCTGTGGCAATTAATAATATATAATGTGACACTCTGAGGAAAACTATCCATTGGTATTGAACGAGATGTAAGCGTCAAGCAACTACAGTTGAAACAGTCCCTTATCGCCATCTAGTGGCTATTATGTCACTCTTACGATAATAACCATCAAATAAATATGGTCGCTACAGAATAAAAATGACAGAGGAATAAAAGTCTGAGATAATAGAATATTTTTAATTATTGTATGTAATCAGAGCAACCAATATCACTGAAAAATATTACAGGCAACTTTCCATTATCAATCAATAATGTATTGTACATTCTGTGGCATCATTGTAAAATCATTTATAACAAGCAAAAGCCACATCTTATATGCAATACGTACTGTACCATTATACCAGTCACAACAGAAGGGCAATCCATGCTTATCATAATTGTTTTTGCAGCTAGCTTGAGTTTTAGTCCTATATGTAATGGTATGCAGTGTAATCATGATCTCTTGGACATTGACATGACATTCTTATGGTAAAGTTGACACGTCCAGTATGTGATATGCTTATACTCCATCTAAACAGCATTTAACTGTTTAAATTATAAATTGTTTTATAATAGTTATGCATGCAGCTTTTTGACCTCTTATTAATTGTGAGCACACTTTGAGTATTTGTATTGTTAATGCATTTATCACATTCCAGGACCATTTAAAACCAACAGGTGAAGGATGTTCAGAATCAGTAATAAAAACTTAAAATAAATAGTAACCAATGAAAAACACTTTCCCTTATACCATAATATTAATTTTACCATAAAATCATGGTGATGGAAAAAAAAGAAAATTGACATGCTATTGATGATATGCTGTTAAAGATTGTTGATTCTTTATTGTGAAGCCCGTGAATGGCCTTAATCTTTGTTCAGGAAACCCCTCTAACATGCAGCATCTGAAATATGTCCGAATAGTGCATGAAACACAAACAGACAGTCATTTGTTTCTCTAGTAATCTCAGTTTTAACAATCTCATAATCAGTGATTAAGAGTTTAAAGTCTGTAGGTCCTTGCTTAAAGTGCACTGGCCATCCATACAGGACGCATGGTAAACAAAGACATTCAAAACCTCATAATAGAAAAATACATTTGCCGGCATCTTCAGCATCACTGACCTGATCTGTAAAATATAAGTCAAACCTTTGCAGCTTCACAAACATTACATTTCTAAAAAAATATTAAATGAATAGCTAGCATTCTGACGTTTATACAGTATTCCACAAAGTATAAATCATGTCAATCATAAATCTTGTGCGAGACAAACAATCTTTCTTTTGCTGTCTTTTTGTAATTTTTATATTAGAATATACGACCATAGTTACATTCTTTTCAAGCCAAGAAATGCACAAACAATTGTTGCTACTGACAATTTCTCTGTCAATTTCTTTGATAAATCTGTTCCACTGATTCGTTGTCATCTTTGTGAAGATGTTGAAATAGTTACAAGATTGTAAAAATCACATCTGCATTAGCACAACCTATGTCCAAATTCTTAATAAATCACATTCTGTTTATGGAGAGATTCTCCTTTGTTCAATCTTTAATAAGGCATCAGAACATAAAATTAAAGATAAAATAATGTTTTGAGTCATACTGATATACTGAATCCCTAAAAGTCATGATGGAACAGTATGGACTTCCTTTGTCATGCAGGGGGCTGATGGGAAATGTGGTCTAATCACTTGATAAAGCAAGCTGGGTGTGGAGAGGGAGAATAAATGTCATGCAGGATTTTGTAAATTCTCACTCAGAAGCGGAAACAGTCATTAACTTCGTCTGTGCTGTCAAAGCTGATTCCTTCACACGAGTCCTTAAAAAAAAAAACAGAGAAAGTGTTCAACATTTAAACTGTTTCAATATTTCTATGCATCACAATCACATATACATAATCATTCACACTGCCATCAAATTTGATTGAACAATATATTTTTTCAGTACAAAATATCCCATAATACCAGTTTACAGTCATTTTAAATGTTTTGCAAAGTGTAAATGATTCAATCACTCATCACTATTAAATAAATGAAACTGATTTAATCTTTCACCATCAATTAAAAATTATAACTACAAAATGATGACAAAAATTGAAAATAAAAAAATAAAAGATCTAAGGACACAAAAGAATGTGTCAAACTACAACAGCAAAACTTATGACAACACACAGAATTCTACTGAAAATGCTTTCAGGGTATTAAAATAGATCCAGAAGAGTGTATATACATTTACTGATGACAGTGTATATGGGATGTCAAAGAACATAATGAGATTTGAGGTGGAGAAAAGCTTTTAAACTTCTGACATTAAATATACTCACAGATGACTGGCTGCCGCACGAGACTGTGAGAACAGAGAGAGTGAAGGAGAAACAAGATGATGGAGAGAGAGGACACAAATATGGAGAAGAGAAATGAAGCACAATGAAGGACAATCTGCCATGTTCACACTGCAGAAAAATAATTTTCTCACTCAAGATATTTTTATCAGTAAACAGTGCAAAAATACATGGTAAGAAATGTATTTTACTGCAGTGCAAAGTAAAAATGGACAATGATTACAATACACTGAGTTACAACATCACTGTAAACACATGAAAAATGACATGAGACCTAACTTTATATTCGTTTGTTTCTGCATTTTATCAGTCAGGAAAAAACAATCAATTAACAGACAGTTTTTAAAGAGAAAACATTAAACTTCTTGTTACTGTCATACTGTGAAACTCTTAAAACAAGATTATATTCACTTGAGAAGCAAAACTGAGTAAGATGAAACATGAAAACTAAGAATATATTTCAAATTATGTTTTCTCTATTCATTATTCATCATTTATGCATTATTATACTAAATATTTCTTAAAATAAGAACTATGTGCAAACAGCGACAGGAAACTAAATTAAAATTACATTCCCTTAAAGGGTCTTTAACAATTTTCCAAACAATACCTCATGTAATTTTGTCCCTCAAAGTACATTTATCTTGTTTTAAACATGTTTAGATATTTTAACTGGAAAACAGGACAAAAATACTGTATAAGAAAATGATTTATGTAGTGTAAATTAATGTAGGATCCAGTTCTCTGTAGGATCTGTTAGCTGTCAAGTTATGAATACTGTATGATCTTTGGTGTGCACAGGTGTGATCAACAAGCACAATCAAAAACAGAAGAAGCTCGAATAAAAAGTTTGCAAACATGCACAAAAGAGGAACAGAATAAATGAGTACAAATTAAACCAGGAAAATTACTTCATGCAGTTAGCACTAAGTGGCACACTCAGGGCACAATTCAGAACACCAGGGTGAGGTGGGTTAGTGTCTGGAAATCACTGGGTCACTCAAGTCCATTTAGCTTTCAAACACAGCGCTTTAGATTCTAACACTAACTTGGCTTTGCTGATGCAGCAGCACCCCCTCTGGCCTGTCGGGGAAATGCATGGTTGTGGGGGAGGGGGTGAGGGGCAGCCAGGGCCGATTGCCTGCACTGTAGAGGCGGGGCCTTTTAACCTGGTCGAGAGTGGAGAGGGGGGTGTAACTATTCCGCCTCAGCAGCAGAGGAACGGAGCCTCCCCTGACTTTCTCCTGGTTTGAGATGGGAGAAACTGGCAGGGTTATAAAAGGGACCCGCCTACACACAGACACAGACACCTCATCATTAAAAACCTTTAGCATACACAGTCAACAAAACAGTGGCCTTCGTAAACACTGTTTTTAATTGCAAGTATTCCCAAAATCAATCAACAATTATCCATAAACAAACACTTATTTTAAATGACTACTGTATACAAACTCCATGTAAATGTCACAAAAAACACAAGCATAAACCACTTTGGGGAAATGAGAAGGTTTACTCAGTGTGATTCTTGCAACACAATGTAATCTGATGAAGCATTCAACACGGGGATAAACAAAACACAAACCGCCACGGTTACAATAAAACTACAGCAACCGCACATTAAAACACGTTGTATATTATAACTGTTTAATTATGCATACGATTATTGTAAATCAACAACAGATGGTTTGGATGAAACCTCACTCACTCTGATGAGGAGAATAAGACCATGAGAAAAAGAAAAGTATTAGTTTAATCAAACCTTATAACTAAGAGTTTGATTAAACTGTAGTCACAGCTTAAATAAGTGTTAACTTATTTAAGCAGGCAGAACAGACACCAAACATGCAGTGATGCGGAGAAAAAATTGCGATTAAATGAAACCCATAGGAAATCAAGACCTCAAGAAGAAGTACTGCAAGAAACTAAGCATGCTTGTCTTAAAAACATTACTGAAGATGTGCTCCAATTCTGAGAGAAAAATGTGGCCACCAATTATACTAACGTGAATTTTTAATATTCTTCATTAAAAATACATAATGTTAGACAGCACAGAGACAGTTATAGACTTACTAGGGGTCGATCTCGATGTGTGTTCACAGCCTCCACATTCAGAAAAAACATCTCCACTTTACAACCTATAGCGGACAACCAAAAGGATCTGTTAGCTGAATTTGCATGTGTGTGTGTGGTCCAAGTATTCACTATGGTATGGGGACCAAATGTCCCCACAGGTATAATAATACCAGTACATTTTGACCTTGTGGGGACATCTTTTTGGTCCCCATGAGGAAACAAGCTTATAAATCATACAGAATTATCTGTTGTGTATGTATTTGCATAGAGACCAAAATCTGGGATTGTGCCTAGAAATAACGTTTTAAAACAGAGCCATTATGACGTAAAAGAAATGCTTAAGATTCTTTAATATTTCCAATCCACTAATCAAATAAGCACATTTGTGACCGAACATGTACTTCTTTGTACTAAACTCCTTTGTACTAAAGGTCATTGGTTGAAAGGTTGTCATTGAAGCAAAAAGCAGAAACGCTAGTTTCTCATTTAAACTCACTTAAATTGTTATAAGGTGTGTGTGTTACTAATCTAGACCCAAGAAACATCTGTTTAACATACCGTAGGCAACAGGAGTGAGCTTCATAACACTGTGAAGGGGACATTTTATATATGGGAGATCATCTGTGACAGATACATAGAAAGATTACAAAACCCTGGAAATCAGATAAATTTGCAAAGCTAGAATCTATGTTTCTGCATTCTCATGTGTGAAACTGAAAGTGTATCTTGCCTGCGCTCTTGTCTAAGAAATAGGCTAATAGACAGCGCATGACTGCCTGATGAGAGATGACCAGCACATTGCCCTGTCTTTCCAGTTCCATAATCACAGGCTCCAGTCTCTGAACCAGGTCCTGATACGACTACAGGGAGATAAAGAGAACATAATGCCCTGTAAAATTGCCTAGTTAACAACCAAAACAAACAAACCTACAGAGATGAGAAGGGACATACTTAAGGGAATTACAACAAAGTGCAACATCTTTGACTTAGCTGTACAAGTACCTCTCCTCCTGGATATCTGTAGTGGTACTTGTCCTGATCCCTAAGTGCAAACTCCTCCGGGAACGTGTTCTGGATCATTTCGTAGGTCATCTCCTCACATACACCCTAAGTTTCAGAGTAATCCATGTTTGAATGTGTAATACATTCATACAAACTACATTTAACTGTATAATTAACAGCAGATGGGCATCAAAGCCATCAGATCTGGACCATACTAACAGCATCTATCTCATTAAGGATTTTCCACTGCTCATAAGGAACTCCCAGCTCTTCAGCTGTCTGGATTGTTCTTCTCAACTGACTGGTCCAAACCTTCAAGTTAGACAGGTTGTGTCCTTCAATGAAATCACGCAGGACACTTGCAAACTACAGCACAAGTAGAAAGAGGAAGTCAGGGCCTCTTTTAGCATAAATCTGTTTGTATTAAATATATTCATGACAAACAGGCTATGAAGGCAGGATTAAATGAGTCCAGACCTCTCTTCCTCTGGGGGAGAGTTCAGAGTCTCCCCCAATGCGGCCCTGGACGTTGTGCTCACTCTCTCCGTGCCTGCACAGGTAGATGGAGTGGGAGTGTACATGGATGTTCATGAGGTAGTAGACAATCTTACTCTGAATGTAGTCCTGAACATGGTTTACAAGGAACCGCTGACCCACATTTATCACCTTAATGAAGGAGAGATCTCTGGAAAAATAAACAGTTATGATAGGATCATCATTACTGTGGCCTAAGTAATGTGGTCAATTCAGAGCAAATTCTTACATTTGGTCATTACAAAGACAAACTATTTATTACAAATGAATTATTTTTGGAGTAACACCAATGTATTGATAACATAAAAGGCAGTGTATTTCGGAGAGGCTAGCAATAGCAAGGTAGCTATAAAAGCATAATATCCCACCCTTCCATCCAAAGCCACGCCCCATCCAAAACACATGAATGCATACATAGTTTGACAGGCAAGCAGAATCCTATCATTGCATTTGGACCAAGTTTAGACCCTGCCTTTAAACCACAAATGTGTATTAAGAAAGTATGAATTTTTAACATTCATCGCAGAAAAAGAGGGTTTACCTAAGAAGGTTTATTTTCTTCAAGTATGACAACTAATGAATAAGATATGACTATTCCTATGTGTATATTTTCTTACTTGTCATAATCATCAGGATCAAGTGGTTGGTAAGTGACCTTATAACATTCAATGCGTTTCAGGAAATCATCCATGACTCTTTCTCTATGTGTCTCTGGATAATCTGGACTTGAAACCTTGACTTCCTAAATACATGAAGGGCACATAACAGAGTATTGAACAACAAAACTGCTGAGCTATTTCTTAAAAGATTACCTTGGTTAGAAGTGTGGTTAGAATACTAACCAAACACGGTAACATACCATGATATTAGCAGCAATAACCTCAGGGTCATCACAAACTGATTCCACAAAAAACACCTACAAAGATAAATAGAAATACGAAAATGACTACACAAGTTTTCCATTTAATGGACGCTGTATAGATGTTTACGTTGGATATGTTGTAATACCTTGTATGCATTCTCCTGAACAAAATTCAGTATGAGGTCTCGTCTCTCACGAGTTGTGTTTGTGGCATCAAAAACCTCAAAATGATTAGAACAGATTGACAGTGCCACACTGATTATTTTTCAAAGAGAAAAATGACTCAAACTGACCTTCAACTCTCTATACCACTTTACTATACAAAGTAAAATTGAGGTGAACAGAGGTCAAGGTAAAATCTTACAGCTATTTGTCCGCCTTCCTCATTCAGGTAGATCTTCACATCTTGCAGGGCCACTAAAGCACACATTCTGTTGGGACATAAATGAAATTACTAACATTTCTCAGAAATGGAAAAATGCAATGACAGAGATTCAATTCTCAGGAAGACTCAGAAAAGAATTGTTCTAATGTAACCTTTCAGGAAATGGGTTGAAATATCGTTTATCACTTCTGATATCATGTTACTCTACTGCAGGCTCCTTCTTTGGCTTATGGTCATTTTTCTCTTAATGTAAAACAACATTAGTGGTCATTAGCACCTTTTAGCAGCCATTACATCCAACACTGTAAAATGTGTCTGAAATGGACGTTGCTGGGATTGTTTTAAGCAAACAAGGATAAACACAGCTAAGTGAAGAATTTCTCTTTAATTATTAACAGCCAGCTTAGAGTGTGGAACAGAAAATAAGCTGAATTTGAAAAAAACTGGACTGGTTTTCAAGTGATGTAACCATTGAAACTCTTAAAGGAACAGCTGACAATTTAGTAATCTTTAATGTTATTCATTATGTCCAAGCAGCTCTTTTCCATACTAAGAGTATGGAAAGAGAGTGAATGGTGACCACAGATGCCATGCAAGAGTTTAAAGGAAACATTCTGAATTTTACTTTACATTTAAATTTTATTCTTCCTCACAACGTCTTAATGTAGATTAGAGTGTTTGTATTTTCTTAATATAGCTTGACATGTTTGGAACAATATATAGAGAGTAAATGATGACCCTGCCTTTAAATCACACAGCTGACACACAAACTATAAAACAGGTATATTCCTACTTCCGTATCTTCATGGCTTC
Source organism: Chromobotia macracanthus (assembly GCA_036877525.1). Lineage (NCBI taxonomy): Eukaryota > Metazoa > Chordata > Actinopteri > Cypriniformes > Botiidae > Chromobotia > Chromobotia macracanthus. Next base: position 6,337,310 of record JAZGTH010000008.1, read on the forward strand.
TTCATTGTCATGCCTGAAAAAGTCGTAAGACTTGTATGCTTTGACTGCCTCCCTCCGGTACACACCCAGGTTAAACACTGCACAACAAACAGACAAAAATGAGAAAACAAGACACATGATCACATTCTCACTGCACACTGTTTCAGAACAACAGTTCATCTGTGCCACCGTAAAACAGCTTAATTCCCAGTGGTTAAGGAACTTCTCACCTCCATTACGGTGATTAAAATACTTATTTTGTGGGTCATGGTGCACACAGGAGAATTTGAGTACAGATGTGTTGCTAGCTTACAAGCTCAAATTTATCCCCTTTATAGACCACAATGTCACATGATCACATGGGTATGATCAGCTGAGAGCCACAAAGAGTATATAAAACTTGAGAAAGCTATTTTAATCCTCCTGTCCACTCACCCTTAGTGGGAACTCCTATCCAGTTTAGGTAGCGAGTCAATTTCTTCGACATGTATGTCTTGCCTCTTGCAGGCAGGCCTATCATGACGATCACGGTGGGGGAGTTGGTCATATAGGATGCCCATGCTGTTGTCAGACAGACAGGTGTCACCAGCACAACAAAAGCAAGAGACCACGAGACACCATAAGCTGATAGAATGTATGGTTATTATAGATACATACCAGTCCCCATTAAACTACTTATGAATGTGATTATTTTTAATGTTAGTCTGTGTACATGTGTATTGCATATTGTTTATTAATCCTAAAGCCACAGACCAAAGCCTAAACAATTGCGTCTTTGACTGATTTGCAGTTTGAAACTGGCAGCAGAGACAATAAACGTCTAAATAAAGAGCAGGTGAACAGGTTCGTTTCTCATATAGAATGACAATAAACTTCTGTTTAGCAGTATTATTGACCCTTCCCACTGAGAGAAACAGGCAAATCTAAGGACGTAATTAAACACACAGCAAACTCATGTAGAACAGTCAGAAATTATATCTCAAAGTACTGAGAAACAGGACAGACACGATCCTAAAATCAACTCATGTCCATACTGCATGACAGGGTCAATACTTTTAGCTTCCTCGGTTGTGTGTCATCCACAGATCTTGCTGGATTTGTTACATCTTCACGGAGAACTGAAGATGTTACAAAGGATGTGTGTGCATACTCACAGCATTTCTTCTCTTGGCCTCTGAGTTCTGATTTCCTGGATTCAGCAGAACTGGCTGGACCAGTATCCTGCTGCAACCATGCAGACATACTGGATGACAGTCTTATTCACTCACTTAGTCTTCCTGCTGTAAAACATAGTGCACCTGCCGAGAGAGAAACTGCGAAATAAAGACGATCCACCCAATCTTTTAGTGTAGATAACGCAAATGCTTTATTACACAGTAAATATGATTGAAAACATCCCAACACACGGTGAGCTGCATACTGACAGTAGGCTAGAGTTTATTCTGCATGTCCGCCACATCGGCATTTTCATACCCAACCGCAGCACAGCAGCAAATACGAAGCTACGTCATAAGAGAGCAGACGATCCTTGCAATATGTGGTTCGCTATTATCGAGCTGATTCCTACAATTTAATGCGACGTCATAACAGAAAAGGGGACCGTCACCGAGTATAATGCACGCCATAATAAAGCATAGGATACTAGGAATATCAAACACGTCATAATAGAGATGATCCTCAGAACAGCATGTATATTATAATAGAAAAGATGATCCTCAGAATATCACGCGTCATAATAGAAGATGAGCTTTAGAATATCACGCGTCATAATAGAAGATGAGCTTTAGAATATCACGCGTCATAATAGAAGATGAGCTTTAGAATATCACGCGTCATAATAGAAAAGATGATCCTCAGAATATCACGCGTCATAATGGAGAAGGTAATACGCAAACTATCACATACGTCATATTAAAGGAGAGATATGATAGGGTTTGTCAACAATCTCAGCCACTACCGGCCAATTCTACGCGTTCATTACAGCCTGGGGCGCATTTCCCGTGACACTGATTTTAAATGCATAAAGACATCAAGGTTATTAACTAAGACACCTGCAAAGAAAACATGACATCTTACAATTTTCTAAGCGTTCTCCGTCAGCTTTAGAGATCCGTCTTTAATTCCGTAGCCGTCAGACCGGCAGGTTTGTCTTTGTGCTCAGCCGGTTTTACACTTGATGACCTTCCAAGGCAACCGGCGACAAACGCGCTACTGAAGGTGTGTCAGTACGTCACTGTTTACTTACCGTAATACCAGCGATAGAAGGACAATCTGTCTTTCTAATGGATTCGGTCTCCGTACGCTGTTTACAGTACAAAAAGACAAACGTACAATAGCAAAAAACGTAATCGAGCCAATTTTTTTTCATTTAGTCAACATGAAATTGACTCAATATAAAGTGGCATCAAAAACACACTGGGATCCAAAAGCTCCACTGACAATCTGAGATTTACATTCAAACCTGGAAATTAAGTTTTGAACGTACTGATTCAATGACTTATTTCTGATCATTTTTATTAACAAAAAATGTCACTGGGAGTTTTAGACTGCTTAGACCCCTGAAGTACTTCTCAGACACTTCTTTGTCTTAATAGGTCACTAACCATTTAAAATGAGTAAGCATTTAGGTCTTTCTAAATGGCTACAGAAATTAGCATGTGAAAAGTTATGATTGTAATGAAAATATTGAGTTGGAGAAAGATTTGTTTATTTGAATACAATGCCATTAAAAATGATGTGCCCTCCAGGAGCTTCAGTGTGCAAGGTTTTCAGTACCCTAAAAATTATTTAATTGCCCATTCAGCAGTCAACAAATCTGTTTCATAAATAGCTTATCTAAAATTAGGGAAATTAATGTGGAATTATTCACAAGGCACACAGTGGTTTTGTTTTAAGTCACTGCTTCCAGATCAGATAATATACTATTCTCTGAAGATACATTAGTAGAAAACAAAAAGCCCTGGTTGGAATACACAACATTAAGCTGTTAAGCAGTCACAGCAATTGCATTAAGAGAGCCGCTGCATCCAGAATTATGCTTTCAAGTCTGGTTGTGCTTTACGGTTCTACAATTCAAATATGAGGGAATAACTCAAGGCTGAGTTGAACACAGGTTTTCTCGGCCTGGCCATTGGCACAGGAAATAGGGCGCAAAGCCATCCACAGGTTTGGTCAGTAGATTTGCACAGTTTTTAAGATGCTTAACATGGTCTTCGTATGTGGTGCATACGCACTTTAAGAGTCTTTCTGGTCCCAATGTTAAGACATTGTAGTGGCGTCATGTTAAGACTTGATCTTCCAGAGCTGTAAAAACATATCATAGACACTGTTAAACCTGTGACTGAATTTAATATTGCTTGCATATGTTGCACTTCTTAGGGCATTTCTTAAAGGTGTTCGTAATGTAACGATTGTAATGATAAAATTGATTAACCCTCCCGTTATATGCAAATTGTAGCAATGGTTTAATGTGTGTGGTCATATTGACCCCACAAATATTTTAAAATGATAAATTACTTGTTCTTTTTAAATGATTTGTTCTTTTTACATACTCTTCACCTTGCTTATATTTTAAATAAAATATTAGGTGAAAACATATCTTTTTAATTTTACTTTTGCTTGTTAAGATCTCTGAATACTGTTCCTGCAGAAACGACAACCTGTTGATTCTCATCAAAACCTTACACCATTTAAGCTCTAGTTTCAAAAGGCATGAGGATAGAATATATAAAAAATAACTGAAAACAAATGATGAAACTACATACTACTATACTGACAACAGAAAGCAGTATGAATGCAGTTGAGTTATAACCAACGATAAACAATGTTAATAATTTCAGACTGCTCCATTTTAGTGGGACAACACAACAGAAACAGGACACATGGGCAGAAAATCACTGTGCTCTGACAGTGCATACGTTCCCCTCACCCGGATGTTGAAGCCCAGTAAATCGCTAACCACAGCTGAAATGGCAGAGAGAATGACCACTCTCGTGATATTGTAGATGAGCGGGTTCACAGTCAGACCTAGCAGACGAAATGGAGTGTCCAATTCCTAAAAGCAGCAAATGAGCTTATTTAGTACAAGCAAAGCAAGTTTAATTTTTTTAAAAGAGAAGAATCTGTTCTGTCTGGACTGTTAGTCATTAGTTTTTAACTACATACACTTCAATTCAAAATTCTTACTTTCAATAATTTTGTGGCCAGCCTCAACACGTTGTTCACTATGTTTAACTCATCCTTTTTGTTGGGTTTCTTCTCCATCTTAAGATACAAGTTTATCTAAAGCAGAAAACAAACAAGCATCAAATACAGAGCTCAGTTACAAGCAACAGAGACATTTCTGTTCATTTATCTCTGCTTGGGTGTGTGTGTGTAAATGGATTGCTTGTTTCTGTGAACAATACGGCCTCTTTGTTCCACGTGGGCGAGATGCTATCTCACCTGTTCAGTCAGAAGCACAGAAGCGTTGCTATACTTTCGGTTGGTCTCTGCCCCGAGGGTGGCGAGTCGCAGTAGGAAAACCGTGAGAGCGGCACACCAGACCATCAGCTCCCAGTTGGTCTCTGAGTCCAGGAACGTGTGGTGACAGTGTAAAAGCTGCAACACAACACCTGTTATCTTCTGTTGACTCCACAGTACACCATATTAAATAAACATTCCCAAAATTGTAAATAAGGATTTACTTATCACAACTACATTATAAACAACACTAAACACAGTTGGAATACAGCAAGGTTGAGTAAATAAAGACATAATTTTCATTTTTAGGTGAACTATTTTTTCAAATCAAGTCAAATATTAAGGTGTTATGTGTTAAGTGTTGATGCTGGGATCATCTGATTTTTTTTACATTAAACATTTTAGAAATTAAAAACATGTCTAAAAGGTGCATGAAAAGACACCGTAGCTGAATAATAGCTGACCTGGGCACAGATGATGAAGGCAATGGACAAAGCCAGTAGGAAAATCGACGATACAATGACATCAACTGACCGCTGAGGCCCTCGCCTCTGTGACAGAGAACAAAGAAATTATTTCATTGGTATCTGTGCACCATATAATGTGAACTAGGTCTGTTTAAACAGCACTACACAATCCTAACAGACAGTAGAGACATGTAATCCAGTTCCTCATTTGTGCTGATACAAGCAGACTGGTTAGACAAGTAGGATTATTGTTAAGAATAACCATTTTGTTTCCCTGCACTGCTGTTTACTAAGAGCAGTGTTTAATGTGAAAACAGTGGGCAAGAGCCACGACCATGCTCTGGAAGATCCATCCATACCTTTAGGAATGATCGGAGTGAAAGCCACATCTTAATGTTCTGTACTTTCTTCAGTCGAAAGTGAGGAATCTCTGATTTTTTTGCTTTGCGTGCCGATGTGAGATGGCTGAAGAGTTTCGCAAAGAGGAGGCGCTGTGGATGACATCATACTTTTTGAGGACAGAAAATGTTGTGTCCAGCTTTATACAAGTTCATGGAATTGAGCTTTTTTTCAAGAATTCAATTCAAATAAATTGTTATGCTTAACATCCATTACAAAAAATGGACAAACACTTATTTCCGTCCATATATCACCTGCTTGTATGTCCTCTCAGCCACGCACATCATGAAGAAGAAGAGCCCAGAGAGAGACGCTCTCTCTACTGTGGTGATAATGAAGAATGCACATGATAAGGCACTATGGGGCCCTATGGCCACTGCAGGAAACTGATCAAGAGAAACAGAACTCAGATTGGCAACATCCAGTTTCTGTGCCAGTCTGAAGCAGTAGGGTAGCAGTGCCAGACAGGCTGTGACCAGACTGCCGAAGATCAGATACCCCATTCCTTGTTCTACCACCTTCACCTGAAATAAACAAATCCGCATAAGAACTCTTCCAGGCAAATACCAATGCAGAAGTGTCATTCTAAGCAGTGTTAACGAGGTTTGCATAAAAGGACAATAGGTTTACACTGGATTTGAATATCATTTGCATTTTGAGAGGCTGCCAACAGTTCTCTTCTCTTTTAAAGACATTGAAACACTAAGGTAAAAATAAACAGAGCAGAGTGGTAAAGAAGAACTTTACTCTGGTGAGAATGATACCACTCATCTCCAGCACAGACATGTCTGCTTTTTTGCATTCTCCCTGCTCCCAAATGATTGCACTGACGCGGTCTTTAGAGGGATGACATGCCTGCAGCCATGAAAACTGGTGCTGAAGGGAAAGGAAAACATTTGTTTCATTCAAATTATGCCCCTTAGAGCTATATTTTTAATATTTGTCATAAAAAATTAGCTATACATTTCTAATAGCTTTAGTACTTTAAATAGATTACAATAGACTGTTTCAGCCAATATTTGAAATTAAGGCATGTGATGTTTTTATTTACCCTGGAATAACATCACCATATAAAGATCTCTGGTTGTCCTAAGTCTTCAGAAACATTCCACTTATAACTGTCTTTTCATCTCTACAAATTTAATATTTCTGCTCAATGAGACACTCATCTGACTGTAGTGCAGGGTTTTATAACCCAAGGTTTACATTATGAAATGCTGCTTAACCCAGGGTTTATAAAGACAATAGCTCACGGATGACTAATTATAAGCCACCATATTTAAAGGCAACAGAGCATCAAATGTTATTTATTGCATGTGACGTGACTCTGTTCCCTATGAATGTTTACTGGGTTATTAGCCTACAGTTAAACTACAACAAACCTGTGGTAAGGCCTCATCCTCATCCTCATCACTAGTGAGAGTGATGGTGGGCAGAGGGAAGGAGTGGTTATGACTGTGAGTCTCCTTGTCCCCACAGTCACTGCTTTCTGTGGAGGCAGAATCAGGGTCCTGCAGAAGCTCCTCCCATAACATGTCATCAGTGTCAGAGGCTGGACGTGAGCCCTCCGATGGCCGTAGATGCTCACCTTCACGTGGCAGCGCTGGGGTTCCTGTTGTCATACCATTACCATTTCCCTGAAATAGTAATGGTATGACATGGTAAATACCATGGTGTTACAGCTAGTAACTGATGTACTCTCTACCATATTGACAGAAACTCACCTGGGGCTGTGCCTGGGGTGGCAGGTTTTTGGGAACATTGCAAAGTCTATTCCTTAGCGCTGGGGCATATTTAGGGGGTGCTGAGGAGAAAAGTCTGTCTCTGTGTAGATCTGCTTCATCTGCCTCCTCTTCCTCACTGGAGAAGTCTTCAGAAGCCCCATAACGAGGTCTCAGAGAGATCTGCAAAGACCACAGGATCTCAGCCAACTGAAACATGATTGCTTATGCTTCACATACTGCAGTTTTGAGGGTGAACGTTTTACCAGTCTCTTTTCAGATCTGTGGAGCCGATGGTTGTCATCAAGCAGCCAGGGTTTCAGTTCTACTATCCCCATTCCTCTGCTGCCCTCATCCTCTGATCTCTTTGATTTTCTGCTTTTTCTCTGTCTACAAGAACAAACCACCACAACAAAACTCAAAACATGACTCAAACATCCGTATTTGCAAGGCTACTGAAAGCAGGTTTATTAATGTAAAACACAATAAATAAGTAATAAGGTTAGAGAGGTCAGGTTATCTTGTGAAAACAGTCAAATCTAAAAGGCACTGTAAGCTATAAAATGCACAATATAACAAAGTCTTGAGTGCTGAATTTGCTTTAATAAAACGGTTACTACATAATAAACTGGTAGAACATAATTACATAATCATCAGACATTTATTTTATGTTGCTATGCAACAAAAACATGGAACCACCAAGGGTGCTACACACTGATATGGTGAACAGGTGTTTGATGTCATAGCCGTTATTCTATTGTAGACTGGAACACTTCATTGGCCAATCAGCTTTCAGAACTGGCTCTATTTGTTTTACAACAGGTAATATAATAGGTTATATATTATAGGTCAGTGGTTCTCAACCATGGTCATGGAGTTCCCCCAACACATTTTTGATGTATCTCTTAACTGACACACCCATCGGAGGTTTTGAAGTCTTTACTAATAAGCTGATGAGTTGAATTAGAGGTGTAGGATTGTTAGTACCTTCCTGGCACTGCTGATTAAAGTAAACAAGCCTATCAGAACATAAGATGTATTAGTCATTTGGAAAAAAATACTCTTTTGTTTTAGAGATAAGCCTGTCCCACATAACTGTAACACAGCAATAGCTTTACCTTTTCCTTCGAACAGGGCTGGCTGCCCGGCTGGGGACAGGACTGTTGTCTGGACTTTTGGAGGATTCTGTGGATACTATTTGGCAATGCACTGTACCCAACAACAGCATGAGACAGAACGGACCAACCACCTCACTGGCACAGGCTGCTGGTACCTCAAAATACAACACAGCTCCTGCCACTAAAATAAACACAGATTTCCACAGTGAGAATAGATTCAGTTCAGTTCATCTCAAAATGACAGTGGGATTTTATCAAAGGTTTATAAAATTTTTCTTTGAATAAGTGAAACTATGCTGAAACATTTGAATGCATGTCCATGTGACTTGCATTGTCTTTCGCTCAAAGGCAGAAAGCATACATACCTTGAAGAAAGTATAGAAAGAAGATACAGGTGGAGATACTTTTTGATGTAACTTGGATCCACCACTGAAAGAAGAAAGGAAAAAAGAGCACTCTGACCAAGCCTTTACGGGTCAGAGCCGTCCAAGGGCTCTCTGGCTTGGCCTTGCTAAATGTGGAACCTGCGAAATGGTACAGACAAGTTTTATTGCTCCAATAAGCACTATGTATGCATCGTTCTCAGATCAGCAGGTTTTGCGTAATCTATTGCAGTGCTTCTGAGCTGATGGGCTGCAGCGCATAAATGAGTGACAGTCCTGTTCTGATAGTCAAGATAAAACAGCAGTAAATGCAAACAAAGAAAATGAATAAATAATATTAACAAAACAAAACACAAACAATAAAGCACTGATAAAGATCCACAATCCACAAGGATCAGCTGTTTATACGAGCAAATACATTTAAATAATATTAAACAGTTTCAATGCTTGATTTTAAGGACATTTTATTCACCTTTCTGAAATAAATTTTGGAGCCATGTTAGCATTTACACAGAGTAAAGCTGTGTCCTGAAACAGAACCGGCTGAACACCATTGTCTTATACTGGTATGTTCAAATTCATAATACAGGTTCCACACTGACATAGTAACTCACCTCTCACTAGATCAACATCAATAAGGTCTGGCTTGATATGGCCAGTCTTTTTAGGCTTGTTTCCAATGCCCTGTGAATAGGGAACTGAATTTCACAAGTCTGACTGCAATCATTTTTACACAAAAAGCCACATCTGTGTTAACAATACTGGCAACAATACTGGCACACTACCTTGAGCTCAGTTTGTTCCAGTGATTTCTCCCAAATCTGCTGATCATACGCACCAATCTTTTGACACAAACGCACATTATTAGAGAAACAGAAAACAGTAGAGTCGTTGTTTTCTGATCTCAAGATGTACTGTAAAGATCAAGAAATGCTCACCTTTTTTTGATACCACGCTATTCCTGCCATGTCAGAAATACATTAGGTCAGGTCACCTCGTACAGTAGATTTTCTCACTCACAGAATAAGCTTCAATAAAGCGAGAGACAAAAGTTTTGTCATCCGGTAAAAACCATAAGACAAACTGTCTCAAATACTAATAAGCTACCTACCTTTACAGCATTTTGGGGCATCATAGGCAGATTCCGATTCAGCATGATGCAGTCTAAATAGGAGGCTTTGAGCTTTTGAGACACAACCATTCAGATTACGTACTGAATTGCATTTCGTGCGCTTAACAAAAACGACCATTATGACAGTTACATGTCAATTTGGTTTACACTTGTAATGCAGGGAAACTAATGTTTAAAGTTAAGCACAGTTATCCGACTGACTGTTGGCACTTATAATGATTAAAGTAAATATCACAATATTAAACATACCTGTATAACGAAGAAAGATCTGCTTGCGATTCCTCAGCTGTGGGTGTCGTGTTTCGTCAACATTTTTTAGATGTTTATGCTGCAACAAACCTCGCCCCCCTTCACCAAAACTATCTGACACTACATCGTAAAGATGTGATCAAAATGCGAAAACAATCGTCTAAACATTTCAACTAACCACATAAACAGACGACCACCTCGGGATTAAGTCGTTTAAATGTGATCGACGACAAAAAGGTCCTGCGTAGGTAAAGAGAAGTGATTGACAAAGTTCCCACTCACATCAGCGCCTGCTGGCAGAACGACTAATACGTGCAGCGAGCGACAATAAGAGCACAGTGAACTGAATGGCGGAAGTACATGTTTTCTATACAAAATAAAATAATAACATAAAATTGAAAAATACAAAATCTCACATATTATATTTATGAGTGTTGAGTTGGTTTATTCATGTGATTTGTTAATATGGCGCGTGAAACGTATAGAATGTATTATCCAACCACAGATATATTTTGAATGAATGTGGTGCACTTAAAAGTATGCTTGAAGGTTCATAGTTCATTAGCTGTATTGTTTCAGCAGCTGTAACACGAACAAAAGCAGACAATAAATTATATTAAAGCTTTATTGTGCCCAAATATATATATATATATATATATATATATATATATATATATATATATATATATATATATATATATATATATAATATATATATATATATATATATATATATATATATATATAGTAACTATATATAATAGTTATTTTTAATATTTTATTTATTTACAAGCAAATAATGTATGATGTGTGACAAGATTAGACCTTTAGCTATTTTTCCCCTTTTTACATCAAGCATATTTTGTACACACGTCTTGAATTACTGCTCTGGTCACATTCTGTAAATCACTCCTTTATGTAACACTGTTCTGTAGGTATACAGATGGCTTTCTTCAGGTGGCCCTGTGCTCAGGAACCCAGCAAACGATCAATAAAGAGGAAACGTTAACGTTGTAGGTTTCTCTGTCTCATATTGATAAATCAGTCTTTAGGAAATTATTTCGTTTACATACGCTTTTAACATAATAGCAACACTGCACGCATGTAGTGCGTTTAAGTTTTATATTTACAGCAACAACATTGTTACAGTATTGTTATGTATAAAACAATATAACATACATTATTTTCTTGTAGCAAAGTTGGTAGAGCCTTGCAAATGATGTGGGTTCAATTCCCAGAGAACACACACACACTGATAAAATGTTGCATGTACTGCAGATTGCTTTGCATACAAACGTCTGCCAAAAGGATAAGCGCAACTTTGTTAGATATCCCGAGGGAGCAAATACACTCTTTCTGTTTTTTGTCGGGGTTCGAGTGATCCTGTGATCCTCTGCTGTTGGCTGTAGGGCTAAGGAAAGACATCTGTAAGATGCTTTAGCAATTATATTGTGTTGTTTCATTAACAATGTGGGCAATCATTTACCCTTTAAATAACACAAAAATGTATAGCGATTTATACACAGCAGCTTTAAACAGTTTAGAGGGATCACTTAAGAGACAACGTGTGGACCCCTGGCCCCGCCCATTGGTCGATCTCGCGCCATATCACTACTCGCGTTGTTTGTTTGTTAATCCACGGTTCAGAAAATGACTTGAACGGGTAATGTCAGAAATGTACCACCAGATGTCAGCATTTTAAGTATTTTAATTACATATATTCATTTAGCAGACGCATTTGTCCAAAGGGGATTCATAACAACAAACAGAATTTACTAATCAGGGAGAAAACGATACAAGAAGTGGTACCATAGCAGACTATATTTATATGGTAGATTTTTCATATGTTGCTTGTATTACATTCTTCGTATTACAATCTTTAATCTCTAATCTCAAATATTGTCAATACAACAGTATAACAGTATGTCTAAAAACTACAAAGCACTTTGTCTGCAACTGAGAGTCATCAGAAAACAAGCCCATTTCCATTGAGCTTATGAAACTCTCCTCCAAGCAAGCTCTTTATTACATTTTTACCACATAATTATTACCATGAAACTATTGTTAGAATAAATGGAAAAACAACTACAATGAAGATAATTTAACTTATGTGTTTTCCCTTTTCTAACAAACAAAATAAAATCACTGAAGTAATCAAATTGAAAAAAAAAAAAAACCAATGGGTGTAGCTTTCTCTCTCTGTTGTTCATTCCAAAACAAAAAATGGTTTTGTGATCATGGCACAAACATGCTGCCTTTAGTAATAAAATGATTTCAGCTAACTATATTTTTTATTCTATAATATTTTTTATTTACTGTTTGCAACATACTCTGTGATGCTGTGATGACAGACTCTCTACAGAGCTTTCGATATAAATATACATCCAGTTACACACCCACACTCTTTTGGATGGGTTGTCACCTTCTTTAAACAATGCCTTCAATAGTTTCACAGACACATGTAATGAAGGACATGCGGAATAATCACAGTAATCAGCACAAGTATTGTTAGTCTGACATCAAAATGTCACCATATGAACAAAAAGTAGTTATATGAAGCAATTCTGTCAGTGACAAATTACTGACAATTATTATCTACTGTATAGTCTACTGTATCAGGGTTGAATAGACAAGACAACATTTAATGATTAACCAAAAAGGCAAGCCATATCCATAAAAGTGTCTTTATGTATATCTTGGAGAAACTGGTTATTGCATGTTAATCATCACAAATAGACATTATTCAATAATGTAAAAACAACATCAGTTCAGAACCTATTCTATTCTGTTCTGTTCTATTCTATTCTAATGAAGATATTTTTTGCCCAAATCAAAAAGGTTTTCTAAAGGTAATATCTTGGTTTACATTCAGTTTGATTTTTTTTAAAATATATAATTTTTAAATATATGCTTTGTGCTGTATATTTACAAACCACATTTTGAAACTGATCATTCCTTCAATTATTAATAATCAAGCATAACTGATCTCTCTAATGCCAACTTAAAGAGCTTGACGACACATCTTTCTTTTATCAATGTCATTCTAATTAAGCATTTATTTTTTCATGAATTTACAGTGAAGGGTTCTAAATAAATTCTTCAGATTGTTTTCATATTTTTGTCTAACCTGGGTGCACTAATGGTTCCATGTCTTTAGTATCCCCATAGATACCCATATTTTTCCAAGTAATTACCCAGTCCTTTGTTCACACGTGTGTGAATCTGAGTGTGTATACTGCCTATAGATTTCATTTAGTGAGGTTTCCCTCAGATTTCCCTAGACTCAGTAGGAGGCTCTTATTGATTGGTATTATATGAAATGTCTTGGTCAATTCTTCAGTCCACTAACACAGGGGCCAGAGGAACTTGTCACGACCCCCTAATAAGATTCACATTCAACACAGATCTCACCTCTGGCGATAGATAACATTATGTCCTAGTTGTGATGAACATCTAGTCAGTGCTTTTAGGACTTCACCATGGAAAAGGGATTTTTATTATTCATGGCACGGTGAAGTAAGAGCTGGAAACAGGAGGTTTAAACTTAAGCTCTCTACATGCTTTTTGTACATTAATTAAACATGGCTGTCAGTTATGGGTCGTCCACAGGTCTGGTCAACTCATTAGTAAGTTGCAGGCTACATGCACACCTAAACTTTCTTTCATCTCATTCCAAGCCAAAGAAATAGTGCAGCCAAAACAAATTGTGACTAGAGACACAGGGTTAATTTTATAGTTTGTTTTTAACAGAAATAATGATATTATATGTTTACCAGCTGTGACAAATTAGACAAGGTGACTATGGGTCTTTGACCTCTCAGCGGGCATTATTTAGAGAGGGTTTCACCTCCCTAATCATGATTGTGGTATTTTCTACATCTGCCTCTTAGACATAGCTAATATGGCACACACACATACACCCACAGATGAAACGATGGGAACCGTATATTCTGCCACACCACTCTTTGCTCTCTCTCTCACATGCACACGATACAGCTCGGGAGAGAGTTTTGCGCTGACACACTCTGGCCCATGATGCTCACGCTTTACTAGCTGCTCACTGACATGGATCATTTTGTTTCCGGAGTTATATAAAAGCTTGGAATGTGCACGTGTGAGTATGCACAAAATGATTTTCCTCCAAGTGCTCGAATAATACTCCAGAAACCGAACTAGACTCCTTACAATCAAATTTGTACTGGACACAATTAAATATTCACAGCAGTCACTTTTTCAATATGACATGTTTCAGAGTGAAACAAGATATTGTCAACATTGGACTTTTGGATTTGATCCATAGATTGGATTATGGAAAGTGGTCTGCATATGGCAGATATTTAGAGGTGAGGGGTTGAACAATAGAAGGGCTTGATGATGTCACCTGTAAAAAAAGTTGTTTTGAAGGTGTTTGAAGATTATTATTTTGACAAAAGATTTAAAAAACAAACTCTGCATATAGTTTTGTTATATTTCAAACACATGGACTAAGAGATGCAATGCTAGGCCTGAGGAAAAGTGCTATAAACAAGAATATAGCAGAGGGAGAAAGACTCTTTAGCAACCATATTTGCTTTGTGAAAATAACTTTCTGAAGGCAAACTTTCTGGTAATGCATCTTCTGAAACTTATTTTGCAAAGGCACTGTTTTGAATTAATGTCTGTTTCTGGTCTTGTTCTCGTCTTTAAAGTTGCTTGCCTGAAACTTAATACATTTCAAATTGACCTATATAACCATAGGCAGTGTAATAATTATACCGCCCCTCTATCTTGGCATATGCCCCGTGTGATACACCCTCACACTCTCCTTATTTCCATCTGGATTTCAGCCAAGACTGCATTGAGCGCACAACACATAAACGTAAAGACTCTCTGTCACACAAAGCCTCAAAGTGAACTTTAACACATGCAATAGACATTAGCATAAATTAGAGCGCTAGCGTTAGGTAGCTAATCCTTTATCCCGAATTAGCGCTTATAATGGCTCTGTCTCTGTTGTACAGGAAGACCTATTAAATGTGGGCCAGCAATTAGAGGTTATCTCCAAAAGTTACATAAAAACTTTAAAGCTTGTTCTCTTGGGGCAATCCGGACCTTTAATGGGTTATGAAGAGAGCACCTCACTTTTTCTTTGACTTTCCGTTTTTAATGTCTTTGGTATGTATATTTTAGTGTGTAGCACAAGTATTTATTTCATTGCTCAGCAAAATGAAACAAAAAGTCCAAAAGTCAACACATGACCAACATCTCCTTTGTTCTTCAAAAACATTTTCTTTCATTCATTGTTTGAAAGTCACAGTCTTCAAAAGACTAAAATGCCACAAAACCAATGCAAAAAGAGCCAGTGTAAATATTTTTAGTTTGTATGTTTTAAAAAAGCTGTAAACATTCATCTTGTTTTCTTTTCACAGTGCCAGTGTACATTTTTTTAGTTAGCATGTTTTATTAAAGCCATAAACAATAACCTTGTTTTCATTTTACAGTGCTACAGAGTCAGTACAACCCATTTCTTGACTTTTTGTTACTTTAAATGTCAGGAAGAACATCATAATTTCAAATGATTAAAACCAGATCGGGAATGAATGGGACTCAATGAAGAACTTCCTGTATATGTTCCAATCAGAGTGATTTGTTTTAGCTTAGTTTCCTTCACCACAAATGTATTACATTAGCTATATAAGTGTCACTCTGATGCACAGAGAATTACCTGTAAACTCTCTCTTCCATATCTTGAAGTGGCAAAATTCATATTCCTTTGCTGGCATAATCATGTTTTGTGTCTAATGTGCAGGCTGTGGTTTTATCATAATTCACACCCACTTGCACTTCACTCCCCCTCCACCTCAGAAAAGGATCAAAAACCCAGTGTAAGATGATAATGTTATTGAAACTGATCACAGCAGAATGAATCTCATCCTTTCACATCACCTTCAAAGCATTCCAACCATCTCAGAGGAAGCGGACATCGGAACCACATAAATAGATATTGGGGCCACGCAGCATGGAGTGTCCTGGAGCGTTTCCAGGTGCTTTTTGGTTTGTAGATATAGTCATAAACTAAGATACACACACATAGACATACCACATGCATAAGAGAACACAAGGGGCTCTCATAAGGCTGTGGTTCGCTGAACTTGTATGGAAAAACCCCACAAGGTGGGTGTTGGGATGCAAAAGCTAAACTAAATTCATTGACATATTTTAGCCTAAGAAAACAATATATGGCAATTATGTGTGCCTTTCACTGCATGCCTTATTCAAGAGCATTTGTGGTTGATATTGATAACAAAAAGCAGAAAAACAAAATGACAAAATGAATAAATAAATACAGTGAATAAAAGTAATTTTTAAAATTATTATAAAAAGTGTAAAGTAAAAAATGTTACATGGTAACATGCTTTAGTTATATAGTAAGCAGGATAATATAAAAGAAACCACAGTTTTACCAACAGTAAAAGTTTCCAGCTGTGCCCTCAGAATTCCTCTTCAAACAGTAGGGTCAGGCATAGACAAAGACAGAATCTCATTTGGAATTTAACAAAGGACTTTTATTTGTTTTATTTGTTGGCTTTAATTTCATTCATGCTTTGACTGAAAGTTTATTTAGAATAGAATGCAAATAATTCGAAGTGACCTTTTGGGATTAATAGTGAAGTTTTTAATTTCTTTAAGTAGTTTCCAATGGCTTAAAACAGAGTCTTTTAAATAATAATAACAACTTTTAAACAAAGATGTATTTCAAACCAATCTAAACAGGGTTAATATAGTTCTAGAGCTAAATGTGGTTTAAATAAGATCCTATCCTTAAAAAAAGATACTGGGTTTTATGGTACCCAGCAAATGGACAGCACTCAGAATGCATTTATGCTAAGCTAATGAACAGTGTTGCTGCCATAGAGAATGACTGAGAGAAAGAGTAAAGACAGACAGTCAGTCAGTCAGTCAGTCAGTCAATCAGTAATCTAGTCAGCTGGTTGCATTTAGAAGGTTCAGATTAAGCAGCAAAGAGTGAAGATAATATCAATGAACAATTAATGAGTTTACTTGAAGGCTCTAAATATACAATTGTGCAGTAATGGTCCCCTATCTTTTTGGTCAAATGCTTTTTTGTGAAGTATTACAGAACATATTATTATTTAATTTCCCATATTACCATGTTTCATCACAGAAGAAAAAATGTGTTTCTCAGTATTACGTTTTTTGTTCAGGCCCTACAAAGTATATGCACTAGGGTGGAATATGACCACAAATTATCTAATAAACTGAAAATCATTGTTGGTCTTTTCTGGTATATCTTCAAATGCTGAGTTCTGAGATTTTTGCCTTATTTAAAATGATTTTTTATATCCATGACTATTGAGATTTATTGAATCAACACTACACACAATCTTTATGTTCTTCTTTATAGCATGTGCTGCATATATTTTTAGTGATTGATGCTGATAGATACTTTCCACTAACCACTTACTAGAAGCATAATTACAATAATACAGACGGAGGCTGTTTAATATCTTTTCATGCCTTGTTATGAGCATGCTCTTTATACTGTGTGTCACATCCTCTTTGAGACTGAAATTAATCAACATGTCTCAAAGCAAATTATGTTTTCATGCAGAATCCTGATTTGACATTTCAGTGGTTTATTAAAATGCGACAAGACTGTGTGGTGAACCCATAATACTGCATATACTGTGTATGTCAGTTCATGAATTAGCCCGCATAGCTAATGCATTTAGAACTTCCTACAACGGAAGGTTTGGATAATATAACGCATGATATTCCAGCGTGTTTATTATGTGTTCATTGACTCAGATGAGAGAGGAGTGGGGGGTTGGAGAGACAAATACAGACAGTTTGCCCTCTGCAACAGGGTCTGCTGGAGGGAAGGAACTGAGGCAGATGGAATGAAATGAAAAGGAGAAACAGGGGTCAAAGTCACTGTGCATCAGCCACTCTGACTTCAGTGACGTGTTCTGGCAGGGAGGTTTGGTGGTGGAAGGCCAGCAGTCAGAGGGCTCCGCCCACTCATGTGGTTTCGATTTGACTGGCAAAATCTGAAAGAAGAGAGAGGGTTTCAAATGATAATTCAGCTGAAGACACTTCTGAATCAATATTGACAAGTTGCTTTACACCCCCAAAATATCCAACCTTATCTTCCCTTAACTAATTTCTAAACTTCTAAGTAATCATCTTTTAGGCACTATATAATGTTGAATTCTTAATTTAATGTTAACAATTTAATGTAAGTTAATATATTTAAAGCTTAAGTCTGAAACTTTTGCCCCATATCTCCATCTGTGTTTAAAACATAAAATTGCAGGTTCCTTTATATACTTGTATTTACTTATATTAAAGTCAAATGAAGCCAAACTGGCATCTCCTAGGAAATCCAGCATGACAGCTTAAAATGTAAATAATTATTATAAACTTACCGTTGCGAATTGGGGTAAGGTGAGAAGACCGTTTTGAACACTGATCTGTTATACACTTGCTCAATCACTGATTTTTGTTTATTTAACCAAAAACGTTACAGACAGTTTTAATGAAATTATTTTAAATTGTTTCTATGACTATGTTTAAACTCTGGTGTTCTGGGTTGGCTGAGAGTCCAGGTGCAGGGTCCCTGGGCTATAAAGTTAAAAAGCACTGCATTGCAATACTCCCTATTAGGCATACAGACCTCGTTCATTTGTCTTGGTGCCATACCTCACCACCTATATGAAGCAGCGAGGCTCAATACTGCATTTAAAATGCTAGTAAAGACACTGTTTGGCAGGCAAGTGATTTGAGATTTGGGTCTCAGCTAGAACAACCCAGAAACAACAAGAGGGACATCAGACTTTATCTGGATTGTTGGAGCCAAACAGCATTTAGTTACCGCTCCAAATTTGCTCATGATTATTTCACGAGTGAAATCGGGTTAGACGTGTTACATCATCATTCAAAGATCCCAGATGTGTCAGGCCGGCATGGCGTGAACACAGTGTGCATCCGATAGCTCAGCGGGTGATTGGACGAGAAGCTGCACAGTTTGGGTTTAAAAGCACTCTGTTTCCTGTCCCATCCAGGCCAATGGTTGGTGTCTCCAGGGAGAGGGAGTACTTTGAATGTTATTTTTAGGAGCAGAGCGCTCATTTGCTTTTCCCAAGGTGAAGAGCGAAGCCCATCTGATCCCAATGACGGCCCTTCACGTGTCAGGCTGCAACATGCTGTCAGACAAACTCATGCAGAAATGAACCTATGAATCATATGTGAGTACTGACATACTGTATATGATATAATGAAAGTCATGATAATTAAGATTTGTAATAATTATGAAGAAGTGTTTTTGGAAAGTGAATAGAAAGGAATAACTCCAACAGGAGAAAATGAGGGCATGGTTGATCATGGTAATGACATTGACAACATTAATTATAATGACGATGATCAATGATAATGAACAGACCAATAGAGCTGAAACTTTATAAGCTGGATTTTTGCAAGAAACTGTAGCGTGAATTATGCTTTCTCTAAGGGGAAATCTGAAAAAGAAAACAAACACGGCAGGCTGAACCTGATCAACAAAGATACATATACGATGAACCACCATGTTACAAATTTCTACAAAAAAAAAAAAATCAACACTCCAGACAAACAGATACAACTGGTTGTGCAAGATGGTGGAGTGCACATTCCAATCTTCTGTAACAGCATAAGACATAACAAGGATCTGGAAACTTTTCCAAGACGTATTTTCATGATTTATTACAAGGACCCAGTACAGAGGTTCTGGACCTGTTTTTAATTAATCTTATTACAATTACCAGTTGTGTATACTGATTAAAGCCTCGCATAAAAGTCCAGGTGTTATCCTTCATAAATTATATATTTATTTTTGCGTTTGGAAGATTTATGTCTTTAAAGATATTTAATCAAGAGTTTAAAGGGGTTGTAGGAATCAGCTTGCGTTGATAAATGTTATGGGCTTTAGGACCTAGTGACGGGCACAGTCAGGATTTCCCTTCGGGTTCGAAGAGAAGCAGTGCGCATGCGCGGTTTTACAAACGCTCCATCCCTAGTAGCGAGCAGGCAGAACAGGATGAAGTGTATCAAAACAGACGTCAACGCTGTACCTGTTTAAAGGAGCCGTGATCCGGGAGGAAGCGACATTACTGGGGAAAGCTGCGGGTCCGAGTGGGAAGCTGTTCTCAGAAGTGCTTTGGAAAATACAAACTCATTTGAAAACTGCTTAAAACTTGTGAAGAAGTGTATATACGACAATTATTAAATTAAAGCGCACCGCCGA